>OZ030006.1:157883210-158193210 GCA_964023405.1 Apodemus agrarius
CCAGTACCACCCAGGTGACTCTTACACATTACCAAGTCCAGCCACAGCACAAGATACAACATTGGCTATCTCTGAAACACAGCCTCTATGCTCTCAGAAAACAATCCCAGAAGATTTTGCCTCAGTTATACTGGTCTCTTCTTAATCACCACTAATTTCTTAGCTCCAGCTAACCAGCATCAATAGTCCCAGTAATGCAAAGGTTTCGCTTTAGTAGTCTGGTATCTTGTTGATTCTTCAGCCCCAGCTAACCAAAACCACAGAATCTTCACAATAAAAATAGCAACAGCCCTGATAAAAGTCTTTTTAATCTTCCCTCTGAAATTTCATAAGTCAGGTCTCCATCGTCTGCACTGTTCTCAACATTATCTTCCAAGCTCCTACAGAACATTCCACAGAGCTCTTAACATCCCAATGGCTCTTCTAGCTCAAAGTTCCAAAGTCCTTCCATAGTCCTCCCCAAAACATGGTCAGGTTGTCACAGGAATACTCCACTATGCTGGTACCAATTTGTCTTAGTCAGGGTTTCTATTCCGGCACAAACATCATGACCAAGAAGTTAGGGAGGAAAGGGTTTATTCAGCTTACACTTCCAAATTGTTGTTCACCACCAAAGGAAGTCAAAACTGGAACTCAAGCAGGCCAGGAAGCAGGAGCTGATGCAGAAGCCATGGAGGGATGTTTCTTACTGGCTTGCATCCCCTGGCTTGCTCAGCTTGCTTTCTTATAGAACCCAAGACTACTAGCCCAGGGATGGTACCATCCACAACAGGCCCTCCCCCCTTGACCAATAATTGTGAAAATGTCTTTCAGCTGGATCTCATGGAGGCATTTCCTCAGCTGAAGCTCCTTTATCCAGTGATAACTACAGCCTGTGCCAAGTTGACACACAAAAACCAGCCGGTACACTAGAGTTTTAAATTCAGAGTCACCTAAGAATGACCTAAGATGACCTTTAGGTCATCCTTGCTCGTTAAGGCCACCTATGGTTCTTTTCTTGGCCAGCATTGTAGCATCAGGAGTAGCATCACTACAAGTGTGAAGACCAACCTCTAAAGGAAGTATTTCTGCCAACTGGGAAGGACTGAGGAATAGTATCTCCACCCAGCTCTCTCGTGGGGCTGCATGAACAGCACCGTACTTACTTATACACGAACTGTGGCAAAGGGTAAGGGACGAAGGTCCTATGGGTCATGCCAAAGATGTACTTCACCAGGTGGAAGAGCAGGTACCGATTTGGCCTAGAAACCAAAACAGAGTTCTGCACATTATTTGACACCATATATATATATATATTTTAAATAATTAACACTTCTTATGAAAAAGGAAACCCACTGTAACAAAACACAGATAAAGAAAAGTCACCTGTTAACAAACTGCCAGAGACCTGTTTTCCATACCCTGCTCTCCCTCTTACATGTGTCTGTAATGTACCCGTTCATCGATTTTGTTCCTTCTGAGAAGGGCTCTCACTCTAGTCCTGGCTGGCCTCAACACAGTCATCATCTTGCCTCAGCCTGAGCCACACTCCTGGCTTACTCAGCATTTCTTTAATATATGAGGTTAGTTTTTCTTCATGTGTTCTTGGTCATTTACAACTTCCTTCCCTCTGATGGTTTCCAGCCCTTACAATGACAAACACCGAGCCCGTCTTCTCAACCGTGACCCTTTCCCCTTAGCTCCATTTTTCTGGGACCAGGCCTTAATAATTACTCATCATTTACATCTACCCACCCATTTTCCTAATGCCATTTGTCTCAGAAAGATCTATAACTGAGAGCATAGTAAGATAATTCACTACAAACATTATTTAAATAATTTTACATTTTACAAATAAAAACACAAGAAAAGACTCACCGTTCAAATAGAAATGTTGGTGTCAGCTGGGGAAATATCACACAAACCCTTCCAACTCCCTTTGCATCTCTAAAGGGTTTTCAAGGATGTCTGGTTTGTACAACAGGGCAACACCAAACCAAGCTACCTCTGTGCAAGGCGCCTCCTCAATAGGCCACAGCAACACATCCCAGGACGTGTGGCCAGACGGCAGAGCCCTTGTTCACTGAAGATTACACCCTTCCCGGCCTGCATTTCATGGTTCACTGTTAGGAATCACTGTCAACACACCCTCAGCAAGCCTGCCCTGAGATGTTCTCCACTGTGCCTGTCAGCCAAACCCCTGCATAGGTTAAAGGAAATACCTGCCTTCTCTAGAGAAACAAATAAGAACAGTAAGAATTGTGGGAAAAAAAGAAAAAAAAAAAAAAAAACACCAGCAGGAGAGAAAACACCTGAGCTAACTGACCTCACCTCCCTTCTGTTCAGTGCTTTCAAATGATACTCCCAGGTCTGCTTGCTGTCCTTAGAACTCTCCCAGGGAACTAACTCATCTGTCTTCTCTGACCCCAGAGTTTCCACCTGCTTTTCTGTGGAGAGCCATCCTTCCTGTTGGCTGATATTCTGCTCATGTTCCAGTGAAGACACCCTGGTGACTCACAGCCGACTACATCTGGACATGGCCTCAGCTCCTCCCGTTAAGAGGCGCCTGTTTGTAAGGTGGCTAAGCCCTCCGCTTGCATTCTCTCACAACTCCATTCCCGAAGACCGCGTTCCTCTGACTACTCTCCCTGGAAACATTAACGGCGGTCATCTCTTCACTCATCGCTCGGAAGAGCATACAAGACACTGTTACCGTCTAAACCCTGGTGGGACCTCCCCTGCTGTGGAGTCATCCCCCAGAAGCAACCCCCCTAATATGTATCTTGTCACACTGCATGTCACAGTGAGCATGCGGGCCAGGCAGGACAAACTGCAGGAGTCAAGCTGTCTCCTTCCACCACATGGCTTCAAGCCAAACTCAGGCGGTCAGGCTTGGTGCGGCGTGCCCTTACCCTGTAAGCCATCCGACCAGCCCTACCACCATCTCCTAACCACTTTCCCACTGCTTCTCCTGAGAGCTGCTTAACCACTGCCTCCACGTCCTTCCAGTGAGATTCCCGCCACAGGCCAACACTGGCTCTTGTCTCATAGGTTAAGGTCCAGAGACCAAAGGTCCAGAGAGTGTCACCACGCTGTCACTCTCCTTCGGCACTGTCCAGTGTTACTGTCCCTCCCTCTCCTCCAGGTTCTGCTTCACTGGGCTTGGCTTTGGGAAATTTATGCTACATGGCTTTATTACACATGGGTGTCAAAACTAATCTATCAGCTCCACAAAAACAGAAACCTTGTCTGGATCATTCAGTATTAAGGAATATTGTATAGACTATAAAATCTTAATTTATAAGGTTGTGCACCCATCAGCATAATCTAGCTTTAGAATGTCTTTCTTAACCCCCACCTTCATGCCCATTGTGTTAACCTGGTTTTGTAAAGACTGTCCTTGAACTTTTGATTCTCCTGCCTTAGTCTCTAGAGTGCTAGCATTATAAGTACATCACTATGCCTACTTTCCATTCACACCAGCACCAATATGCACGATTTCCTATTTTTTCCACATTGCCACAATCATTTATCATTATCTCCCTGTGACATGCTCCCTCTATGTAACTTACACTTCCCCTAGTAAGAACAAAAGACTTCAGCCATCTTGGCATGCACTTTAACACTATCACCTTCCTCAGCAGAAGTTCTGTTTGCAATACAATGTGTGCTTGCTGGCATGTCTATCTGCACACCACGGGCATGCCTGCTGCTCACAGAGGGCAGAAGACGTTATGGATCCCCGGGACTGGAGTGACAGATGGTCGTCAGCCATCATGTAAGTGCTAGAAATCAAACTCAGGTTTTCAGGAAGAACGTACTCTTGACCACTGAGCCATCTATCCAGGCCTGGTCTTTTCATTTTTTTTTTTTGTTGTTGTTGTTGTTGTTTTTGTTTTTGTTTTTTTTGAGACAGGGTTTCTCTGTAGTCCTGGCTGTCCTGGAACTCACTCTGTAGACCAGGCTGGCCTCGAACTCAGAAATCCTCCTGCCTCTGCCTCCCAAGTGCTGGGATTAAAGGCGTGCGCCACCACCGCCCGGCAGTTCATTTTTATATAGTATCATTTAAAACGCAAAAGTTTCAAATTCTGGTGAGTCAAACTTAATTTTTTCCTTTTATGGATTATGGTTCTGATGATATAGCTAAAAACATCTTGCTAAGCCCAGGTCTAGAACTGTTCCACTCCGAGAATTTATAATTCAAAACTTGCGTTTATTTCTTCACATAGGGCAGGAGGTAGAAGTCCACCTTCCGAGTTTCCAGAGGGTCATTGTTGGAAAGACCGCCCTCTCTGCACTCAGGTGCCTCATCTGTCAATAGTCAATCGTCCAGCATTATGGTTTGGAGCTGCTTAATTCTATCTGCATATTGCTTACTCGATAGTACAAAAATAAATTGATTTTTATATTGACCTACTTTGTGTCTTTACTGAACTTGTTTATTAACTTTCAATCATGTGTACTGGTGTGTGTGTGTGTGTGTGTGTGTGTGTGTATTTGTGTGTCCTTAATTGATGGATGACAGAATAAAGCAATACGACTAATACTACCAGAAATGTGGGAGGAGTGGGAAGCTGGCTCAGTTGGTAAGGTGTCTGCTGCACAAGCATGACCTGACGTTAGACCCCCAGCACCCACATAAAACAAGAAGCTGGCACACGGCAGACCACGCCTGTGAGGCTGGGACACAGCAGACCACGCCTGTGATGCTGGCAGGGAGAGATGGGCAGATGCGAGGGCTTGCTGTCCAGTCTGTCTAGCTCAATCAGTGAGCTTAGGAACTTTAAAGAAGGCACATCTTCAGCACAGAAACATTCTTCTACCATGAGTTTTGTTTTATTTTTTTAAGGTTGGGTCTTACCGTATGCTCAGGGTACCCTTAAACTCACTATGTACCTCATGTTGGCCTGAAACATGTGGTGAGCCTTCTGTCTCAGCTTCCCATGTGCTACATTACAGGTGAGAGTCACCACGCCTGGATTCCTTGAATATTTCATCAAAAGGTGGAATCCACAGACAGGAGTCCACAGACCAAGTGCTGACTGCTTTTGCAGTAGTCTTGGGCAGTGGTTCTCAGATCACTAACAGAATCATGCATATTCGGGCAGGTCCTGGGTTCCCTCAACTGCTGAGTGAGAGTGCCAGATGCTCCAATTCTGTGAATGACCTGCTTAGGAAGAACTGGTGTTATGAGCAACCACTGTCTTTCCATGAGAAGCAACTCTAGGCACTTACCCGGTGAAGGCAAAGGTTTTTCCTACGGCATCTGGATCTTTAGTCACGTTAGCAATCCCTTTGGAAACGTCTGCAACCTATACAAATCATAAGACATGTTTAGGTAGTTCTTCAACTGGAACATCAGACCTGGAGAACGAGGCCTGTAACATCGCTTACCTAGGAAGATGAGGTGGAAAATTTTAAGCAAAGGTCAGCTGGGTTACACACTGGTTCAAGGCTAGCTTGAGTAACTCAGTACAATCTGTCTTGCTTTCTTTAAATTGGGGTGGTGGTACTGAGGTGAGAATGTAGCCTAGAGATAGAATGCTTGCCTGGCTTTCATGTTGTGCTGTGTTCACTCCCAGGACCAAACACAAACAGACAAACGTTTAAAGAAAGATGGAGATGGAGGGAGGAGGAGAACGGGAGGAAGGACAGCAGGTGCCTGTCATGGGGGATGAACAGAAAAACAATGACATCCTCTCTTCTCGGACTCTGGAGGAAGCACCTGCCTACCCAGGTGTTCCCATAATCAAGCTCAAGGCTCAGCCAGCTACTGTCCTAGTGAGAAGTCTCCTCTAGTCATCCCAAGGCCTTGACCTGGCCACGTCATCAAGTCTCCCATGCCATCTCTTACACTCTTGCCCACTCTGTCCTAAGCCACCAGAACCTAGAGACTGAACCATATAGAGTTCTGCCATTCTGGCTTTCACAGTAGGTTTAGACCAAGAGACCCAGAATCCACAACCAGAGTTATTTATGGTTCTAGGGAACATCTAACAACTGTATGGAATTTTAGTTGTCATAGAGGGGCAGAGTGGCTGTCTCTGGTACCTCCTGACTAAAGAACAGAGTGGCTTCTCGATATTCCACAATGAACTGAAGAATTATCTGGTCCCAAACATCAGTAGTGTCACTACTAGAAAACTGCTAGTTAGTTTCTATGTCAACTTGACACAAGGTAGACTCATCTGAAAAGAAGGAATTGTAAGTGAGAATGTCTCCATAAACTGTTCTGTAGATAAATCTGTAAGGCATTTTCTTGACTGAAGACTGATGTGAGAAGACCCAGCCCGCTCTGGGTGGGGCCGCCAGTGGCCAGGTGGTCCTGTGGCGTATGTAAAAGCAGGCTAAGGCAAGCCCCAGACAACAAGGCAGTAAGCAGCACGCCTCCATGAACTCTGCATCAGCTCCTGACTCCGGACTCCTGCCCTACCTTCCCTCTGTGAAAAACTTATATGCTATAACGTAAAATAAACCCTTTCTTTCCCAACTTTCTTTTGGTCATGGTGTTTTGTCACAGCAATAGAAATCCCAACTATGCCAGAAACACGGGTCTAACCCAACCCACCCAGTATAGAACCAAACCTTCTTCACCTCGGCCCTAGTATGAACCATCACCTCTATGTGAAACAGAGAACAATGCTTATCAACTGACTGTGAACCACCCAGAGCTGGATTTGTAGCCTCTGATATGATCACTGAAACTGCTCTGCCTCTCCTAGCACTTACCACATTGAAGATTAACTGCCATTTAGAACTTGAGGACAAAAATGTATGTCTGACTGGTTATCCTCTATTTATTCCCAGTAACACAGTGTTAGGACACCGTGTACATCCTGAGACGTGTTTAACCATTTACTGAGTTAAGGCATCAAACCAGGGGAGCAGGCTCGTAACCTTGGATACCCTGGAAGATGAGGTCTAGCTGGGCTACACACTGAGCTCAAGCTTGCTTGGGCAACTCGGTAACCTGCCTCCATTAAGCTTTCATACGTGGACAACTGAAGACATGAGAAGACAGCCACCTCTTCGGTAAACTGAGGCAACCAGGTGAAGCAAGTGGACAAAGGAAAGAATGAGGTCTGTAGTGAGAACGAATGCAGAAAACTGAACCAAACCCGAATCCAGCCCCACCCCTTCCTCAGCCTCCATGCAAGGTACTTACATACACTGGTTGTTTCACTGTCTTAAAGCCCAAAGAAACGAGAGGCACAAAAAGAAACCAACGATAATCTGGAAGAAGAAATGAGAACCTGTTCTGAGAATGTCTACAGGGTGTTTACAATGAAAATAATGTAACAAATACAGCACGCTCTGGGGGTTCTGGACTCAAGAAATAAATAAGTAAAAAGGGGGCTGGTTTGAAATGGTTCGTCAATCTAAAGAAGACAGATAGACAGACAGACAGACAAAAGAAGCTCGATTGTGATACTCATAAATAGGTAGATAAGTAGGGTCTGGGTTGTAATGGTGCACACCTTTGATCCCAGCCCTTGGGAAGCAGAGACAGAATCTCTGAGTTCCAGGCTAGCCTATTCCACAGTGTTACTACCTCAGCTGCTTCAGCAAAGGGTTCGGGGTGCTTCCTGAGTGTGGATGCAAAGTGACAGCTGCCTCACCTTCCTACCGCCATGCCTTCCCCACCACAGTGGACTGTAGTCCCACAAAACGTCAGCCAAAATAACCCCTCCTCCCCGAGGTGCTTCCTGCCAGGGATTGGTTCCCACCAATGAGAGTGGCAGGTACAGCTCCTTCCGGTCCGCATCTCCCCGTGCCCTCCGAGCTCTTCTCGCCCGCCCACTGCCAGTCCAGCGCTGCCTCCACCTCCTCCGGGATGGGTCAGCATTTCACCCCTCCAGACACAGGTCTAAGTCTGTTCAGCTTGTCACAACAAAATACCACACTCAATGGCTTAAAATCCCAAACTGTATTTTCTCGCAGTCCTGGTGACTAGAAAATCCAAAGCCATGTGTCTGCAGGCTGTGGTGAGCCTCTCTTTCTGGCTTGTAGATGGCCATCTTCTTCCTGTGTCCACAGGTGCTACTTCAGTGTGTGCACACGGAGACTTTTGCTCCTTGTTTGTTTGTTTGTTTGTTTATTTAATTTTTTGGGTTTGTTTGTTTGTTGTTTTTTGTGGTTTTTTTTTTTCCGAGACAGGGTTTCGGATTTCTCTGTGTAGCCCTAGCTGTCCTGGAACTCACTCTGTAGACAAGGCTGGCCTCAAACTCAGAAATCTGCCTGCCTCTGCCTCCCAAGTGCTGGGATTAAAGGCACGCACCACCACTGCCCGGCGGGACTTTTGCTCCTTGTAAGGCCACCAACCCCATCAACTAGTTGCTCACCCCTGCAAGGTCAGGGAGCCTCAGTGACCTCCAATCCATCTGTCCACATATCAGGGGTTAAAGCTTCAACATAAAAAGAACTAGCAGGTGATAAACTTCATATTATATATTATATATCATAATTTTAAAAACAGTGGAAATTAATAGATTTCTAGATGACACAATCAAGAAGAAGATACAGGGAAACACCAAAACCTCATGAACAAGTGGGTATAGCCAAATAAAGGAATACTATGCAGCAACACAAGGAAAGAAATCCTGAATGCATATAAGGGAAAGAAGTCGATTTTGAAAATGAAACAATTACCAAGCCAGTAAAAAGATCAGTGAGTGGTTTGCAGGTGTCCAGGATGGGTACAGGGAAGGATTTGTAGAACTCAAGGGACTTGCTAATACCTTGCCAAGGTCACTGGATTAATGTGGTTTAAACTTGAAGTCTCTGGCCCTGAAGTCTATCTCTGGGACAGGCATGACCACTGCCTTTGGCAGCTGCAGGGGATAAAGCTGTACAGCCTCCCCCAAGTCCCGACACATTTAACTGGACCTTCAGCTGCCAGAGGCAGGAAGGACTCTTGCTGGTGATGAAAACAAACCCTAAAGGGGAAGGCAACTGAACAGGAAAGAGAACCGTCTGGGAGCTCCGAGGACACTGCCCACTGATGCTAAGCTCAAACTGGGTGAAACCACCAGCGGCCTAGCTTCCGGGAAGAAAGATACATACTTGCAAAGTGATTGAGGAACCTGTCCTCCCTTCCAAACATGTCAGATGGCCGGATGATGATGGCTTCAGGAAACACACTTCTCACTTCCTTCTCTCCTACTGCCTAAACCAAAAACAAAGCATTCTCAGTTCCACAGTGAGTGCACAGGGCTTCCCCTTCCCCGCCATCAGGCACTGCTCACATCACCAACGCCCTGTTTTCATTAGGTAACCATAGTTTCAAAGATAATCATATTAGTCATAAACACTCACACACACACACACACACACACACACACACACACACACACTAAAAAACAAACATCCCACACCCAGAACTTCTGTTGAGGCTCTTTGTTGCAGGATATTTGATCACACTATGAACCCTGAGATTATATACTGGAAAAACTGTCACTTGTTGTGGTGTAGCTCAGCCTTAGCACACACCTTTAATCTGAGAGTGTTGCTGGATATTTGATTACATTATGAGAGTCTGTGCTGGAAAAGCCTGTTTCTAGTAATGGTGTGGCTCAGGCCTAGCACATACCTTTAACCCAGAGCTTTCTATTTATTGTAAACATGATTAAATAAAGTAAACCATACAAGACGTAGAGCAAGCAACCAGTTGACAGGAAGTGAACATAGGAAAAGACCACAGAGACTGGAAGGAAGTCAGGAGGATAGAGAGACACATAGGAAGTATATTTCTGGAGAGACATTCAGTTTGAAGGGTTATTAAGAAAGTGTGGAGAGGGAAAAGGAGCTCTTTCCTTCTTGGATGATGGCTGAGGAGGAAGGTCACTTGGGGGCTTCCTCTGCCTCTCTAAGCTAGCAGGCTTTCACCCTAGCATCTGTCTCTCCAGTTCATTTAGTAAAATCACACGATTGAGATTTTCTTTTAAAAACAACAGTTCCTACTCTTATGCTAGGAAACCTATAATGAAGGGGGAACTGGAGTAGGCTCTCTGCTTGTGTCAGTGACCTAGCAGCCTACCACAGGAGTCAGTGAGGTGGTGGCGCCCTCCTTCACTATCTACGGGATCTGCCTCCTCCTCTTCACCAATTACTTGTCTCAATGTAAACAAGGTAGAGCTCCACCCTATAAAAGCAAATTCAGCTTCACACAAACTCTCCCCCCTCCTGCCTCCTCTCGCCCCATCCCTAGAAGGGCCAAGCTGGATAACACTAGGCCCACCCTTGCTGCACCACCACCCAGCGCCAGCTCACACTTCACTCTCTCTGACTCTGGATTCTGCTTCAACAACTACAGCGTCTGACCTGGAACTCTTTCTGATGACGTCACTGATGCCGACAGACGTGACCCTGTAGTTCTCCGACTGTCCCGCCCTGATGCTGGGTCTGCGGCGCTCATCCCTCCCGGCTTCCTGTCTTCCTGGCGGCGGCACAGGTCCACCACTGCTCAGTCCTGGCGAGCTTTGGTATCTGTAAGTGTCCCTCCTCTGCCACACTGGAAGCATGTGCATGTCTCTGTCCCATTCAGAGCTCTCTTCTCAGTCAGCCTGTTCACTCTCTGGGCCGTCCATACCTTCCTGTTCTTCCGATCAACAGATTCTGTTGACTCTCAACTTTATGTCCAGCACAGATCTCTCTTCTGAGCTCTAGGGTCATCAACCCTGAACAACTGGGACAATATTGAATATTGAACCCCAAGTTCAAAACTGGACCACCTTGCATTCTCTCAAGTAAAACAATGCCTCAATCTGTGCTGAGTTTGGAATAGCCTAGTGTACTGGCTGGTTTTGTGTGTCAACTTGACACAAGCTGACTTATCACAGAGAAAGGAGCTGAAAGTGAAGAAATGCCTCCACGAGATCCAGCTGTGAGACATTTTCTCAATTAGTGATCAAGGGGGGAAGGCCTGTTGTGGGTGGTACCATCCCTGGGCTGGTAGTCCTGGGTTCTATAAGAAAGCAAACTAAGCAAGGCAGAGGAAGCAAGCCAGTAAGTAACATCCCTCCATGGCCTCTGCATCAGCTCCTGCTTCCTGACCTGCTTGAGTTGAGTCCTGACTTGCTTTGGTGAGTAACAGCAGTGTGGACGTGTAAGCTGAATAAACCCTTTCCTCCCCAACTTGCTTCTTGGTCATGGTGTCTTGTGCAGAAATAGAAACCCTGACTAAGACACCTAGAGAGCAGAATGAACATAATGTTGGCAAATTATCGTGTACTCCTAAGCCTGCTAACACGCTGGCTCTAAAGCAGGACTGACCTCTACCCATTGAGACAGAAGAAGGTTGATGTCAAGTTTCTTTCAAAAACCCCATTCAGTGTCAGGCTGGACCCTTGGTTCTCTAATGGGAGATGCTAACAGTGTAAACACATTGTGTCCTTAAGAACAACCGGAGGATAAAGCACTTCCCACAGAGATTACTTCATTCTTCTCATGGTATACGAATGCCCTGCAGTGGGATGAGCAGCCGGAAACTCACCCACAGAGCACTCTGCTCTGGCTGGAACTCCAGTAGGAGTTGGCAAGGCTCCCTGGTCATTTCTGCTGCAGAGCACGAGAGCGCAACAATGATGCTATCTGCGGCTGTTTGCTCCACCCGGGACTCCTGTGATCAGGGATCCCGGCTCTCCCCAGGGTGCCGGTGTGATGTTACTCTTGCTTCCCTTCTCCTCTGGGCTACCCCCCTCACCCCAGCTGGACTCTGTGAGCCCTGACCGGATGGCACCGGCCTCTACCTGCTGCCTCCCTCTGTCCACCACCTGCTGGTTACTCTTGAACTTTTGCTTATGTGTGCTTAATAAACTCACTCATTCAAACAAAAAGCACAGCTTTCACAGATCATTCTCTATCTAGATCATACAAAAAATTATTTAAAAAGATGCTGACACCCAAATTCTACCCTCAAAGATTCTATTTGATTTGGTCTAGGGTACAGACTGAGCTTTGGAGTTCTGAAAGTCTCAGTGATTCTAATGTGTAAGTAAGGCTAAGAATCACGGGCTTAAGGGCTAACCCCACTCAAATATTCCTATCTTACCCAACAGTACTACCACATTCACCCCCCCCTCTCTCTCTCTCACACACTCACACACACACACACACACACACACACACACACACATGCAAAAGAGAGGGCTGGCCAAGTTTGCTCTCTCTCCTCCTGAACACAGCATGCCTGCCTCCTACGGCAGCCCCGGCATCCAGTGACTCTGTACTCTAAAGCTGCTCGGTTCACTACTACTGTCTTCTTCTCCAATGTAATATCTGGGTGTGTGCCTGGATATGCTGGAAGCCAGTCCTGTGACTATAGGAGGAAGTCAGAGCTGAGAAAAGTCCCTGAAACAAGCTGTAGGCTTGACAAATGTTGGCACCAATCATAGCTAAGATTCCCTAGTGCTGGTTTTAGACATGAGCCTATACAGTTCCTTTATGTTTACATCCAATTTCCCCCCCCCCTTTTTTTTTTTGGTTTTTCGAGACAGGGTTTCTCTGTGTAGCCCTGGCTGTCCTAGAACTAACTCTGTAGACCAGGCTGGCCTCGAACTCAGAAATCTGCCTGCCTCTGCCTCCCAAGTGCTGGGATTACAGGCGTGCGCCACCACTGCCCGGTTCCCTTTTTTTTTTTTTTTTTTTTTTTTTTTTTAATGTACTATTTTTTAAAATTCTGTGTATATGTATGTATTTAGAGTCAGGGTTTATGCAAATGAGTGCAGTGCCCAGGGAGGCTAGAAGATGGTATCAGACCCCTTGGAACGGGAGTTACAGGCAGTGGTGAGCCATCTAATGGGAACGCAGATCCTCTGCAAGTACAGTACATGCTTTGAGCTGAGTGGCAATCCCTATAGCCCCTTCCAGGCAGTTTTCTGACGTCAGCAATTAAATGTTACTAGCTACAAGTACGGCCCACTTCCACCACCCCACTATTCCCTGCTCCTTTGGGACATTTTGCTTCTCTGCAATGCTTCATGGGGCCGGGTCATTTTCCCTGGTAGACTAGAAACTTAATGTAGGCTAGGATCAGGACTGTTTGATAAACAACTGTATGCTCTGTATCTAACATACTTTACAACATATAACTGGTACTTAATAGTTTTTTCAATAAACACATGCAAGGAGTCAAAAACCCAAAGTCATTATCAGGAGCTCTGTTGTCCTTGTCAGGAGGACTCAGGACAAGTTCACCGTGGCCGACGACAAATGCTGGTGAGTAAACCCAGACACTAATGAGCCTGGACAAGGGCACTTTAGGTCCTAGATGTACTCTGAACAACAGTGGCCAATTGCAGGCTCCAGTGGAGTTTGCAGGTGGGAAGGATGAACTATGCAAAGAGCATTTTCACCAGCAATCCCTATCATTCCCAGCTTTCACTGCCCAGGCGGGACTGGCAGAAACCTGTGACTACAGAAGGCCTGAGAAGGAAAGACGGTCCTGTAATCACAGTAGGTGACACAGGCATGTCTCCTTTGGCAGGAATCAAGGTCTACATTTCCTGGTGTTTCCTGTGTACCTCTTATCACATTTCCCCACGACCTTAAACATCTGGGGGCAGGTAATACGCCCTATCCATATTTGAAATCTCCCACTCAAACAAAATGTCCCAACATGTGTGCAGAGGCTGGAGCCTTGGTCCAGGGATGAAGCACTTGCCTATGAAGGCTAAAGCCCTGTGCTCAGTTCCCAACCTCAAAGACCAAACAACTCAAACCCACAACACTAGCTCACCTGCTCTGGAAGGAAAATGAAAAACCAGGTGGCTTCTCAACACATGCTGGAGAAAAGCTGCCTCCCCCCGCCCCCAATCAAGTTCTAGAGAGCTCTCCCAGCCCACGGAGCCCCCGTACTGACCTTGCTCCTCAAGGACTTAGACGGACTCTTCATATTGGCATTCAGGTGTGAAACATGAATGAATCTCTCAACCCCAGCTTCCTTGGATGCCTGCGCTATTGCTCGAGGAATATTCACAAAAACATCCTCAAAATCAAAGTTTCTGGAAGAAAAGGGGGTGGGAGGAAGCAGGAAAGAGCTCAGGAAGATCCGTGATTTCAGAGCGCTCTGTACACTTTGGTTTTCATGACAGTACTAGATTTATAACAGCTAACTTCTTAAATAGTAATGCCTCGGGCAGTGGTGGCGCATGCCTTTAATCCCAGCACTTGGGAGCAGAGGCAGGCGAATTTCTGAGTTCGAGGCCAGCCTGGTCAACAGAGTGAGTTCCAGGACAGCCAGGGCTACACAGAGAAACCCTGTCTCAAAACAAACAAACAAACAAAAAAATAGTAATGCCTTAACTCTAAGCCAAAAGTAATTTTTCCTATGGTTTCCAGGTCTGCTCATTGTCAATACACTTAGTTAAAGGCTTACCCCAAGTTATAAAGCCAGCACAAAAAGTTCCTTATGTTCTCAAGGAATCTTGTGACCAAGGCACTTCAAGAAGACCTGACTATTCTGGCTAGAGGGAAGCAGGGAAGTACTGGGGCTGGAAAGGGACCCATAGAACTTTGTTCCCCTAAAGAGAAAAAAAATCAGTTATGGTGGGGCATGGGGAAATAGATCTACAATGCTAGCTGCTTGGGAAGCTGAGACAGGGACTCACAAGTTCAAAGCTAGCCTGGCCTACAGAGTGAGCTTAAGACCAACTGTGCAAATGGGCAACTCAGCGAAACCTAAGCTCAAAATGAAGAAAAGTGGGACTAGGGCTACAGCTCAGTGGTAGGACACATGGCTGACCTGAGTAAGGCCCTAAGTTCAGTATTTAGAATGGGAAAGAAGGAAGGAAGGAAGGAAGGAGGGAGGGAGGGCGGCAGGGCGGGCGGGAGGGAGGGAGCTCAGCCACCATGCAAGCCTAACGGTAGCTAAGTAATTACTCTGCACAAGCCACTGTGAGTCTCTACAGGAGACATAAAGCTGAAAAGGACCCTGTAAGTCATCAAAGATTTTAAACTATTTAATGAAACAGGGGTACTAAAATAAATCTAAGCCAGACACTTAATAAATGCTAAAGGGGAAAAGGGTGTGAGCGAAGGGCTGTCAGAATATAAGCTTAGACGTTTTCATGTAGGCAGCGTGGCAGCCACATCTGTGATTACAGCCCTTGCAAGGTGGAGGCAGGAGAACTGTAGTCTAATAGGGTCACCCTGATATACATAAAACCTGATCTCAAAAGATAATGATAAAAACCTTACAAAATAACAATAAATCATTATTTATTAATAATCCCCATAAAAACCAAACACTCAAATCAGTACTTACACCATCTCCCATGAACTATGCGGAGAGGCCATCCTAAACACGAGTGAACAGCGGGGCAAGCAAATCCTGTATCCTAGTCCCACCCCACATGACAGGTTCAAGCAGAGTCAACACTGGTCACTGCCAAACCCACAGCACCAACCGCACTGCCATGATGTATCACACTGCTAACACCACTACACTGTGCCAAAGAACAAACTTACCCATTACTGGGGGCGGGCCAAAATGGCACTGTAACTTAACCCCTAGCACCAGAAGATCCCTGTAAATGTCACTAGCTCCTGATTTGTCTTCAGTTCTTTCCTCATTTATTTATTGATTTATTTATACCCTAGGGCTCAGCAGAAAAGACAGAAGGCTGGGACTTACCTGGTCTCCCACTCCCGCCCAATGAGATTGATGACCACGTTGCTGTGCTGCACTGCTTTCCTGATAGACTCTTTGTCTCGCGCATCCCACTCCTGTGACAGCAGAGACCAATCAGAGTAAAACACACGCACATCTCAGCACTACAGCGCCTTTCAGAACAGTCACCTGCGGCAGGTCAGACCCGGGGCCATTTCACACACTCCACTCACACTCCCCGCTCACTCCCCCACTCTTCCGAGACAAGGAAGTAGAAGTCCATGTCACTCATGATATCAAACTCTAAAAAGAGGCAGGCCATGGTTAATGGTATATACTTAGTGGGCCATTCTTGTCCTCTGAGGCCCAAGTTGACATCCAGCTCACTGAGTAGCCACTGGTGGAGGTGCAGCAATTCTGTCCCCAGTGTACAGAGAAGCAAGTGGGAGGTGAGCCAAGCTTCCGGGCCACCGCCAGTGGGGACAGCCAAGAGGAGCAGCGTTCCACTAGGGAACTCAGGGCTAACTCCTCATTCATTCTATCTATCTATCTATCTACTTTTCATTAATTATAGTACTAGGAATCTAACCCAGGTATTCAAGCATGTACGACAAGCATTTTACTAACTCTACTACACCTACCTCCAGCCCCTAATACTCTACAATATCAGCTGTTTTAAAGACACAAAACCAAGAACTAAAGAAAGGCCGAGATGAAAACTTGCAGGTCTTGTTGTTAATGTTGCTTTCCATGGGGTCTCACACAGCCAGGCTAACCCTGAATGCTTCCACCTGTGCACTGCTAGGACTAAAGTGTGCGTCACCATGCCTGACTGCTGTTTGTAAGGCAGAGCCTCGCTCCATCCTGAATAGCCTAATATTCACGGTGTATTCCAAGTTGACCTCAAAATCACAAGAATCCTCCTGTCTCAGACTCCAAGTGCTGGGACTGCAGGAATGAGCCATCACATCTGGGACAATTTTCACTTTAGTACTGAAAATTCTGTTCTCCCCGAGATTACTTAATTTACAGTCACAGTGCAAAAGTTTATGAGTTGAGCTGAGATCCTACATGATTTATAATCAGCTCATTATCACTGGTCAACCAAAGAGCCCACACAACTTAACCACGTCCTTGCGGGCTCTTGTTAGTTCTCTGGGAACCCCTGGCCTGAGAAGCCTGGAGACACAGAAAAACAAGAGGGAATGCTGTGAGAGGGCTGGGCACAGCTAGCATCATACCAACTAAGCCAAGTTCTTAGACTTCCTCCTTGTGATTCTGTCTATAAAATCACCTTAGAAACCTACCAAAAGGCACACATATAATACTAAATGTACTTTTTGCTATCTTCCACTAGCCACGATTAAAAGAGTAAACACAAAATCAAGACAAGTTCATGTTCATATGTTATTTCTCCCAATATATAAAAAATATTTCAATAAAAATAACTATAAACTATAAATATTAGCATACTTGTATGATTTTTCATGCAGTCTTTGAAATCTGTAATTTTATCTTATAGTGAATCTCAATTCAGACTAGCTACAATTCAAGTGCTCTACAGCTACACATGGCTAATGTCCACTGTGCAGAAGCACATGTCTAGAGGAGGAGTTAGTAACCAGACCCTATAGGCCATATATGGCCTACAATCCATAAAGTAATATTGGAGCACGGCCTCATCCATTTACTCGCATACCATCTACAACTGCTTCAGGGCCATAAGGGTAGAGCTCAGCAGCTCTGACAAAGATTCTATGATCTGAAAATTGTAAATAATCATTAGTGCTTTACAAAAAAGGTTTGCTGACGACCAGAGTAGGATTTGCAAGCTAAAACAAGAGGATACACTGGTCCCCTCTGAGGTTAAACTACTGCTTTCTTACACTTCCTCTTATGCCTAACAATGACCTCAAAAACTATATTAACATCATAAAGTCTTACCAGAAAGATAAGCTGGCCCAGGTCACCCATTAGACGAAGGTGCATGGTGTCATATATATCACACCGATATGGTATGATCACTTGTGACCCCATTCGTCCTAAAAGATGGAGTGAACCAAGATCAACATCAATATGGATATGTCAACATTAAATTCAAATATAATGGATGGATTAACTTAATACTTAAGACAAAGTTTATTCTGGCATACTAAAGATGTCATAACCTTGTGTAGAGGGCTGCGAAGTGCCGCGCCTTAAAGATGGCGCTGGTTTCTGCCTTCCTCCCCCCAGGGGGAGAGTGCCCTTTGAAACAACTCCTTATTTGGCTTCGTGCAATCAGATGCTGTCCTTCCACTTTGAGGTAGCCTATCTGCCTTGCCCACATGTCATCCAGGGATTGGCCAGCCTTTGGGATATAAGAGTGCTGGGGTAGAGGTAGAGAGAGAGATGCCATAGTATAAGGTTCCTGAATAAACTGCTTGAAGAAGATCGCCGGTGTTGTGTCCTTCCTTGCAGGTGGAGGTTGGGTGCGACAACCTTGCATATTGTTTCCCATACACTTATTTATTCCTAGTATAAACTTATTCATTCCCATAATAATATCCTATAGAGGAAGCATGAATGCCCTCACAATGCCAAGGCAGATAAAATTTATATAAATCTAAGATAGAAGTAACTTGTAATATCGTTAAAACAAAACCACACGGCTTGCAGTCTCAAGTCAGGCAATCCTAGCCCAAGGCATGAAGCACACTGAACTAAACGAACTTGACTTACCGAGCTGGTTGACAACGTATCGACCCAGGAATCCTGTTGCTCCAAACACAGTGGCCACAACTCCACTGACAGATGAGCGGCCCCCTTTCCCATGAGGGATGACAGCATGGTGAAGCTGGCGATGGTGTGAGCCACAGAACACAGAGGAGGTTGCTGCAGCAATGGCAGGACCTTCAGGAAACACCAGAGCCAGCAAACATGCACGTTAGCGTAAAAGGTTCCGAGAAGCTTGCTCCTTAGGGATTTAAGTACCGGCAATAGTAAACACAAATTCCTGTAGCATAAAATCCACAGGAATTACATAAAATTAGAAAGCAAATACCATGTCCTATGGGCTATATAACATCAAGCCATATTATCACAATATTTCTGGGGAAAGTTTCTGGATAAAGTATTTTGAGAAAGGGTTTAAAGAGGAATAACCAAGACTGGAATCCCACGAGAAACACAGAACATGCACAACTAAATAGAAGTGAGAATGAGCCAGCTGGAGTGGAGGAACAGCAGCAGACTATCTGGACATGACTGAAGTCTGATGGCAAGTGAGGTGAGGTCATGATGTGGTTGGGGGCAGGAGACTATCGGCATCTCAAAAGGAAAACAGGAAAAAAAAATGCTGGGAGCTGGCTCGGCTAGAAGGTGCTTGCCGTGAAAGCATGGAGACTGAGCATGAACGCCTGTCACTTACATAAAAAGGAAAAAGAAAAGAAAGGAAAAAAGGAAAAGGGGGAGGAAGGAAACAGAAAAGGAAAAAGCCACCCACACATGATGGCTGGCATGCCTGTAGAACCACAGTAACTCTCATCAGCTACAGAGAGACTGAGACAGGTGGATTCCTAAAGCTTGCTGTCAAGACAACCTGGCCAAGTCAGTGACTTCCAAGCTCAGTGAGAGATTCTGTCTCAAATAAATAAGCAATTGGTAGACAGACAGACAGACAGAGTGGAGAGTGATTAAGGAAGACAGCAGATATTGACCTCTGGTCTTCACATGCACACATATTCACATATACCCAAACACAAATAGTACACATGCCAAGGGCCTTCCTCAGCATGGAGGGTCACTGCAGGCAGAGCTGTCTGCAGAGGAGAGAATAGGCAAGGGGGCAGGGCAGTCTCACAGCTGACTGAGTAGCAATCAGGCCATTTCTGGTGCTCTGATGGACTAGCAACCAGGTGCTTCTTTATTTATACAAGTCTCACAGAACAAAGACTAGTGATGCCAGGCAGTGGTGGCGCACACCTTTAATCCCAGCACTTGGGAGGCAGAGGCAGGCAGATTTCAGAGGCCAGCCTGGTCTACAGAGTGCGTTCCAGGACAGCCAGGGCTACACAGAGAAACCCTGTCTCGAAAAAAACCAAAAAAAAAAAAAAAAAAAAAAAAAAAAGAAAAGAAAAAAAAATACTAGTGATTATCCAAATGGTACAGAATATATGTTTGACTTTTCATTACATGTCCAGGGTTACAGTTTAGTTACAATTAGAAAATACTGAGTTGGGATGGGGGGTTCCAGAGGGGAAACTGGGAAAGAGGATAACATTTGAAATGTAAATAAAAATACAAACAGAACAGCTTTTATTGTTATCAGCCCTATAACTCTGACTTTAAGAATCTAAAGAATGTCTCCACCAGGGCTGGAGAGATGGTTCAGCGGTTAAGAGCACTGACTGCTCTTCCAGAGGTCCTAAGTTCAATTCCCAGGAACCACATGGTGGCTCACCACCATCTGTAATGGAATCTGATGCCCTCTTCTGGTGTGTCTGAAGACAGCTACAGTGTACCTATATGAAACAAACAAACAAAGGAAGGAAGAAGAATGGGAGGAAGGAAGAAGGGAACAAACATGTTTATTATATGACAGCCTGCTTTTAGGCTAGCAATGTTTGTTGTTTTAAAACAATCCAGACAAACAGAAAATATCTGAAATAGTCTTTTGTGAATAGAAAATACTAATACCTAACTTCTATTGCTATCTATTCTATTACTATTAGCATCTACACTATAAAGTAGGAAAGTTTATTTTAGTCTATCTTATTTACTGAGGTTGGTTTTTTTTTTTTTTTGGTTTTTCGAGACAGGGTTTCTCTGTGTAGTCCTGGCTGTCCTGGAACTCACTCTGTAGACCAGGCTGGCCTCGAACTCAGAAATCCGCCTGCCTCTGCCTCCCAAGGGCTGGGATTAAAGGCGTGCACCACCACCGCCCGGCTATTTACTGGGTTTTATTCCTCCAGTGGCGTACCCTGTACAAGCCCCATCTTTAAACTACATTTTCAGAGAACTCTAAGAATATAATAAGACACCCTGAATCTGTACCCTATTCTCCTGGCCAGTTGGAGCTTGTCTACTCTCTGTTTGCCCTGCATCGATTACAATTTGAGTTTGCTCAGGGGCAGACACCCCAAGCAGATTCCTGGAACAATGGCCTCATCTAGCTCTGTGCTTATCTGTGTTTAATGATCCCCACGGCATAAGGAAGACTTCCAAATAGTGGCCAGATAAAATGAATTTTAGGATCTTCCTAAAAAGACTCAGGAAAAGACATAAAACGGATCTCAGGAAAACGAATCATGATGCAGAAAGTCAAGGATGCAACAAGCAGAGACCAAGACCCAAAGGCAAGAGACGGAAGGACAGCGACTGCAGCGATGGGCTCAGCGCTGCTGGAACTGTCAAGCAGCTCGGTGGCGTCGTCAGTCTCACCATTCCCAGTGGATACGGCTGTGCCATATACATATATACTCTCTTATCCTAAATAAATACACATACAGAAAACAAGAAGACAAACAAAAGGAGTACAGTTTTGATGTAAAAAAAAAAAACAAAAACAAAACAAAACACTGAAAAGCAATCTTTGGTGAGAGGCCAGTAAGAATGTGAATGAGTGTACTAAGAGAGAAGCAGGGCATCCACAAGGGGCACCACCTCGCCCTAGGGCAATGGGCTGGCTTAATCTAACACTGCTAAAAAAAACTTAAGTTTTTTTGAGACTGAGTATCATTGTGTAACCGGGTTACCCTAGAACTCCCTATGTAGCCCTAACTGCCTTTGAACCCACAATGATCCTCCTGCCTCCATGTCTCAAGTACTGAGGTATCAGGCGTGTGCTACTATACCTTTCTGTTTTGCAATCCTAGTCTAACGCTCCTTTGATGTTCATTTACAGTAAATAAGAAACGACTGGGGCATAGGGACACTGACTCCCCATGGAGCAGCTGTTGCACTATCTCTTGCTGCTCTGATTATCTGAGCAAAGGACTCATCAATGAGCCAGCTGGCCTACCCTAATGGCAGCGTCAGTGGTCCTGAATATCCCATGGATGCCTTGGGAAAATTACATGACCGAAGCAGCCTTGACTGAAAGCCCCACCTCAGCCAGGTTACCTGAAGCAGTTTGTACCAGATTTTTATGCTCACAACCCAATTCTAGATGACCCTGTACCCGTTTCCGTGGTCAGAGTACATGCACAGAGGGACAAGTGTGACTGGTACTAAAGAGGATAGGCTGTGATTGCTCCAAATACCCCTTCTCTGCCTGTCTAGCACTGCTCATCCGGAGAGCCTCCTGGGAGACACACTATTTTGCTGTTTTTTTTGTAGTGTAGCAGGAGGCCTAATAAAAGCCTTCTTGGGAGTGGTCTTGTTTTGTCTACTTTCAGTAGTGTGGGCTCCGTTGGTGACATAAAGAAAGAAGCAATAGAAATGGCAAAGAAGTGGTGATGGCATTGGTAGTGGCATAAGGACATCTGACACCCCACCACCACCACCACCACCACCACCACCTCCACTTTGCAGCTGTTGGAATTTCCTGCTCCAACTACCCTGAGCTCTTCTAAGTGATCTGACATGAAGTAATTTTGAGAACGACTGACATTCTGTAATGATTTTTTTTAAAAAACACACTACCGAAAAATGTAACTGAAGTGGGCACGTTTGTGGCGTGGAGCGTGAAAGGACCGTGAAGTGGAATGACTGGATGCTTTGCTTTCCTTATTCTGCAAGAGCAAATGCTTGGTTTCGATTTGAGGACTGTGAACAGATTCAATCACAAAAGAAGAGTAAATAAACAATGCTGCCAATTTCTAAGCGGTCCTTCGCTTTTCTTTCCACCCAGCTCCCAATTCTCCACAAACATCTCTCTTCTGCTGCAGACCCTAGCGCCACAACTTCACAGAATCTCCATCTATGGCGCAGATTATAATTTCCATTGCGATTACTACCATGAAGCCAATCGATGTCCTGCTGTCCAAGCCCCTTTTCCTCCCAGAATAAGTATTTCCTTTGACCCCAACCTTCCCAACAATCTCCGCATTATCTCAAGACTTGTAAGTGTCTGGGTTCTCCTCGTCCCACCCAGCTACTCTCCAGCTCTCCGTCCCCTTCCCGAGTGCACAGTTTCACAGATGAGCCAAGAGTATGAAGGAAGAAAGGTTATGTTCCCGCTGCGGAATGCAGCCCCAAGACCCGGTCCCCGGTGACACTTACGTGACATTGGAAGCGCTCTAACAACCTGAAAGCGGACGGCGGCCGCCATCTTCTCCCACAATGCCTCACGGCCGGTGCTTCCGCCAACTACGGCGACAACGCGGGGCCAATTGGTATCTCACAGACCTCTCTGCGCAGACGCAAACTGGGAACGGAAGGGGGTGGTCGCTGGTTGATAAAAAGAGAGACTGGAGTAAAAAAAGAGGAGAGGATAGAAAAAGAAAAAGAGGGAGTGGAGGCAGGGGAAAATAGAATCCCAGGTCTGGGATGGGTTGTGAAGACCATCTGATATTTCTGGGGAATCTGCATTTCAGAGCTAACCAGGGATTGACTCCAGGGCATGCAAAATGGCCAGCTTTCAAGGACCCCCATTCTATGGGCTATTACCAAAAAGGGTCAGACAGCTCTGCAGGGGTAAGGAGGAAGGGTGTCCCTGCACTCGAGCAGTTGCAAGGAGGAAAAAGGTGTAATAGGGTCAGCGTGCAGTGTGGGAGTTAAATAGAAATGGAGAGGCGCCCCCATCCCAAACCCCTCGCCGTCAAAGTAAGTGCACGCGAACGCCGTCAAGAACACCCTTTTGCAGGGGCGTTAGTATTCACTGTCCCCTTTCGTAGAATGTTTACTTAGATGTCTACATCAACTCAATTCCGCACATAGATGACCTCTCCAACGACTTCTAACCACCTTTTCCAACGCGGTGATCTGTCTCCGTATTGTGAATTTGGTTGGCTGGGATTTATGTGTTTGTTCGGTTTTGAATTTTGTTTATTGATGCACACTAATCACCAACTGAACTATGAAACGGGAAGCTCTATTTTTGGAATTTTGAGACAGTCTCCACAGGCAGCCCTAGTTGGCTTCGAACTTGTGATACTCACGGCCCTGCTTCAGGTAGGCGTCACCACCCTGGGCTGATCCAGGGATTAATAAATGGATTGAAACGTGAGTCTCCTGAAATGTGATAGAAAATTGCATGTCATGCCTGTCATTCAACATTTTTTTCTTTTTTCTTTTTTAAGATTTATTTATTATATGTGAGTACACTAACTAGCATTTTTCGGAGACTCCAGAAGAGAGAGTCAGATCTCATTACATGGTTGTCAGCCACCATGTGGTTGCTAGGATTTGAAATCAGGACCTTCAGAAGAGCAGTCCGTGATCTTAACCACTGAGCCATCTCTCCAATCCCCTCAACATTTTTTTCTTATGGGGAAAACTGCTGGTGGCTTTACCCAGAGCAGTTGTTTGTTTTTTAAAACTGGGCCTCTTTGAAAATCTGTGTTGTTCTGGAGACACCTGGAGCCTAAGGATGTTCTAAAAAAATAAAGCCACTTGCTTTTCTTTTCTTTTCTTTTTTTTTTTTTTTTTTTTTTTTTTTTTGTTTTTATGAGACAGGGTTTCTCTGTGTAGCCCTGGCTGTCCTGGAACTCACTCTGTAGACCAGGCTGGCCTTGAACTCAGAAATCCACCTGCCTCTGCCTCCCAAGTGCTGGGATTAAAGGCGTGCACCACCACCACCCAGCGCCACTTGCTTTTTTAAAATCCTTTTTCAGGCTCCGGTGGTCCATGCCTATAATCTCAGCTCTTGGGAGCTCCAGGTCAGCCTAGATGACCTTGCCTCAAATTTTAAAAAATTAAAAAAACTTTATTCCAGTCATCCTCTTGATATACCTGGGTAAAAGACAAGTGCTTGTAAACTGACACTCCCAGAAAGAAGCTGCAAGTTCTGCACATTCTAGAAAGCTTGGTAATTGATTAGAAATTTAACAATAGAGAGAAAGGAATGTTGCAGATCCGAGGGCAGATTACCCTGGGCTATCCTTAGCCCTCTAAATAACCATTTATTATCCACCTTTATGTGTGCCCTAACATCTTTGTAAGCATCACCTGAAAACTCTTCTTAATTTATTTATTTATTCACTTTACATCCCAACATCAGTCCCCCCTCTTCCCAGTACCCCCTCACACAGATACCCCTGCTCTCCCCTTCTCCTTGAGAAGAGGTAGCCCCACTCCCAGTATCACACCCCCACCCCCACCCCCTACTCCCACACATCAAGTCATTGCAGACACATCCTCTCTCACTGAGGCCAGACAAGGCCAAGGCCAGCCCAGTTAGGGACACCAGATCCACAGGCAGTCAGGCAACAGATTCAAGGTCCCCCCTCTCCAGTTGGGGGGCCCATATGAAGAAGAAGCTGCACATCTGCTACATAACATTCAGGGGCTCTAGATGCAGCCCATGCTCGATCCTTCGTTGGTGGTTCAGTCTCGGGGAGCCCCCAAGAGTTCAGGTTAGTTGTCTGCTGGTCTTTCTGTGGTAGCCCTGTCCTCTTTGGGCTGAAATCGTTTGGAATGTATTAGGGCACCATTAGCTGCTGTTAACCCAGAACCTGGGAATATATTTGGATAGTTTCTAAGGTCCATGCATATCATGGTTTCCTTATTGATTATAACTTGCCCACCTGATGCTTCCACACATGTATTTGAAACGTGTTTCTTTGTAACTTTCTTTGTTCTGTTACTATAAGAAATTTCACTGTTGGACCATGGAAGTCTGGATAACCTGGATTTGGTCATTCATATTTGACTACATGATAAACTACCTCTTGTTCCCTTTGAGGGGAGTAACCCTGTGAAACATACCTTGGGCTTATCAATAAACTGCCTGGTTTGGGGGAGTCATTCTCGACTTGGTAACTTTTGCAGTGCTTAGTGGTGGAAGTGCTCATTGTTCATCTCCAGGAGGAAAGTGCATGGATGAGAAAGGCAGCTATCTAGTAACGAGTAGGAACGTTCATGATGAGGAGGGTAAGACCTGCCTGCCCCCTACTGTGGTAATGAGTAGGGACCGCTTATGAATAGGATGCTAAGACCTGTCTGCCCCCTACTGTTGTTTACTTTTTACTTAAGGCTCAAGGGACTGAACATCAGACATCAGACATGCGAGGCAAGTGTTTCAGTCCCCTTTTTACTGAGGGAGTGTTTCACTAAATTGCAGAGTCTGACCTTGAACTTGACTTCTCCTGAGTAGTTGAGACCCTGTCACTACAGATCTACACCTCCAGGCCCAGCTGACCCTACTATTTATGAGAATTGCCATTTTCCCAATTGAATTAGAAGAGAAGCCCTTTTGCTCGGAAGCTCAGTAATGCCGCGTCGCCTTGCATCTCTTGGCCTCATTCTTTCTTGACTAGAGCTCACAATTTGCCAACCCTTGATCCTGAGGTTGATATAAATACTAAGACACTCTCCAAGTTCTGATAAATTGACAGCCCCACCCCCATCCTGCACTTGCCTCCTAACCCGTGAAGTAAGTGAATTCCCATCTCTGAGTCAAGCACTTTTGGTTTCAAGGCGTCATGGTTGAAAGAGTGCCAATTTTAATACCCAAAGTATTTGGTCCATTTTCCACTTCTACACCTAACTGGGGAACGGACTCCTGCTACTTGCCTCAAACGGATTATTAATAGGCTCAGGTGAGTTAATGATATACAGGACCTTTGTCACCTGCAAAGGGCTGTCAGCCAGCAGGTGTGCACAGAGGGAAGTGCCCGGAGGCCATGTCTGAGCTGCAGAGGCTCTGCAGAAGCCTGTTAACAAACCTACTTTTTTTTCCCCTTTAAGATGAGAAAGATCAGCAATAAAAGAGAAGTTGACAAATGCCTTTATTGAGAGATACTAATAACCAGCTGCTTTTGAATGTTCGGGGTTGTGTTGGTTTTGTGTCTGGTTTGGATTTTCTCTGGTTTGGAGTGGGTGTGGGTGTGCTGCTTTGTCACCTTCGTTGGAACCTTGTTCCATGGTTAGACTGTTTTTGTGCCAGGCACAGTGGCTTGTACCTGTGACAAAGTTAGCAGCAACAACGAGAGCGCCACAGTTAGTTCAGGTCACCAGTTTGGGAATGAACCGGTGTGAAGCAGCATGCTCTCCTGTGCTGCTATCTGAATTTGTTGGTAACGCTCTGCTGTTCTAACGGAATCCATTGGCCTGATTTCCTCTTCCATACTCCCCCACCTCAAATGCTCAAGGAAGTAAATCAATAGGAGAAAGCCAGGCCAGACATGGGGCTGTGTACATAATACTCTGCTGTTTTAAATGAAATCCACTGGGAAAGGCTTTCCCTCCCGTGCTCTTCTGACCTTGCTCAGACACTTACAAGTAAAGGGAGAAAAGCAAGGCCAGTCCTTCTAACTGAATGTAAGAGCCATACAGTATAGTTATTTCTATCCCTCCTCTGATCCTTTTTTGAGTACTCAATCTTAGGCAGCTTCTTATGGTTGCTATAGAGACAGTGATGTCACTAGCTGCAATTCTGATGTCACTCCCTAGTCCCAACAAGGAGGAGGTGCATGGAAGGCTGGGGGAGGAAACAAGATCTTCAGCTGAGTAAGAACATCCCAGCATCTTCATTGACTTTAAAAGTTTATTCTGGAGTCTTCCGTGGTTCACTATTCCAGAGCTTCGGAGGTAGGAAAGCCCATTGGGCTGGGAAAATGGCCCGTTTTCTGATCCCCAGTGGTGAGAAAGGAGAAACCATGGACAGCTTTTGAATTTCAGTCTCGGCTTCCCGCTTCTGCCCAGCCAGCTTTAGTTCCTGCTTTGAATCCTGTGGAAATACCCGGGCTTCCTCAGCAGCATCACACCCACCATCCTTCCTCCTCACGTTTGGAGTTACTTACAGGTCTGACCTGCTATCCCAGGCCATTCTTCTGTGGGCCTGAGGGATTTCCTCCTTCCAAGGGTGATGTTGAGAGAATACTGCCCGCCTGTTGATTTTTCCGGCCGTATTATCTGGCTAACTCCACATGCTCCTTTCTCTCCAGAACTCTGAGTAAATTCATGCTCATAGATGAGTCTGCTTCTTGCCTACTTGAAGCCTCAGAGTTCTGTAAACCGACGCTGTGGTTAGGCAGCAGAGCTCTGGGAACCGATCTGTAGCCATGCGGAGTTGAACTGTCAAGTATCAGCCAGATTTTTTGGGTTTCTCCGGCACTCCAGACACAGACGGGGCAGAAGGGAAGGCGGGGATAGAGACAATCAGTAATCCGTCCATATTTAAATGAATACTAAAATCTGGTTGAATGAGCTTCAAAACCTAGGAAGAATATGAAGGAAACCCCTAAGAGCCTGGGTTATACTGCCTGCAACTTAGCTTTTTCATGAGTTTAGGAATCTTGAGAAATTAGGAAATGGGGCGAGGGAGGGGTGTCTTCAGGTAGTCTTGTAGTGTGGAGTAGAGCAGGCCTTAGCATACCTGTCTCGCTCAGCTCCCCGCTAACGGTCACGGCTTGCGCTCCTCTCCAGTTTGAGGTAATAATCATGTTGAGGTCCTCCTCCCATCTTTTCGCACTGGCACCTTATGGTCTTGTTTTTCCCTCCTAAGTGTATCCCAGGTGTCTTTAGAACGCACCGCGTAGTCCAAGCTGGTCTCAAACTTGCACCCGTCATTCTGCCACGGCCTCCCAAGTGGTGAGATTATAAAGCTGACCTGTGACATCCAGCTGTCTCATAAGCATGTGTATGATGTATATCTGTATTACATATGTGTGCGTGAGAGAGAACATACACAAAGAGGTCAGAGGTTGGTAGCAGGTTTTTTTCATCAGTTGCTCTCCACTTATTCTGAGTCAGAGTCTCTTCTGACCAATCTGGCTAGGTGACCCCCAGCAGTGGAGTTACAGATGTGAACCACCACACCCAACGTATTAGGTGAGTGCTGGGGATGGAACTCGGGTTGTGACAGGTTGAATAGCAAGTACTTTAGAGATTGAGCCATCTCCCCCGCCCCCGTCACATTGGCGTGTGTGTGTGTGTGTGTGTGTGTGTGTGTGGTATGTGTAGGCACATGCACCCAAGCCTACAAGCTCAGAGGCCAGAGGACTATGCGTTGCTTAATCACTGGCTGCCTTACTCTCCAGAGGCAGGGTCTCTCCCTTAAGCCTACACTTAGGCTGATAGCTAGCAAGCTAGCAAGCCCTAGGATCCTGTCTCTGCCCCCACGCCCTTAGGCATGGTGTCACAAGCACAAGTTGGCCACATTTAGCTTTTGAGTTGGATGCTGGAGATTCAACCTCAGGTCTTGATGCTTATTCAGCAAATATTATTCATGCTCACTGAACCATCTCCCCAGCCCCACATTAGAATTTTTGAGGAACATTTTTAAGTCAGTCCTTTGTGACCACAGAAAGTGCCAAAATCTCCCAGGCTGAAGAGCTACAATACCTAAAGAAGCCCATTAAGTTCTCTTCTTCTGGGCTTCAGTTTCCCAGTTTGTACGATGAGCATGTGAATTGATTGAAAGGTAGTTACATTTATAAGTTTACTTTTTTCTCTGTCAATTTATTAGATAACATAGAGCTCTGACTCCAGTAAGTTATAACACTTTGATTTTCCTTGTTTGTGACAACATCGAACTGTATCATCCAGGGTAGCCTGGGCTAGCTATGTATCTCTGGCTGACCTTAAAATCAGGACAGTCTTTTGGCTTCAGCCTCCTAAGTGCTTGGATCGAATGCATGGACCATCACACCCAGTTCCAATCTTCAACACGTAAATACATTTATAATTTGACTCCCTTAATCTTTTTTGGATCATCTCTTCTTTATTGTGGGAGATGTGTACATTAATTTCAAAATCTGAAAAGTTTCATGGACCATGTCTGTTATCGCAGTGCTTGGGCAGGAAGCAGCAGGATCAGGAATTCAAAAAAGCAAGAAAATGTCTATATGCCTATGTATATGTGCTATCGTCCAACGACTTGGGGAGTTTCACAGACTAAAACAAGCTTTGTGTTTGCAGACACACGCACAAAATAGACTAAAAACATTGGGACTATGTAAGCTAAGAGTTTACCAGATGTACTAATTTCTGTGAAAAGAATACTAAACATTTTGGGATGTTCGTTTCTTAGCATTGCTGGAATAGGAAGATCTAACAATAAAGTAACTTGCTGTGGTAAATTTGTCGAAAAATGTTGGATATTAAAATATTAAAAATGATGCCTTACTGTCATAACTCATTTGAGCAAGCCATCTCTTTTTTTGTTCCAGGTTCTCCAATTTTAAGAAAGATGAGCTGCCTGGAATTACAGATGGGCAGGACTTTTATATTCACTCTTTCAACAGAATATTACTAAGCACCAACTTTAAAGGTACTAGCTTCTTGTAAGGGAAACCATG
The DNA here is from genome assembly GCA_964023405.1 of Apodemus agrarius. Taxonomy (NCBI): domain Eukaryota; kingdom Metazoa; phylum Chordata; class Mammalia; order Rodentia; family Muridae; genus Apodemus; species Apodemus agrarius. The sequence goes on from OZ030006.1 coordinate 157,913,181, forward strand.
AGGAGTTAGACAGCTGCTTTGTCTTCACGAAGCCATGTAATAAAGCGGCGAGAACACATGTGCACAGTAGACATGTTGGGTAGGATGAGAAAGAGAAATGAATTGTGTTGGAGACTTTGAAGGAGGAACAAGGACATCCAACTAGGAACTTAAGAAATTTGTCATGGGTAGGATAACTTTGGCTTGGGCTCAAGTAAGGATGGGTTTAGAGGAACATTTTGGAGGCACATGTGCAGTTAATTCTGGGTGGATATCCCAAGAAGAGATTAAAATGCACTAATGACCTCTGTTGATGTCTCAGAAGAGCTAGGCTAAGGAAGTTAGTTGAACTGGATTTATGGCTTATAACTCTTTATGACGACACATATTTCTCTCAAGACCCCCCCCCTCAAAAGGCTTACAAAATATTCTCAGATCCAACAGTCCAGGGCTCTCCCCATTCCACCCGCTTATCTTCCAGCTTCCTGGTGAAGTGAGTTTGAGATTAGCCAGTTGTTTCCATCGTTCAGTAAGCCACTCATTTAAGAGCAGAGGATAACAATTGTCACTAAGCCAAGCATTATCATTAGCCAAAAGTTGGATGGTTTGTTATCTGAAAACTCTCCGGAAGTCTCCATGTCGCTTTGCTCACCTCGCTTGCATATATATTCTGAAAAGAAGAACTCAAAATCATCATTCGGTAGTAAGAAGAGTGGAGTCCATATGTAAATGTGTGACTTTTCTCTCTTTCTTTGCAGAGTCCTTATATATTACATGGCAGGAGGGGTGGGTAGACTTAGGGATAGTGAAGACACCAATAAGGCTCATTTGGAGTCTTCCTTGTATCTCAAAACCCATCCTCAATAAGGGTAAGTAAGTCGTTTCCTTACTCTCATGGTTAACTCGTATCTGTCTCTTTCTTTTTAAGATTTATTTATTTTATGTATGTGAGTACACTTTCAGACACATCAGAAGAGGGCATCAGATCTCATCACAGATGGTTGTGAGCCACCTAGTGGTTCCTGGGAATTGAACTCAGGACCTCTGGAAAAGCAGTCGGTGCTCTTAACTACTGAACCATCTCTCCAGCTCTTAACTGTAGTGTGTTGGTAGCATGAATAAGGCAAAAAATTCTGTTGATTTAGTTGTTCTCTACCAGAAGCAACTCATTTGGGTGGAGTATGGAGATGGACAGACCATCATTCATACATCTTATCCTGTCAGCACTCTAGATCAAGCCGCGATTAGATCTTGCCTTTCTTGGCTAAATAGACTGCTAATTCTGTTCTTCATCCCCATGTCACAAGCAGAATAGTTTATATAGAGGTGTGATTCATGAATATAGTACATGCCTAGACAGAAGAGGCCCCAGACTCCAACACTGGCACAATACAGGGTTTAACATCATCGGTATGAACTTCTCTGCAAAGGGAACAAAACATTAAAATACAAAACTAAAGAAGTTCAGAAAACTTTAAGTTGTCTGTCCTAGCTTGCTGGCCAGTACTGTGATAAAACACTGACTAGAAAGAACCTGGAGAGGGAAAGGTTTATTTCATCGTGTAAGTTGGAGTCCATCCAAACACCGGAGGAGTGCTGCTTGCAGGCCTTCCCACTTTCCTCTCACACACCATGGGCCCGGTACCCACACACAGTGCCCTGGGCCATCCAGTGTCAGTTACCAAGCTAGACAATATCCCGCCGACTTGCCCACAGGCCAGTCTGGTGGAAATAAGTCCTCAGCTGAAGTCCCCTCTTCCCGGGTGTGTCACGCAGTCAACATTGGCCAGCACACTCTCTCTCCTGGCCCGGGAAGTCTCAATACTCACTGTTCATTAGAATCGCCCAGAACGTTTCTGAGAACATTGTAATAAGATGTCTTTATTATGTTTACTGGAAGAGGTGATGTGCGTGCCTGCATGTGGAGCTCAGAAGACAGTGTGGTGGAGGCAGTTCTCTCTTTTCACCACACAGGGGTCTGGAAATCGAACTCAAGTTGTCAGGCTTAGTGACAGACAGATGCTGAGACACCTTGCTGGCCCTTTTAAGAAATTTAATGCCACATTTTCTCGATGCAAAAACCACATGGAAATTTTTAGAAGTGCTATTTTTTCTTTCTTGAGACAGGGTCTTGCCATGTGGCCTGGGCTTGCTTTGAACATGTGATCTCTCTTAGCACCAGAGTCACTGATGTACAGTACTTGCAGCAGGTCCAGCCATATTCAATCTCCACACCCCTCCCCTCCCCTCCCCACCCCACCCCATCAGCTCTCTCTCCTGTACCAAGAGCCAAACCCAGGGCCTTCCACAGGCTAGGCATGCACTCTCCTGCTTAGCTACACTCTCGGCCCCAGATTCAGTTTCTCTCCACTCTTAAGTAATTGTACAAGTTTTTCATTGTAGGAAATCCATTGTTCACTCAGGCAATCTGTCATGAAGAGGAATACAGAAATGATTTTTATAGCTCAGTAAGCACAGACAGTGGAATGTGAAAATAAGAATAAGTCTGTATTTTGATTTTCCTTTTAACAATTATATATGTAAGCAAACATTAATTATTTCTTGTTACATTGTGTGTGTGTGTGGTGGTGGTGAGGCAGGTGCACACATGCCATGGTATTTATGTGACAATCAGGAGACTTGTGGGACTCAGGTTTCCTTACAGCATGTGAGTTCCAGGGACCAAATTCAGGTCATCAGACTTGGCAGCAAACACCTTTACCCAAATGAACCATCTCAACACCCTTTCCTTTCTTTTCGGCTTCTATTAAGCATGAATTTGATGTTCCTCTGATCTATGTTGGTTTTAATTTTGAGGGAGGGAGCATGCTCCCTCCTCTGCCTACAACCTTTAACACAGCATTTCCAGCTAATCAGATGGCCACCCCAAGAAACTCCACGCCTTTTAATTTGAAGTTTTTCAGCTTTGAGATGTTGGACTTTACTGTAATGGAATTTTAAACTATTATTCTGCTGGAATCCAAATGTAAAGATATGCATCTGATTTGTGTGAATGTGAGGACATTATGTGCGCCTCTAAGGGGGGGGCACTGTGCCTCCTACTTCATCTTTCTTACCCACTGAGAGGTATAAATGGGAGCAGAGTTCGTAATGAGCCCGGGGACATTGAGCGTGGAGCCTAGGAGGGGACTCTGGGCATGGGAAAAGAAAGTGAGTGCAAAGAGAGCCTCCCTGCCACTCCAGGCGGACAGCGCTGTGCTGCTTGACCATGCTTTTCAAAGACTACAGTGTGGAATGCAAGGTTTGGATGAGACTAAAGCCAAAGGCCAAAGAGGATTCGGATTGTATTCTGAGTCGGGGACCATGAGAGTGAGGATAAGCAAGTGTGAGGCTGGTGACTGGAGGTTGAAGGAATAGTTAGAAGTGGCCAGGGCAGGTGTCTTCTGAAGACGATGCCACCCAGAGGAGCAGGTGGCTGGTGGCAACACTACAGAAAGAGAACAGAGCAAAGTGTTACAAGGGCCACAAAGGGCTACACTAGCCAAGTCATCCCTACATCTTGGACCCTGAACCGTGGAGACTAAAATTCCTCAGCATTGGCTTATTGAAGAGAGGATGATCTACTAGTGTAGAAATGTATGAAAAACAAAGGTTTTCCCTTTTAAAAATTAGTGCATGTAGACAGAACATATGAGGAAAAAGTGAATTAGCCATTTGGTCACATTTTTGGGTGTTTATTGAAAATCCGAGGTGTAAAGAAGGTTGGCAGGGAGCAAAGCAGGACACAGCCGACTGGGTTCATGTATAGAACAAATAAATTGAGCATGAACAACACGTATTGGGGACAAACATCATTGTCTTAGTTAGTGTTTCCATTGCTGTGAAGAGACACCATGACCAAGGTAACTCTTATAAAGAACAACATTTAATTGGGACTAACTTACAGGTTCAGAGGTTCAGTCCATTATCAGAGCAGGAAGGCAGTGTCCTGGCAGGCATGGAGCTGGAGAAGGAGCTGAGTTTTCTACATCTTCATCCAAAGGAAGCCAGGAGCAGACTGGCTCCCAGGTGGTTAGGAGGAGGAGGGTCTCATTGCCCACCCCACAGGGACACACTTCCTCCATCAAGGCCACACCTACTCCAACAAGGCCACACCTCCTAATAGCGCAGCTCCCTGGGCCAAGTGTATTCAAAGCACCACAGTCATCTAGAGATAAAATCTTGTGAGAAATCATGATGCAAGTGAGAGCTGAGGCTGGAGATCTGTGGCTGCGTGGGGTTTAAGTGGTGCTTTGGACATGCCTCTGTAGAAAACATGGCTCCTGCTTCCTATATCTCTTTCTTATTATTTTTCCTTCTATTCATGTAACCTTTTGATGACTTTTCTCTTTCTCTCTCTTTTTTTAATACTACCAGATGGCGGATAGGGTTGACTGGTTACAAAGTCAAAGTGGCGTTTGCAAAGTTGGTGTCTATTCACCTGGAGACAACCAACACCAAGACTGGAAAATGGTAAGGTCGCCTTCCTCAGCAGCACTAGTTAGAGACATTTGGACTGTCATCAAGTTATTCTCTTCTTCATTTTGAAGATGGCTAAAATGAGCTCATTTTAAAAACTTCCCAATGCACCCTAACAGATTCTGCAGTTTATGATGTTTGATATTTTAGTCTTTAATTGTGTGTTCCTGGGGGCATGACTTGTGGTGTGCACTTCCCTGGAACCTGGGGCTACAGCCAGTGGTGAGAGACCATATGAACGCTGGGAACCAGACTCTGCTCCTCTGCAAGAGTAGGGCGTGCTCCTGACTGTGAGCCTGCGTTTGCTATTTAGTGTGAAAAATATGCTATGATTAATAAAAAGAATGTGTTACAATGACAAAAATGACCTGTTTTGGGGCTGGTGAGATGGCTCGGTGGGTGAAGGGCTCACCAGCAAGCCTGATGATTCGAGTTCAATCCCTGGAACCCACGTGGTGGACAGAGAGAACCAAGAGAGGAAGCTCGACCTCTGACCTCCACGCAAATGTCATTGGATAAACCTTGCTTCCAATCAGTCAGTTATTGTAAAAAAATAATAATAATAATAATAATAATAATAATAATAATAATAATACATAAATGTCTCCAAGGTATATCAGAAAGAATTCCTGAAATTCAGGATGGCTTAAGATGCCGAGACGTCTAAACTCTCAGTGACAGTGCTGCTGCGCCTTGAGCATCCAGTAAGCGCCTGTTAAATGCTTCACATTTATTAAGTGCTTACTGGGGTCCCGGCACGGAGGGCTGTAGCTATCAGGGTCCAATAAGAAAATAAAAGCCATACCTATGGCTTAACATTAAAATTGCTTCCTGAGGGAAGCATTGAATACCATTGAAAGAGACAAGAGAAAGGCTTCAGGATTCTAGAAGAGTAGAAAGTAGATCTTAAGCCAAACCTCACAAGAGCCCTCATTCTAGGCTGCTTGGGCACAGATGGGCCATGACACAGCTCTCTTTACCCCCTTGCAGCCATGTAGTGTCCCCTGCTGATGGCCGCTGCCCAGAGAGAGAGAGAGAAGCTTAAAGGACTGAGAGACAGAATCACAAAGCAAGATGTTTGCAGTGAATGGCCATAGCTGACCAGCACAGACAGTATCATATATAACGCCAGAAACATACACATACATTGGACGGAATTCTTTATGAAGGCCTTGGCCAGTGAGATGGCTCAAAGGGTACAGTTGCTTGCCACCAGGCCTGATGACCCATGTCCATTTCCCAAACTCACATGCTGAAAGGGTGAAAGGCGAGAAATGACTCGCCACAAGTTGTCATCCTCTGCACACATACACGTATGTGCACATCACACTTGCATGTGCACACACACAAGCACACATGCACACTGTAACTCAAAACTAAAAGGTTCCATAATCCAGTGCATTCATTACTGTATCCTTACTTGGAAGACTGTCATGTAATGTTAAGTGCCCATCTGAGTTTATACTACCTCTATTTTCTTACAAATAGGAGCCCAAACCCTGAGAAATCTTCACAAGACATAGATACTCATATCAAATTTCTAAAGACCCCCAAACTGCCTCCATCGGATGTTTTATCTGTCCCTGCCCTTTCATATAGAGAAGCAAAGTGCAAACCAAACAAAACTCCATTATCTTTCACTAAGCAAGAAGCACCCTAGGAGATCCAAAAACAAACATGAGTTCTGCTGTGGTGAACCTTTCCCCTCCGGGGAAACAGTGCAAGCCTTAAATACAATGTAAGATGTAAGTATCATTTGGTATCAGTCTGCCACTTGAAGAAGTTATGTAAGTAACCATTGGACATGAATTAAAAAACAGTTTGGGGTCATTTGGCAAATGGATTTTCAGTACAATAATTGTTACATGTACTTCATGTCAAGCATTTCGTTCAGGGTCATTTCAAGCTAGGTGTGGTGATATACCTTGTGACTCCAGCACTCAGGAGGTAGAGATGGAAAAAACTGGAATGAATATGTTTAGTGAGCTCGGTGTGGAGGAGCTAAGCAGGACAGGGTTTACAGTTACCTAAACTAAACTGCAGAAGCAAACAATCTCTGAGCAAAGAAAACTAAAGCTATTGATCTGCTGTTCTTCTCCATGGGCATGAAGCATTTTTGGTTTTGAAAGGAGAAAGAATGATTTGACGATCTCCTTGCACACCGCTCAGGATGCTGTTGTGTAAGAAGAGGGGGTGCTGTAGGAGCAGCAGACTCTGATGGTAGAGAAGAGGGAGTCCTCAGTCTCTGAGACACTCAGATGATTTTGTTTCCACTGATACCTGTAACCTACTGAGTTGTAACATAGCATTCCAAGAATCAGAGTCGGACCATGTGGGAGGCTATAGAGAATGCTGTGCATTTAGACATAGACAATCTGGACTTTTATACTGACTCCAGTTTTTTTTCTACAAGTCTCTTCCATTCCACTTAGATAAGAATTCTGGTGAACGTGCCATGAGGCTTGTCGCATCCATGTTGGCCTGACCGCCTCATTACATCAGCTGGACTGGCAGTCCTTAAGAGGAAGCTGGTTGCACCCTGAGATAAAGACGTCAGGTCTGAGACACTGTCTGCAGCAGGCCTGAGTACATTTAGATCTAACACACTTTCCAGACTCTGCAGGTACCCATATGCCTGTATACACACAGGTACACACACACACACACACACACACACACACACACATGCGTACACATACATGTGCACAAAGAAACAATTTTTTTAAATTACTGCTATGGAACAAATAGTATTCAGTAACATTTTAAATAATTTATTTTTATTTTATATATATGTTTATTTTCTGTGCACCTGGCACATGCCTGATGCCTACAGAGGCCAGAAGAGGGTATTGGATCCCCTCCAGGGTCAGACAGTTGTGTATAGACAGTTGTGACCATCATGAGTGCTGGGAATCAAACCCAGGACCTTTGGAAGAACAAGTGCTCTTAACTACTGAGTCATCTCTCCTGCCCAATAGCTAGTAAATTTTTCATTCATAAGAAACTAGTAGTTTAGCCAGGCGATGTTGGTACACACCTTTTGTTTGTTGGTTTGTTTGTTTGTTTGTTTGTTTTTTGGGTTTTTTTTTAAGACAGGATTTCTCTGTATAGTCCTGGCTATCCTGGAACTCACTCTGTAGACCAGGCTGGCCTCGAACTCAGAAATCTGCCTGCCTCTGCCTCCCAAGGCGTGTGCCACCACTGCCCGGCTGTTTGTTTGTTTTTTGTTTTTTGTTTTTTTGGATTTGGTTTTTTCGAGACAGGGTTTCTCTGTATAGCCCTGGCTGTCCTGGAACTCACTCTGTAGACCAGGCTGGCCTGGAACTCAGAAATCTGCCTGCCTCTGCCTCCCAGAGTGCTGGGATTACAGGCGTGTACCACCACCGCCCAGCTGGTGCACACCTTTGATCCCAGCTCTTGGGAGGCAGAGGCAGTGGATTTCTGAATTCAAAGCTAGCCTGGTCTACAGAGTGAGTTTCAGGACATCAAGGGCTACACAGAGAAACCCTGTCTCAAAAAAAGAAAAAAGAAAGAAAGAGAGAGAGAGAGAGAGAGAGAGAGAGAGAGAGAGAGAGAGAGAGGAAAAGGAAAAAAGAAACTAGTAGTTCGACATATTAACAATTTTATAATAAAACACTATCCTTTTGTAAATGGACCATACATGTGGTCATTCCTAGATTTCAGAATTCTTTACATTTGATAGCATGTCAAGATTTTGCTGTATCGAATAATTAAGTACAATTTCTCCATTTTCCTGAAACTATACTTATAAAAATAGATATAAACTTAAAAACAACAGATACCTGGGTGAGGGTGACAGGGACTTTAACCCCAGCGATCAGGAGACAGAGACGGGGAGATTACTGTGAGGTTGCAGACAGCTAGGGCTACACAGAGAAACCCTACCTTGAAAAAAAAAGGGGGGGGGAAACACAAAAAATACACACACACTCACACAAAACCCACCAGTACCAGCTCATTGCAGATAAGAACAGCCTGCGATCTTCAGGATGTTGCCATCAGGAGCAATGGAAGTGGTGTAATACAGCATCTGAGAACACGGGGTTTAGAGGAGATGGCCTAGTTGGGATTCTAGCTTCATCCCTAAGTAATCTTATAATTTCAAACAACCAACTTAACTTAATCTTTTAGTTCTTTGATTCTCTCCCTTGTAAAATGAAGAAAGCGAGAGAGGCAACACTTAGGATGGTAGCCTAAAATCATGTGTCTGGTCGATTTTAAGTGTTCCATAAATATGGATTCCTCCTATTAAGATGCTGGAGCCAGCTGGCCTTTGCGGGTGTCCTGGGTGTCCCATATCTTTGCTGTGTTACAACTGGGTGAAACCATGTCTGCTTTCCAGGATACGTCATCAGATCCTGTCCGAGTACTCAGCTGGCTCCGCAAAGACCTGGAGAAAAGTACGGCCGGGTTCCAGGACTCGAGGTTCAAGCCTGGAGAGTCATCGTTTGGGGAGGAAGTGGCTTACCCAGTGGACCAACGGAAAGGTTTCTGTGTTGATTATTACAATAACACCAACAAGGGCAATCCAGGAAGATTGCATTTTGAGATGTCTCACAAGGAGAACCCTGGCCAGGGCCTCATTGCCCATGTTGGTAATGGGGGTTCCATAGACGAAGTTTCCTTCTATGCCAACCGCCTCACAAACCTAGTGATCGCCATGGCCCGGAAGGAGATCAATGAGAAGATCCACGGCACTGAAAACAAATGTGTCCATCAGTCACTGTACATGGGGGACGAGCCCACACCCCACAAAAGCTTGAGTACGGTAGCCTCTGAGCTCGTGAACGAGACGGTCACTGCATGTTCCAAGAACATTGCCGGTGACAAAGCTCCCGGCTCTGGAGACAGGGCCTTGGGGTCATCACAGCCCCCTGGTCTAAGATACACAAGCACTCTGAAGATCAAGGAGAGCACGAAGGAAGGCAAGTGCCCAGACGACAAGCCTGGCTCCAAGAAGTCTTTCTTCTACAAGGAAGTGTTTGAATCTCGGAATGCAGGAGATGCCAAGGAGGGTGGGAGGTCCTTACCCGGAGACCGGAAACTGTTCAGGAGCAGCCCCGACAGGCCTGACGACTTCTCAAACTCTATCAGTCAAGGGATCATGACCTATGCCAACAGCGTGGTGTCCGACATGATGGTCTCCATCATGAAGACGCTGAAGATCCAGGTGAAAGACACGACCATCGCCACGATTCTGCTGAAGAAGGTGTTGATGAAGCATGCAAAAGAGGTCGTCTCCGATCTCATCGACTCCTTCATGAAGAATCTCCACAGCGTCACAGGGAGCCTCATGACCGACACAGACTTTGTCTCAGCCGTGAAGAGAAGCTTCTTTTCTCATGGAAGCCAAAAGGCCACAGATATCATGGATGCCATGCTGGGCAAGCTATACAACGTGATGTTTGCCAAGAAATTCCCTGAGAACATCCGGAAGGCCAGGGACAAGTCCGAGAGTTACTCCCTCATCTCCATGAAATCACGGCCTGGTGACCCAAAACTCTCAAACTTGAACTTTGCGATGAAATCAGAATCAAAACTGAAAGAAAATTTGTTTTCTGCATGCAAACAAGAGAAAGAGAAGTCATGTGCTGAAACTCTGGGCGAGCATATTATTAAGGAGGGACTGAACATGTGGCACAAGAGTCAGCAAAAATCTCCTGGCTTGGAGCGTGCGGCGAAGCCGGGTGGAGCCGCTCCGCCCGAGGTCTCCTTTGAGTGCCCAGATCCTGGTGAGGTAAACCCTCCTCACCCACCTCAGCCACCAGAGAATTTTGAAAATTTTATGTGCGAATCAGACTCCTGGGCCAAGGACCTGATTGTATCGGCTCTGCTTCTGATTCAGTACCACCTGGCACAGGGAGGAAGGATGGATGCCCAGAGCTTCCTGGAAGCCGCTGCCAGCACCAACTTTCCCAACAAGCCTCCTCCTCCTCCTGTAGTTCACGATGAGTGCAAACTTAAGGCTCCTCCCCTTGTGACCAAGATATGTGACCAAGAACAAACGGAAAAGAAAGATCTGATGAGTGTCATCTTCAATTTTATCCGGAACTTACTCAGCGAGACCATATTCAAGGGTAGCCGTAACTGTGAATCCAAGGTGCATGAGCAGAACATTAAGGAAGAAGAGATCAACCTGTGTGAAAGGCCCATGACTCCATGTGAAAGGCCTATCTCCCCGCCCGCCCCGAAATTCTGTGAGGAGGAGGAGGCCACTGGTGGTGCCTTATCTGGGCTAACCAAGATGGTCGCCAACCAGCTAGACGGCTGTATGAATGGGCAGATGGTGGAGCACCTGATGGACTCGGTGATGAAGTTATGCCTCATTATTGCCAAGTCCTGTGACTCTCCCCTGTCGGAGCTGGGAGATGAAAAGTGTGGGGACGCCAGCCGGCCAAATTCTGCCTTCCCAGATAACTTATATGAGTGTTTACCAGTCAAGGGCACGGGGACAGCCGAAGCCCTCCTGCAGAACGCCTACCTCGCCATCCATAATGAACTGAGAGGTTTGTCAGGACAGCCACCCGAGGGCTGTGAAATCCCCAAGGTGATCGTCAGCAACCACAATCTGGCTGACACCGTTCAGAACAAGCAGCTGCAAGCTGTCCTTCAGTGGGTGGCTGCCTCGGAGCTCAATGTCCCTATTTTGTACTTTGCTGGTGACGATGAAGGAATCCAGGAGAAGGTAAGAAACACCAGAGGGCTTTCATGGGTTAACTTGGGTCTTACGGTCTGTGTGTTTTTCTGAATGGGAATACAGCTTTGGGAAGGGGAGAACCAGGCAGAAAGAACTTGAAGATTATGCCTCTCAGAAGAGGTAAGAGTAAGCTGAGATTAGATCACGCACAACCAGAAACACACCAGGAGAGGGAAGGAGAAATGGTGTCCTCTGCATTTCTGCATTTATTTATTGTGTCAGGAGCACAAATGAAAATTCTCCAGGAAACTCAGTATAGGAGTCAGACAAAAGGCTGCACCTGAGGCTGCCTTTTTGCTTGCTTGCTTGCTTGCTTGCTTGCTTGCTTGCTTGCTTGCTTGCTTGCTTGCTACCGTGATTCTGTCCCTGTGGCTCTCTGCCAGCTGTAGTCACTGAGCTCTTGATCTGGCACAGCCTGCATCCTGGGCAGTTGGACATCAGAACGTTAAGTAAACAAATCTGCTGCCTTTTAGCTTTCTCTCGGAGCCTCAGTTTTTCTCCCAGCGCCACAACAGGGAGTCAAAATTCAGGACTAAAGTTAAGGTCTGAAACTTACTGCTAATCTGTGTGGGTCCTTCCCTAGTTCCACCTCGTATGTTGGAGTCTGTGATTGAAAACAGGATGTAATGGATTATCCCCACAGGCCCAGGCACTTGTCTTGAGGGAGTAGTGTGTGTATGAGAGAGGTATGAGATAGGATGTCAGGAGACGGCCTCCCTCTTCCTGTGCTCTAGAGGGCTGGCTTCCTTCTCTCTGGTGACTTGGGGGGAATGTTAGCATGGGGTGGAACTCTGTGGAGTCAGAGGAGGTACATCCTCTGGTCCCTGTCTTCTGTTGTTTCTCATTTGAAAAGTAGACAAAGATTATCTAAGATTTGGGTTGTCCTCTGGGCTTCCCTTTGCCATAGCCCTGACTTGATGAAGAGCCAGGAAGGCCTGTGCACAGGGCCCTTCCCACTGCCTTCCCACTTGCCTCCAGAACAGTAAACACTGCGGGATGTATTCAACTTAAGCTTCCGGGATTTGGCCAAATATTCCTATCTTCCATCTTCTATTAAGGCTAGACAATCTTTAGTTCTTAGGATCAGTTAATTGATCCACAGTGTTGCAGGGAGTCCAAGAAAATCGACGGCAAACTTCCTGTGACGGCAGACTTCCTAGTACTTCTAGGACAAGTACTAGAGTCTCGAGGGTGAAGAATCCGTGTCATAGGAAGGAACATGTGAAAGCCTTTGGTGGCAGCCCTCAGAAGTGTCTCCAGACACACCTGGAGGTTAAACCGAAAGATGGAGTAGAATGCACTAATTGTTTTTGTTTTTGTTTTTCCTGACTTTTGTTGCTGTAGCTACTATTGTTGTTATTGTTGTTTTTGAGGCCTAGGAGAGACAGAAGGGAGACAGAGGTTCCTCTCTCTAGCACCAAGCTCAGGAAACTATCCTCTTAGAAACCAGAAGACATGGAGGGAAAGGGCTTTCTCTTTTAATAAACTGGATTAATAGCCCCTGAAACTGGGACAACACAAAATCATATAGCATGCAGATTAGATTGCATCAATTCTTTTTTTTTTTTTTATTTGTTTTTCGAGACAGGGTTTCTCTGTGTAGCCCTGGCTGTCCTGGAACTCACTCTGTAGAACAGGCTGGCCTTGAACTCAGAAATCCGCCTGCCTCTGCCTCCCAGAGTGCTGGGATTACAGGCGGGCACCACCACCGCCTGGCGATTGCATCAATTCTAAGAAAGAACCAGACTGAGCTTAACTTCAGTCAGGACCTCACTCCCAGGCTTAGCAAGGCTACAGTTGTTACTCAGGGCGTCAAAGAGCATCCTCACAAGCAACTTCCTCCCTGACCTACTAGAACACAGTCTTCATCTCTAGCAATCTGCCCAGCTGATATGTGTGCAGATAGCCTTGGCAACGGGGTTACCATGTTCGTCTGGCAGTCAGGAAGATGTCAAGTGAGTCATCATCTGTCATCTTCTGGCTCTGACACTGGGACTCTGGCAAACTCTGTCTTTCAGTGTTTCCAGTCCATACAGCACAATTATTTTGGTCCACAGTGGTCAGCAGGAGGAAGGGAGAGTATATTCTGGCAAATACTTTAGATGAGTTAAATAAGCTAAAAGCAAGCAGAGCCTCCATGCACAGCATGTGAAAAGCTATTCTAGAGCCATCTTTCCCACCATCATACACAGCATACACAGTGCATTCTGCTGATGGATTTCGAACTAAATTTCTGTGATGTATTTGCCTGAATAGGACAATAGACTTGTAGACACTTGACAGAGCTTCCTTAATTCTGGAGAAAAATATATCCTTCTGTTATTTCACTGAGGGGCCAGGAGGAGGGATGGTCAGCAGCAGTTTGAATGGTTGGTAAAACGTACAGCAAAATAACTATCTGAAACCAATGGTTTTCTCTTGGAAAGACACTGTTGTAGGCACACATCGTCACGCTCGCTGATGCAGCTCACTGAGCCGAAGGCCGGGCTGCCCAGGAGCCCGCATGCTGCCAACACCATAGCATTTACTTTTAATAGGCCATGTGGATGCAAGAATCAAAACTCAGAATTTAAAAAGATTGAACACTGAGAACAGTGTCTCCTCGTGAGAGCACTTCTCTACCGCCCTCCCTTCCGGAAGCCAGTCCTAGCTATTCCTGGGGTGTTCGTCCAGAAGCACATGTGTGCACATGTCGAGCTAATGGATTCCTATGTCTTTTTTAGTACAAGTGGTTATATGCTTTTATAAGTGACAGACTATACATGCAACACACTTGACATAATTTACATGTATAATACATGTGATGTAATTCATATGTACACACCAGAGAAACACATACATATATGTACATGCATGCACACATGTATGTGATATACACATGTCCTCATACATATGATAGAATAAACATGCACACATACATAAGGTAGAATACCCATGTACACTTGTAACTTACATAGATGCATATAACGTAAAGGTGCATATTCTGCAACATAGAATTTTTATAGTTTTGTTCTGTTTTGATTTTTTTTTTTTTACTTTTTTACTTTTTGAGACAGGGTTTCTCTGTGTAGCCCTGGAACTCACTCTGTAGACCAGGCTGTCCTGAAACTCAGAAATCCGCCTGCCTCTGCCTCCCAAGTGCTGGGATTAAAGGCGTGCACCACCACCACTGCCTGGCCTGTTTTGCTTTTTAACTTGTTCTCTGAAACGGGGTCTTGCTATGTAGCTCAGGCTGGCCTTAGGTTCTCTGTATAGCCCAGGCTGGTCTTTAACTGGAGACTTTCCTGCCGCAGCCTCCGGAGTCTCTGGGGTTTTCTTTTGATTTCACCATATACAATTTAATCTAATCTAAGATAGTTTTTCCTTTGAATATTTTCTGCGTTTTGCTTTGGGTTTTCTTTTAGTACTTTGAGATTTTTTTTTTTTTTATTTTTGGAGACAGGGTTTCTCTGTGTAGCCCTGGCTGTCCTGGAACTCACTCTGTAGACCAGGCTGGCCTCGAACTCATAAATCCGCCTGCCTCTGCCTCCCAAGTGCTGGAATTAAAGGCATGCGCCACCACGCCCGGCTACTTTGAGATATTTTAAAGTTTCTAAGACTGATCTTTTTATGTACGTTTGCATGTCAGGTGGAAGGTAGGGACGTGGGTTTTTGTTGTCATTTCCTGCGCAGCCCCCTCTGTCCCCAGCTTCTCCTGATTCCTTCTGAGCTTTCTATTCTGTGCCATTGAATTGTCCATTTGTATATAGGCCAGTGGCTGACTCTGTTTACTGTAGTGTTGCGAATTTTAAAACACCCCCTAAGACTGAGCTCTCCTTATCTGTCTGTACCAGCGTTCTAGGTAGTTAGTTGAATTAGTTTTTTTCACAGCTGTGAATAATGCCTGACAAAGGTACAGTGGCTCACTGTACCTTACAGTCTCCGAGGGGTACAGCCCTGCGCTGCAGAGAAGGCACGGAGGCAGGAACAAAGCAGCTGCTCACATGTGTCTGCAGGCAGGCAGGAAGAAGGGGACACAGGCTAGGACACTGAGGTCCCTTCCCCTGTGACCCACTTACATCAGCAATACTCATCTCCTAAAGGTTCCACAGCCTTCCATAACAACACTACCATCCGATGACCAAGTATCCCACCATGGGATCCAATAGAAACATTCACATTCAAACCGCACCGCTGGTCTTCCCTGTATTACCCCCTCCTACTGAGGGAAGATGACCTCCATAGTGAGTTAGAGACTATCCTGGGCTTTACTGTTAGACCTTGAATGATGATGACGATGACGATGACGATGACGATGACGATGACGATGATGATGATAGGACTTCCTAAAGTAGCCATTTAGGAGGGTTTCTACTCCCCCCATTCTCCTCAACATGTCTTTCATTTACTATAGGAGTCATAGTGACAGATCATTGTGGATTAAGATTTAATAAACATACATTCAAATGACTAAAGATGTTGGCCATAACTGTTCGTACTCCTTAATCCATTTGTGTTGATTCTTGGTGTAGTCCGCTGCCTGCATGTCTGTGCAGATCCTGCCCACCTTCTGCTGCCCGTGTTTCCTTCCTTGTTCGGAGTTGAGATTTGTTTGCCGGAGTTTCAAGACAGAATCTCATGTAGCCCAGGCTGCCCATTCTTTCCGTTGCTGAGGATAGCCTTGATCCTCTGATCCTCCTGCTGAGTGTGTGTTGAGTCCCAGTGCTTGGTTTACAGGTGTGCGGCACCATCCCCAGTTGGGTGGTGCATGACCTGAACACAGGGCTTTGTGCATGGTAGACAAATGCTCTCCCAGCCGAGCCAGGGGATCCATCATCCACCCAAGGGATCTACGTTCTAGAAACAAGTCCTGTGTCAGACACAACTCTTAAATGTTCGCTCTGTGTGAAGCATCTTTTAAAAGAGCAAACATTTATGTTGAATTATCTGATTTAGCTTTTTTCCTGTATGCTCCTTGTCTTTGTGTTATAGCCTCATTACATATGTAGCTAAGAACTTCTGATCCTCCCGCCACTACCTCAGGGTACCAAAGCTGTGTGCTTTGTATGTTTTATCTAATAATAGGAATAACTTCTGTCCAACTAGCGTTGCTTTTCTGTGTCTTTGTTCTGCTGGAATTGAGCCTCGTATGCTAGGCAAGGCATTCTACCCCAGCCCTTTCCAGTGGTTCTCGACTGCATGCACTTTTGTCCCCAGAGGACACTTGCCAAAGTCTGGAGACATTTGGCTGTCACATAGGGACACAATAGGGAAGACTGTTGCCAGTGGGGCAGAAAGCCAAGCACAGAATTCAACACCCTATAGAGCACAGGACAGTTTCACAGCAAGGAGCTGTGAACCTGCGAAGGAAACAGTTCCGACAGCGCTGCCCCATCCTAAGGTCACACGGGCTTCCCTCCTTGTCTTGTGTCGGTGAATGTGGCTCAAATGCCCCTATGTTTGTGCGCGTTGTGTGTTGATGTTGGCTCTCTGTGTTTGCGTGTTCTTGTTTTCTCAGTGCTGGGAATTAAATCCACAGCTCCACACACCCTAGGCAGGGACTCCCGCTGAGTCACACTGCTCCACCTATGGGTGACTTTTGCATGCCTGCAGGAAGGGGACTAAATATATTCCTTCACAAAAGGCTGTGTGGGTGGTTCTGACTTGCTCTTGAAAGGCCCGTGAGTATCTGGCCCCTGTGAATTTTCCGGCCACTTCACTAAGAGGCCAGTGGGTCATGGTGTTAACGCTGCTTGTTTTAGATGTGATTGTCCTCGTTTTTCCTTTTCTGCTTCCTTTTGGTTCGTTTGAACATTTTCCAATGTTCCATTTGAATTTCTCTGTTGTGGCATTCTAGAGGCTGTCTTGATTGGTTTGTTTTCCTTAAGATGCATTACTTTGTGGCCTGAGCATCTGTTAACTCCCGTCTTTAGGAGTTTAAGGACAGTTACCCATTTGCACTGAGAGCCACAGCTTCTCTTACTTGGCCTCCAATTACCTTGGGCTAATATAGTCCTCTAGTGATTCTCCTAGAACACATATGCTGGAAAGGAGTTCTCTTCTGTCTGTGCTAGAGATCAAACCCAGGGTGGGCACAATTAGCAGACAGTGTCTGAAAACGTTTTTATTTGACCTTCATTCCTGAGGTGTATTTCTGCTGGATGAGGAATTCTGGTTTGGCCTTTCTCTTCTGCCAGCCGTGGTCTTTCTTCTTTTTTCCCCCATGTGTGTATGTGAGTTAAGATCCTAAGGATGGGAAGGTTAGACCTTTTCGAGTCATGCTCACAGGCCCTGACTTCTGCTTATCACACATATCTTTGGTCTTCAATAATTTTTTTTTTACTCTGTTGTCTTCCTTCTGCAGTTTCCTCTATCTGGTGCCTTCTTATTTTATGAGCTTAATGTACTTTTTAGCCCTAAAATTTCCACTCGGTTTTCCTTTATGCCTCTTACTCCTTTGCAAATCATTGTTCAGCACCTGAACTGGGGATGGAACATGGCTGGGTGCCTGCTCCACCTCTGCAATACTTCCCTTGGGTCTGACGTTCCCTGTGCAGCACAGGCGGCTTTGGCCGTACCCTAGTCCTCCTTGGCCTTCCTGATAAGTGAGACGAGCCTGCGCACCAGGCTGGCTTGTTTTGCTCCTTGTTTTCTGAAAACTGGACTAACCTACCTAAGCTGGCCCTCACCTCATAGAACATGCTGCCCCAAACTTAAAGAAACACCCCTGCCTCCACCTCCTGAGTCCCAGAATCCCAAGCAAGCATCTCCACATCCGACACAACGTTGTCTTGCTCATTTCAAGAATACTTCAGTTTCTGTTGTGGGAATTTTTCTTTCTGGAAAAGTTCTCGGGTTGGGGCATAACCTGTACTCCCTGTGCTTTGCGACAGTGAAAGCAGGGTATACAAATCCAAGCTCGTACCTGGAGAAGGTGTGGCGCCCTTTTAGGATATCAGGGGGCTGGCAGTGCCCTGTGCGCATGGCGGAATGGCTGCTTCGGCCCATTGTCCCCATTGTGTGCCTGGGAAGCGGACTGAACGTGTGATTCTGTTGAGTTTGCTCTGTGACTCTCTGATCGGAGCGTCACCCTGGCAGGCCCCTTCGCGTTCCCAGGCAACATCTCCTGAGGCGACATCGATCCCTGTTGTACCTGAGGTGTACGGGCAGCAATCCCCTAAGACCCAGGTTGGTCTTAGAGCAACAGAGGTGTGCTACTGACTTGTCCTCTTGCTGTCCGCGACATAGCACCTGACAAGGGAACTCAGGGACGGAGGGCTTATTTTGGCCCGCAGTTCTGGAGTGTAGTCAGTCCTCCATGTAAGGAGTTCAAGGCAGCAGCATCCTGTGGTCGGTCACGTGGCCTCCACAGTGCGGAAGCAGGCGGGGTCGATTGCTTGCGTCCTGCTAGCTATCTCCTCCGAGTGCTGTGTGAGAGTCCAGCCTCGGGAACACTGCTGCCCAGTCTTCACGCCTCAGTGGTTTCAAAGTGGTTCTAGATCTTGTCTAGCTCCCAATCAATATGAGCTATCACAAATGGAGACTCCTTGCAAGACATTTATTCTCCATTCACTTTGAGGTAGTGAGAGGCCAGTGATTGGACGGGGGAGAGGAGGCGGAGCTAAGAGAAGTGAGGGGCGGGGAGAGGCTGGGTGGATGGAAGAGTGAAGGAGAGAGGGAGACTCGGATGTCAAGATGGCTTCAGACGTATCTCTAGTGTTTTGGAGAGGTTAGACATATTGGGATAGTACTTTATCATTGTAAATTGGGAGTTTCTTATACATAAATATATTTGGTTAACTATTCAAGTTTAAGAGTCATGCTTTACCCATACTTGGAAGGAGTGGTGCAGAGGCCGGGCGGGGCGGTGCTCGTTTTTAAATATTTACCACTACAGAGACTGTTCCATATTAGGGTAAGAACAAAATCTTAGAACTGTTGGGGAACAAGAGCAGTGTTGACAAATGCTCACTTGGAAACACCATCTTCAAGGGAAAAATAAGTGGCTTTGACTCAGTGAGAGGTCACTCAGTGAGAGGTCACATTCCGATTGCGAACAGGGCAGTATTAGCATGCTTGCATTGTGAATGAGAGCGACTTCCTTCGCTGAAGTCTTCTAGGGCCGGGACTAAGAGCTAAGCACGTACAAGGTCCAAGTACCATAGAAATTAAACTCCGCTTGTTTGGCGTGAGAGGTAGCTCATGCCTGCAAGTCTAGCCCCTGGGGGGCAGAGGCCAGAAGACCCCTGAAGGTTTGTCCTCCCCGAGTCCCTCCTCCTTCAGTCCCCCCAGGTGGGTGGCCCCTCGGTCCAGGTATGCAGGCCCCTCCTGGTCTGTTCCGGGGTGCTCTGCTCCTCCAACACCGTCTCTCTGCTCTCCGCAGTTGCTTCAGCTCTCAGCCACGGCTGTGGAGAAAGGCCGCAGCGTCGGGGAGGTTCTGCAGTCGGTGCTGAGGTATGAGAAGGAGCGACAGCTGGATGAGGCAGTGGGAAATGTCACGCGGCTGCAGCTGCTGGACTGGCTGATGGCAAACCTGTGATTGGGGCCCACCCGGAGTTCCCGCCGTGGGCCGCGTCCCCGCCCCTCAGCCCCCCTCCCTGCCGCACAGAGCCCTAAAGTTCCCTCCGTACCACTCACACTAGACACGCCATCTAATGCTACTCACTGGATTTTGCAGATTTTCTTGTCCATGCGAGCAAGGACATAAATTAAAAGATTACAGTTAAAGGGCAGCGTGAGTGTGGCTCGCGTTTTTTGGAAAGGTAAGAAGGCAGCCTCCCTGAGACAGCCCTCAGCTGGAGGAGGGCGGCTACAGAAAGACACACTCACCCACTGGACTCCATGCTGTCCCTAGCGGCGAGCTGATTAAACTGCCCCCTTAAAATTAGCCACAACAGGGCTTATATTGTAAAACAGTTTTAACAGCCAGTGAGAATCGTTCACACGTGTTGTGGGTGTGACCCAGGGTCCAAGTCTACACAAGCTGTAGACCCACTGCCTCCTCCAACAAGGTATAGTTGAAGCAGTCTCGGGGGCGGCTGGTGAGGCAGATGGAGCCAGTCAGATACTAGTTTCATCCCAGTGGCAAAAAAAGAAGAAAAAAAAAGGTTCTACAGCTGGGTTCTCAGTGGTGGGATGGGGTGCAGGCCCGCAATGGTCACCCTTGGGCAGTGGAGAGGCAGGAGGATCACATCAGTTCAATCTAAACTACATTTATATATTGATTAGTGGGCAAGACAAGTCTACCACAGCCCAGGTGTGGAGATGAGAGGTCAGCCTGTGGGAATCAGTTCTCTCCTTCCCTGGCCAGGAAGGGAGGCCATTCTTCAGGTCGGCAGCACCCAGCCATTTTGCTAGTCCAGATTTTTTTTTTTTAACGTTTGTTTATCGATTCATTTTAGAGGAAGCAGCTAGTGTTTCTTGTTGCGGGGTGGGGTGTAAATTACCCTACCTCCCCCAGAGCAGCTGAGGCAGGGGCAGTTGTAACACCGGTGTGCCCAGCCTTTTGCTTGCCTGCTAGGGACCACACTCAAGCCCCGCCCACCCCCTACAACTCCCCACCCCCCCATGCAGCAAGCATCTTACCGGCTGAGCCATATCCCAGCACCATGACTAGATGTGAATAATCCCTGAACTTCCATGCTGAGCCTGTCATGAGCACAAAGCTAGCTACAAGATGGGGGAGGGGCTAACAGATGGACAAGGGAGTCTGAACTGCTCCCCCACCGTACATATCAATCAACTGGAATGACGTCAGCCACCATCTTCAAACAAGAATCCCAGGTCAAGAGCACAGCTCAGCTGGTGAAATGTTTGCCACATAAGCCTGAGGACCTGGAGAAGACCAGACCTGGAGCTGTAGAGATGGTTCAGCAGTGAAGAGGACCAGTTCAGTTCCCCGCACCCACAGCAGGCAGTTCATAGCCACCTGGGACTCCAGCTCCAGGGACTGGATGCCGCCCTCTACTGGACTCCTTAGGTACCTGCTCGCATATGATACGTTTATACACACACACACACACACACAGGAGCACCCTCATAGAAGCAGGGGAGGGGGGAGAAACTGGAAAAGGGAATAACATTTGAAATGTAAATAAAATATCCAATTTTTAAAAAGCCAGGCATGATGGAGCACACTTGTAATCCCAGCCCTAGGGAGGCGGAGACAGACTGCGCACTGGCCATCCAGGCCAGCCTACTTGGCAACTTTGAGACCAATGAGAGACTGTTTCAGGAAACCAGGTGGGCAAGAGAAGAAACAGAAGACGCCCATGGTTATTTTCTAGCCTCTACCTGCACCTTGGCACGCACACATACCCTTTCTTAAACCCCAGAGAAGGAGCACTATTCCCGTTATACACAGAGGTAAAACTACAAGAACAAAGCAAAACAGAATCCCGATGGACACACACAGTCATGAACAAGAACAGATCTGGTTTTATTTAGAGTTCCACTAATGAGGCTGTAGCGTTCAGCACACACACCCCTACACACATATAAGCACACCCCAAAAAGGTGAGTTCAGGTAAAGGCCACTCCCCCCAGCCCCGCCAACCTCCTTTGGAGGAACCATGCTAACTCACCGTGTGAGTAGAGTCTGATTTTTCTTACAAACCTTTATGCATTAAAAAAGCAATGTGAAGTATTGTACAATCAAAGTGCCTTCTCTAAAACAAATCTGATGGCGGAGGTGAACAGGACACACCCTCCACAAGGGTCACATGATGGGCGGTAAGATGTTTGTGCTCTTGGGGGAGGAGGTGCTCGGTTGTTCTGTGGACATCTCTGACCCAGCCACAGGCTCTGGCTTTCCAGAAGCTTCTGCTAGATGAGGCAGCTGGACGGCGTCTGCTGTGTGCTGGAGAGAGCTCTGCTGTTTGCCCAAGTTCTCGGGGCGCTTCTCAGCGTCATCTTTCAATTTGTCTGTAGTTTCTTTGGTGGTCTCATCTGCCAAAGGAAGGAAGGGACAAAGAGTAATCCCTGAAGTGCTAGCCACTGTGTCTCCTCACTCAGATGTCAGGCTCTGCATTGTCTGGAGGAGACGGAACAGAGCATTTTTTTAAGCACTTTGTAATCACTAATCCATTGGATGCTGTTCCCAGGGTCATAAGTGTTTAGCTGATACTCAGAAAGACGCATTGCCTAAAAGCCACACCCAGGACTGTAGAGACAGAATTTAATCCCACTTAACCTGAGTCTATTGAACTGTACTTACTAGACCACTATGCAAAGAAAAACTTGCCCCATGCCATTGTGTCGTTACCATAATGTAACGGAGGCTGGAGAGGTGGCTCAGAGGACCAGAGCTCCACTCCCACACCCACATACAAGGTTACAACTGCTCTAACTCTAGCACCCTCTTCTGGCCTCTGTGAACACACCCATGCACAAATAATAAAATCCGTTTCAAAAGAACAAACAGTACACAGGGTGGGGCGTGGGGGTGTAAGCCTAATGCAAAAGAGGAATTGGATATTGACAAAGGGAAAATCCTGACGGCAAGAGGCCATAAGGAGGAAATCTAGCTAAAACCAAGTCTCCTGAGAGGAAACTTAAAAACAAGCACAAACTGGGGCTCGCCCGTCCATGCTGGCTCCGCAGGCTGTACCTTTTTTGCCTTTGCTGGTGTGCTGCTCTTCAGCCTTCTCCTTGCTTATCTCAGAGGAAATACTGACAGCCGGCTTCCTTACTGTCTGTGGCCTGGGCCGGGGTTTGAACTTCCTCGGCTCATGGATCCAGGCATGCTTGAGGGCCTGGTCCGGGGTCATGCGCAAAGAAGGCTCCCACCTGGACACGAGACAGCCCAACATGTGGGTTACTGCTGACCTTCCCTTCTCTTAGTAAAACACTTTTGAAACCAAATCAAGGTGCTGTACATCTTGGCTGTATTGTATCTCAAAGACATCAAAGAGCAGAGATGAAGACATAACCGTAAAATGGCTGCAAACATCTGTTGATATTTTCCTAAGAACAGTTGCATAATGAACCAGGTACTATATCAATAGCAAATTGTCTAGGATCCCTAGAGATTCTCTTACAAGCAATCTTGTTCAGGGCTGGGGGTGTAGCTCAGTGGTAGAGTGTCTGCCTAGCATGTGTGGGGCCCTGAGCATCAGTCTGCAGACCTCAACAAAGACATCGTACAGCAAGATGCAGGGCCGGAGAGATGGCTCAGAGGTAAGAGCACTGACTGCCCTTGCAGAGGTCCTGAGTTCAATTCCCAGCAACCACAAGGTGGCTCACAACCATATGAAATGGCATCTGATGCCCTACTTGGGGTGAGTCTGAAGACAGTGACACTGTACTCATAAATAAATTATTCTTAAAAAACAAACAAACATCAAGATGCATGCTTTTAGTTCTCAAACTATGGATCTGGGCCTCCAAAGGTAAAGGGAAGAAAATGATGGAAAATCCATTTCATAGGGAGCACGGCGTGATGGCAATGCCTAATCCCAGCTCTTGCCTGTGGGAGGCAAGGGAGTTGGTCAGGTGTGTAAGGAAGGCCTTAAGTATGTAGTGAATTTGAGGCTAGCCTGTGCTCCGTGAAATCCTGTATCACAACAAAGCAAAACAACAAAAAAACAAACAAAAACAAACAAAAAACCTAAGGGCTCTTAAACCCACCTCCCAGCCTTGACTCTTACCAGCAAATGCCTGGGAAAGCCTGGTACTTAGAATAGAAAACCCACAGGCAAAGACACCCCAACAAACTCACACCAAACACCTTCTGAGAAAGTCCAGGAAGCTGGAATCGTAGGTTTTCACCATCATCGTGAGGTCCTTGGAATCCGGGTATCTTTTTTCCCCTCTGTTGTTGGTTATATTTTTGGGAAAACCTTTGGAATCTTCAGAGAAACAGCATTCTGTATTTAGTTCCAGGCACACACAGTCACCAATCCCTTCCTCGCTGTCCACTCAGCCCTGCTGCTTCCTAAAGGCCTCTCTGCAGCGTTTGTCCCCTTCTGATGTGCCTGCCCCTTCCCACCCTTCTGCACCCATCCATCCAAACACATCACAGCCCCGCCAGACAGTCAACAGCGCTCACAACTGATGCCAAATACAACTTGTCCTACTAACCTGACTGCTGTGTCTCCTCCTCCTCCCTGACACATGCTGTCCTATCGTTTAAATCACTTGCTACTGACCACTGTTAGATGATATTAGAGATGCTAATGATAAATTTCCAATGTCCAAACTATCCAGCTCTGGGTAGAGGTGTGTTGTATCCTCATGGTTTGCCTATGCCCTTGCTCAGTATCACTAGCCCGATAAAGTAAAAATGAGGCCATTCACGGGGCAGAACAAAGCAAACCGTTTGTTTTAGTCAACGAGCTTTCATTTACAAACCACAGAAGCTCCCTTCATTTCTTCAGGGTCACACCAAAATTTTGTCAACAATTGGAGTGCTCTGGTTTCTTCTAGAAGACCTGGCTAGGAACAGCCTTTCTTCAGCTCTTTCTGCTGAATAGGACTTTTGCCAAATGTGTGAAGTCCAGATGGTTCTAAAGGTTGCCTGAGGATGCTTTATGAAATCCTTTGCCGGAGAAACCATTCAACTGCACATTGAGATTCTTGTACGATCCTCAGAAGAGTTGGACACTCTGACTTACACCTTGTAAATCGTGGGGGCGATATGAGTATTTACTGTCTGTGTCTCTTATTGTGTTCTCAGAACTCAGCGGTGTTTGTGTGATGGGCATCGCAGAGGCCGAATAATGCTCTTCCGTTACTTCCCCCACCTCGGGTTTCACTGTGTGGCTCTGGCATGGCTGGAACTCAAAGATCTTGAACTCACTGAGATCCACCTGCCTCTGCCTCCTGAGATCTGGGATTATAGGTGTAGATGCTGCAGCACCCCCCTGCCCCCCATGCCCAACTCTGTTCCATTCATTTTGTAACCAAAGTAATTTTCAGAGCCTCCAAAATATCTGCTCTGACTGAATTCCTAGAGGAGAGACTTTCAGAAATGTGTGTATGGGAATTTGTGGACATGGATGCCCTTGTGTTTACAAGGTTATGAATGGACCAGAATTGCATAGGACCTGTAAACCCACACCATTCCTGTTTCCTGGTAGAGGTAGTGCCTGCACTCTTCTCCCTGTGTTGCTTTAGACAAAACCAAACCAAACAAACAAAACAGGAGGAATCAAGCATGTACTCCTTTAAGTAACAGCATCATTTTGCAATTGTTCTTTTTGTTCAGTTTTTTTCTCTCCTCTGGTCCCAGTTCCTATGCAACTCTTCTCCACCATCTTTGTGCTGCCTGGTGTACTTCTCACAGCACCCTGAGGCAGTGTCTCTTTCCTGGTGAATGGGAGTGTAAGCCAGAGTAGCTGGGGCTTGGGAAACTGCTGAAAACCCAAAGCAGGGAGAAGAGTCTCAAACAGAAGTGAAAAAGTGTTTCCCACAGTCACCCTGTCCAAAAGAGTCACAAAGAGCTGCCATTAGAAACACAAGACCCCTGGGTCATAAGGGAGAATCATAGGAGCCAGCATTTTGGTACCCAAATGACCCTAAAGTTGGGCAGCTATAGCCGGGCGTGGTGGCGCACGCCTTTAATCCCAGCACTTGGGAGGCAGAGGCAGGCGGTTTTCTGAGTTCCAGGCCAGCCTGGTCTACAGAGTTCCAGGACAGCCAGGGCTATACAGAGAAACCCTGTCTCGAGAAAAAAAAAAAGTTGGGCAGCTGTGGAGTGGATGCTGCTCCCTGTGACATCAAGGAAGCCAAGATGCAGCCGTTGCTATGAAAGTCTACCCAAGACCTAGGCATGACAACGGCGGGCAGAGCATCAACCCTCCCTAGTGTCTTTCCATGAGGATGTTGTGCCCTCCCATCCTTTGAGGTCAGTCTTAAAGGTTTAGGATGTGATTCTTACCTGATGTGATAGTCTAGCAAAAGGGAGTACCCTCTGTTCCCCCTTATTCTTCCATCAAATTCTTCAAAGCCCATACATAGGCTTAGTTCTCTATGCAGCTAACGGGAAGAGCGTTTGTAGTCAAAAGCCCAGCTTGGGTCAGTTCACCTTGGGAACATGTCAGCCAGACCCTGTACTTGTTTGTCCTCAGAGTGTCTGGAGGGAAGGTAAGTATGGGAGTGGTGTGCTCTGGGAACAAGGACTCTGCCCTACCCAAAGGTTAGGTCTTCACATCTCTAGTCAGGAATATGAGCTGACACTTGAGAGACTGAAAACCTGGAATGTCATGGGTAGGACAGGCCAATCATAATGGAGTACTCCTGCTTTCTCCGCCTTTGATCTTCAGTTTCTAGCTCATGGAGAATCCAAGGAAACAGGGAGGGGCCGGGAAGTCCGAAGCTTGCTACCGAATGGTGCAGAGGAAACCAGGGCACGCTGCGACCAGCGGGACTGAAACAATTTAGTCTTCGTGGCTCTCTCTAGGAATAACCTTAACTCTCTTGTTGATGGAGAAGGCTGAAAGTGCCAGCGGTAGTGGCGCATGCCTTTAATCCCAGCACTTGAGAGGCAGAGGCAGGCCGATTTCTGAGTTTGAGGCCAGCCTGGTCTATCTACAGAGTGAGTTCCAGGACAGCCAGGGATGCACAGAGAAACCCTGTCTAGAAAAAAGAAGAAGAAGAAGAAGAAGAAGAAGAAGAAGAAGAAGAAGAAGAAGAAGAAGAAGAAGAAGAAGAAGAAGAAGAGAAAGAGAAGGAAGAAGAAGGCTGAAAAGTATTGTGTGATGATTTATTTGCCTTTCTTTTCTTTTCTTTGCTTCTTTGTTTCTTTGTTTCTTTTTTTTTCTTTTTTCTTTTTTTTTTTTTTTTTTTTTTGCCACTCCGTCAAGAATCAGAAAGGACTAAGATAATCCAGATTGTACAGGTGGTGTTAAGTCTGCCGGCCGGCCTGACCACAGTGACTGCTTAGCAATGTCCCTTCTCCTTCTTGCCTGCCTTCCTTCCCTCTACTTGAGTAAATCTCAGAGGCTGAGTGTGTAACGTGCTTGTGATGTAAGCACGGAGCCTGAGTTCAGCGCTCCCCAGCCGTGTGCAAGGCAGGTCCGGCAGCACCGGGGAGCAGGAAGACCCCAGGAGCTGGCTGGCCAACTAGTATAGCCAAAATGGAGGCGCTGGCTTCACCGAGAGAGGGGTGGAAGACCACACCCACTGTAGAGCAGTTCCCTTCAAGATGAACCCCCACCTTAGAGGGGCGCTCCTCAAGACTCAGGGGAAATTCAAAATGGAATGAAGTGTGGCTTCATTCCACTTTAGAATTTTTGGAATTTTTGGAATTTTTTTTGGAAGCGAGCTACTGCAAAGCTCATTAGACCCAGAAGGTCACTCAGAAGCTTCAGGAAGTCCCTGAAACAGATTTGCTTCTCTCCCCAAACATATATAAGCTGTAAGAAATTCTTAGAATTTTCTTGCCAGGAAGAAGTAGAGCTCAGCTGAGCTACCTGGAAGAGGCCCTGAGCGCCTGGGCTGCCTGAAGAGGCACTCTCCAACATCTGGAGCCGCCTGCGTCTTCCGCAGTGAGCGGCGGAAGTGCAGTTTTCACAGGCTATGCCCTGTGCTTGGCCTCTGGTGATGCGGCTATGTTCAGATCCTGCCTGCCCTATAACTAGTGCATCCCCCTGTGGGCAACCCCGGTAAAACACACTGGACCACCGACTGGACTTTGTTGCTATCCGTACTTTGGTCTGTCATAAGTTCCCTATCTGGGGTGAATAGACATTTGTTCACAACCACCCCAGGAATAGTGTCCCAACAATAGTACCTGAAGGTACTGAACTCTGGCATCCCTGTGTATACAGGAACCCACACACATACACCCCACCCCTGCACATGCGAACGTACTACTACTGCTACTACTAATACTAATACTACTTAGTAGTAGTAGTAGTAGTAGTAGTAGTAGTAGTAAATACTACTACTAATAACAATGCATTCTCTGTTAATGGTGGAGTATTAACAGTAGAAATTCCCAGGGTTTCTGCCAGACTTTTCAGCCCTGATTTCCCTACACAGTACAAGGCAAGAGAGGTCAAGCTGTTTGGGGAGCACTTCATGGGGAGACTATGTTTTAATCTTTCGAGGTGGCAGTACTATCTGGCACATCTGAGGAACAGGGTCTTCCGTGCTCCTGGGTGTTATGCAATGGAGACCCCTCCCCACTGTGAGACGCCATCTGTCACACTAAGGGCACTGTTTATCATCTCTTCAGCTCCTCACTACCCTTTGTTATAGGACCAGAGAATGAAAAAGCTGTCTGTCTGCCTGCCTGCCTGCCTGCCTGCCTGCCTGCCTGCCTGCCTAGGGTACGGGAGGTGTCTTTGAGGCCAGTGACACATCACTGGACCCAATTGGACAAAGAGGATAAGACCATGGGACTTACCAAAGAATATCTGTCTCCTGGAGGCTGTCTGGACGAGGTTGGCAGGTGGCAGGCCCAGCACCTTCAACAAGTACAGTGTGGCTGTGTCACTATTGTGGAGTCACAAATTCAAAGCCTGTCAAGATCTAGGCGTAACTTTAGCCAGATTTTGTCTTTTACTTATAAGGACCAAGAGATTTAATTAACAGCACTAAGTGGCAGGGCGGGGCCAGAGACTAGGTTTTATAAAACAGGGCGGGGCCAGAGACTAGGTCTTATAAACCCTATTCCAGGCTGTCTCGGTATCCCAGGAATGAACACTGGCCATGCTAAACAGGTAAGACATTGACTGCGGAAGCGTCCAGGAAGCGTCCAGATCCCTGTCCGTCATGCAGACCACAGAGAATGAGGAATGACCTCTCCCTCACGGGAGCACTAGGTTGGGGTGGGGGAGGGGAGAAGGGAGATCAGATCCTTAGAAGACAAAAGAACATTCTCGGAGGAAAATTTAACCCTGACTGGTCACTGTTTTCTCTGAAACTTAGAGTCTCTAAGACAGAGCCTGACCCCTCAGCCCTGGTTGGCAGACATAGGCTGCCCCGCAGCCCTTCAGAGATCCGAGTAGGGACACAGCACGCACACACGCCAGTGTCCCAGGGGCTGGGATTGGAGATGGTTCAGGGGCACTTAGCAACACCGACCCTGACTCCCATTTTCAACAGTCCACAGCAAACAATGTGGTATGCCAAATGATATATCCAAGTCTGGACCCCTAGTTTGCTAACACCAAGACTTGTGTTAATTCCATCAGAGCTACCATTTCCTGCTATTTTACCTATCTGCCTTTTCAAGGAGAAAGAAGAACAAAGCAAAGGGTGCAGTGGTTTAAAAAGAACACAGCCTCCCTGAGTTTCAGATAGATTCGGAGGGAAACAGATCACACCAGCTTCAGTATCATCCTATCTTCATCATCATCATCATCATCATCATCATCATCATCTCAGTGTAGTTGAAAGACTATCATCACAATTTTATTTTAAAATGTCAACATTCACAGTAAAAGGAAGAGCATCATGGGCAACTATTTAAATTGTAATGAGAAAACTCTCAGCTTAGCAAAATATAAAAGATACATATCATTTCAAAACTACTTCCAGCAGTGGAGGTGTGTGCATGGCACCGCCCGTCCGCCCTTGGTTGGTCTGATGACACCCCAAGTCTGAGGATGGATGTGATCCCAAGAAGTCAGCCATACTGGCGGCCAGCTCTCCCACTCACCTCCATGATGCAAGCCAGCTGCTCCACCTCGTTCTCCCCAGGGAACAGTGGGTATCCGGTGTACAGCTCCGCCATGATGCAGCCCAGGCTCCACATATCGATGGCCATGTTATAGGGGTGGCCCAGAATCACCTCGGGGGAGCGGTAGAACCGGCTCTGAATGTACGTGTACACTGTGGGGGAAAGGGAGAGAGAAAGCAGAGCAAAGCCCCTCCAGACGCCGCTGCTGTAACTAACTAATGTCGGGCTCCGCCCTCACAAAGGCCCCTCTCTCTGTGGGCTTCTGAGGAAGAAGGAAGTGTGGGTCCCATTGCGACATCTACCAATAGACTAATCCTTCCAGCTGCTGACTGTTATCTCCATCTTATTGATAAGGAACTCCAAAGGAGTAAATTCCAAGGAAATACATTTAAATCACCTGTTTTAAGAATAAGACATAATAATAAAAAGAAACAAGAAAACATCAACCCCACTCCCCTAAGGCATTTTAAAACAGGAATTTAACTGAGCTGTGGCGCACGCCTGGGGGTCCAGTATCTGAGAGGTAGAGGTAGGAGGATCCCCGGATCCAGGCCAGCCAGAGATACATGGCCAGAGGCGACCTCATGTTCGTGAGACAGTATTAGAGGTTTGGCTTCTTATCTTTCTTTCTAGACTAATGAATGACATAGAGATGGGACATATTCTCTAAGTCAGACTTGTAAAAGGCAAAGAGCCAGAAAGATGATCAATCAAGTTAAGTTCAGTAAAAGTTGGTGTGAATACAATCCAGGGTTCCTTTCTAGGTTCTAGCTTTAAAAAAAGAAAGAAAGAAGATTAGAGAAGAGAAGAGAAGAGAAGAGAAGAGAAGAGAAGAGAAGAGAAGAGAAGAGAAAAGAAAAGAAAAAAGAAAAGAAAAGAAAAGAAAAGAAAAGAAAAGACGGGCGGTGGTGGCGCACGCCTGTAATCCCAGCACTCTGGGAGGCAGAGGCAGGTGGATTTCTGAGTTCGAGGCCAGCCTGGTCTACAGAGAAGTTCCAGGACAGCCAGGGCTATACAGAGAAACCCTGTCTCGAAAAAAAAAAATCCAAAAAACAAAAACAAACAAAAAAGTTTATTTGCCGGGCGTGGTGGCTCACACCTGTAATCCCAGCACTTGGGAGGCAGAGGCAGGCGGATTTCTGAGTTCGAGGCCAGCCTGGTCTACAGAGTGAGTTCCAGGACAGCCAGGACTACACAGAGAAACTCTGTCTTGAAAAACCAAGAAAAAAGAAAGAAAGAAAGAAAGAAAGAAAGAAAGAAAGAAAGAAAGAAAGAAAGAAAGAAAAGAAAAGAAAAAAAGAAAAGCCGGGCAGTGGTGGCGCACACCTTTAATTCCAGCACTTGGGAGGCAGAGGCAGGCAGATTTCAGAGGTCAGCCTGGTCTACAGAGTGCGTTCCAGGACAGCCAGGGCTACACAGAGAAACCCTGTCTTGAAACAAAACAAAACAAACAAACAAACAAAAAAGTACAAGGTGCAGAAGATGACTCAGGGGCAGTGAAACCTGAACTGCAGAGTGATTATTTTCTAAATCGCAACATCCTGAGCTGCATGTAAGGCGAACACCTGGGAACTATAATGCTCCAGAGCCCTGGAGAGGCTGATTCTAAGCACGTGTGGTCAGTTTGGGGACCCAGTGCTCAAGAGTCATTCCACAGCTTCGGACTGTGAGAAGTCCAGAGAATTCAGACACTCTTTGGATAAAAAAAAGTGCATAGATGAAAATCTCGGGGACGTGAAGCACCTGGCTCAAAAGTATGCTGGCAGTTGTGATGGCTGAGCCCAGGCTAGCACCCTGGTAGACTGGTGTGCAAAGAGAGAGAACGTAAAATAGCAGAATTCCGACTGGGGGGTGGGGGTGGGGCGGAGTAGGCCTACCTTTCTGGTGTTCATAACAGCTTGACCCAAAGTCAATAACTTTGACAGTGACTTGGCCTCGCTGGTATAGCACAATATTTTCCTAGAAAGAAGTATGTTTATTTAAGTTTTTTTTATTAAAGTTTATTTGAATGAGTCTCCTAGGCTTTCTCCTTACCTCTATGCCACTCCTGGATACAGATCTTTCTATTCAAATACAAAGTCCTCTTCCTATAATTTCTCATATCCTTCCTCTATTGGGACTTCCCATTGGTTTGTGGTCTTTATCTGATTTTAACCCAGTATTTACTGGTTTGCATTCCTTCATTTGTGTATATTGTGTTTTAAAAATAACTCCTGATGATTACGGGTTTATTTACATGCTCCTTAGGACCCGGTCCTGTGCTTGGCTTGCACAAGGCCTTACAAATACTGTTGGCTGAATATATGTGATCTTTATAAGGAATGCTATTGCCAACACTCAGTTAAGACAATATAGAACCCATGAGTGGATATAGGTAATAGATAACAGATAAAGATAGATAGATAGATAGATATAGATAGATAGATAGATAGATAGATAGATAGATAGATAGATAGATAGACAGACAGACAGACAGACTGAGTTTGAGGGTTCCATGTGTTTAGAAGTCATGGTCAAGGCGGAGTTTTGGGCTCTTGTCTCTGTGACACTGTGCTGGCTAAGGCTAAATAATGTCCTAACTGTGTCTCAAGGGTCTCCTTTCAGAAAGTTGCTTACGAAGCTCTGAACAGGTACCAATCTGAAGCCTCTACCACCTCAAATGAAGTCCTTTTCAAACCGCTGTTGACCCAGGGAGGATAGGCAACAGAAACCTTAAAAGGACAAGAATCTCTTTGTGTGTCTCCAGCCCAGTGGAGAGCCTCCATCACTGGATGGGGCTGGCCCTAGGCTATACCCTGGATCCACACATCCCCACCAACTCGTGCGCTGCACACTTGGTTGCTGGCCTGCCATCTGTGGGGAGGCAGAGGGAACTTAAGGAGGTGGGGTCTAATTGGAGGAGGCTAGCTCATGGTGTGGTGGGCAGGGCGGGGTCTGGCAGTGAAAGGAATTTTGAGAGCTAGCACTTTCCCCCAATTCTCTTCCTTCCTGGCCATCGTGAAATGAATAGGTTTTCACTCTCCAGGCGTCCTCTGCCATGGTATTCTGCCTTGCCACAGTTCCAAAGCAAATGATGATGCCAACAGACCTTGGGTTGACGCCATCAGCCAAAACAGACCTTTCTTTCCTCTTCCTTAGAAGCTGATTTCCATAAGTATTTTGTCACAGCAATGGAAGACTGACAGACACAGTCACCCTCTCTCTACTCTTACCGGGAGAGGGTTCTCTTAGGAAAGAGCAAAGGTAATGGGAAGCCAGGACTTGTGCACCATGAACATTAAAGGCACAAGAAGAATATCCTGGTTTTTAATGTGGAGTCACTCATCGCCTTTCCGGTCTGGGTTTAACACTAGACTCATGTCTCAAAGAAATCTGTTACCTGATCATTTGGCCAGTGAAAACCTTGTGAATTCAGTCCCCTAAATCTAAAGACCATAGGTATTATGGGACCTTTTGGAGCTGGAAAACTGAGGATTTGGAACTCAGTGTGGTGAACAAATCAATCTATTTCCTTTAAAAAAAAAAAAACAACAACAACAAAAAATGAGGCTCCAGTTATGACAGCATCTCTCTATCTTGAAAATCTTTAATCACAAAAAACATAATCCCAGGACTTAGAATTTTCAAGAAGAAATTAGGGGATGAAGAGGAGGACCAATCAGGACTAGTTGCCTGTCTGTGCGTTGGGCTGGTTTTTGGTCCAAGCGGCTGCTTTGTATTGATAGCCACCGCTCACTTCACAATCGTTTGCTGCCTTCTGTTTCTGGTATCAGGTTCTGTGTTATGTTCAGGGGACATAATGTGAAGAAGAAGTGGTCCCTGTTCTGGGGAAGAAATTGTAGTGCAGTGGGGTGGCAGAGATCTAAGAAACAGTTCCTAGCCAGGCACAGTGGTGCATACCGGTAATTCCAGTACTTGAGCACATAGAAGCAAGAGGATCAGGAGTTCAAGGCCAGCCTCAGCTAGACATGGTGCTTGAGGCCAGCATGAGTTATATGAAACCCTGGCTCAAAAAAAACCAAAAACAAACAAACAAAAAAGCAACAAAACAAACAAAACAAAAAAACCAAAGAAGCGATTACTAAATAAAACAACCAGTGCAGCTATAGAACTATGTATATAACGGCAGCAAGGCTGAGAATTGAGTGGAGACCATCTGGTTGGTTGTGTGCCACACCCAGGAGTCCACCAGTTTTGAATATGTAAAGTATGATTTCAATAGGATGTACTCACCTTCTTTTGTTTGTTTGTTTTTGGGGTTTTTGTTTTGTTTTGTTTTGTTTTGTTTTGTTTGAGACAGGGTTTCTCTGTGTAGCCCTGGCTGTCCTGGAACTCACTCTGTAGACCAGGCTGGCCTCGAACTCAGAAATCCGCCTGCCTCTGCCTCCCAAGTGCTGGGATTAAAGGCGTGTGCCATCACCGCCCGGCTAGGATGTGCTCACCTTTACATGTCACGATGGGTCTTTCCAATAGGACTGTGCATGACTTTCTCCAATAAGATTTTACTGGTGTTGTTTAGGAGGCACAGTTAGAGAGTGGGCTCCAATTCTCCAGTTCTTTCATTAATTATACGGTAATAAATATTGGGGGAAAGGGAGTCTAAGCAGGGTGTCCTGTATCCCAGGCTGGTCTTGAACTCTTGTGTAGCTGAGGCTGATTTCTGAATGCCTGACCTACCACCACACCTAACTAACAAGAACACTGTTAAAGGCTGCTGTAGCTGATAATTGGAACTATTAATCGAGTAAATCTAGACTCCTAGGACTTCTTGCAGTCTGCCTGGATGCTCAGAGGCCAGCCACACCCCCACTTCTGTAGGAAAGCTCTCAAGTCTTCCTATTCCTAGATACCTCAATATGTCACCTCCCTTTTATGTCCCCAGCATTTACACCTCGGTCCTCACTGCATCTCCACCTGTAAATGAACACTGCCTGGCATCCACCCTGGAAAACAGGGGTGGCGGCCAGCCCCGCCAGGTGGGCAGAGTTGGTACTCACCGGCTTGAGGTCACAGTGGATGATTTTCTCTACATAAAGCATTTGTAAGCATTTCAGAACGGAAAGGGTGAAGCGCCGAACTATGGACAGACTGAAGCCTTGAAAGCTGTTGTTCTTCATCAACTCATACAGGTTGATTCTGGGACAAAGAGGGAGAGAAAGGGTGATGTAGACGGCTGTCAAAACGTCACACTGAGCTTGGACACGTGGATAACCCAAGTCGCTTGGCTTCCCTCTAATACCGAACAAATTGCAAGGCAGGAGGCAAAGCCTCACACCACTGCCATAGCTTCTCCAGCTCTTGGATACGACCCAGGGAACCCTCAACAGAGTAGCCACTCCTGCAGGCTTTGCCAAGTCCTTCAGAGTCATGACATGTATGGAATGTGAGGATGGGCCAACGGGAGTCCAGACGAAGCAGGGAGCCCCGCACTCTACCAAAGTTAAGTGTGGCTCCTGGGTCCCTTCACTATGCCCGTGAAAGAAGGAAAGCTGCCCCTCCCCGTGCCATCCTCATGGTTCTCTATGGACACAGAAATCTGCAACATTCCACAGAGCCATGCTGGATGGTATGAGATCTGCTGACTTTTACAAGTCTCGAAAATGAACGCTAAGCATTTTTAAAAAGAAACCCAGGAGGGGTGGGGGTGGGGGACCCTGGTGAGATGGCTCAGCAGTTAAGAGCACCGACTGCTCTTCCGAAAGTCCTGAGTTCAAATCCCAGCAACCACATGGTGGCTCACAACCATCTGTAATGAGATCTGACGCCCTCTTCTGGTGTGTCTGAAGACAGCTCCAGTGTACTTACATATAATAATAAATAATTTTTTTTTTAAGGAAAGACATTTGTGAGCTGATGGCTTTTGTTTTCTGTGCAGCCTTCAAGATGGGGACAGAAAGGAAAGAATTTGTGTCAACACCTGGTCCCTGGCCCCTTCCTTCCCCCTCCTTCATTTCTGAGGGAATCTGCCTGTGGCGACACACTGAGGAGACCATTCATCCTTGGTGGCCCAGTGCCGATAGGACAGCCGAGTCGACACACTATGCATGTTGTCTGGCCCTCAGCAACTTTCCCAGCTTAGCGGGGGCTTCTCATAGCTCTTTGAGTACAGTGACGTCCTCCCCGGGTACTGTGATGATGGGGTAGGAGAGGCAGTTCGCCCTATCTATTTTACCGCAGAAAAGATAATTCATGTGTGCACACTGGAGAGTAAACTACATTTTACACCCTGAGAGGGTGAACAGCATGCCCGCTTGCCTGATGAATGGAGTAGGTTTTCTAACAGTGCCAAGAAAACATCAGGCTACTAATTCAGTGACCCAGGAACACGTGACCCTAGAGGGCTCTGTTCATCATAGTCATTTGCTGCCAATCTACATAAATCAGGGCCCTGTTTTCTTACATTAAAAAAAAAAATCTGTTCTTGCCTTTACTCAGAATCAAAGTCCTTTGTGCATTCTAGATAGCCAATTGCCTGTGGTTCTGTGTTCTAATCTCTGCTCCGCAAGACTGGAAAACCAGGACATGGGGACACAGGAGCAAAGCAATGTCCTTTTCAGTATGTTGCCATTTCGATCCTGAGAGCAAGGGCTGTGCTATGTCACCTACGCCAATTATCAGCATCTGGAAAGCCCGACAGATGCATCTGAGCAAGCAGGCTTTACTGAGGCATGGGGTAAGAGGTCAGCTTTCGGTCTCATCCTCCTTCCTATCCGAGTGGCTACTATGTCCGATTCAGTCATTAAGTACAACGTCCAGAAAATCCTTGTATCCTGACCTCAGAGTTTCTCTTCTGTCTCTTATGCAACCATTTATAATATAACAAAGAAAACGCATCTGACCCCAGGAGTTCAAAGGTGATGCAGAGGTGATTCCGGAAGTAGAAGAAGTCCTTCATGTGTACTACATTGTGGGTGTTGTCTTTGTCCTTCCTTCTGAGGGCTTCCAGGATCTTCAGCTCCACCAGAGCCTGATGATGAAACCTGAGGGGATTGGGGCAATGAGGACAGAAAAAGCTTGTCATGTCACAGTGATGCACAGTCCTGAATGCCACCCAGGGCCCCGAGGATATCTAGGTGCTGGAGTGCATCCTAAATTCCATTACTGCTTCTTCTTATCTCTTTATGATAACAGGCAGAGAGAGAGAGAGAGAGAGAGAGAGAGAGAGAGAGAGAGAGAGAGAGAGAGAGAGCCAGATTTGAGAAGAGCAGTGGCAGAGAGTTGGCTTTTGGAGAGACCTAGAGCCACACACTCCCAATTCCCGGGTCCCATGTCACCTATCAAAGTCACACCTCTTTTTGTTCCTGATGATTTTCAGGGCCACCAACTCGTTGTTTTTGTGATCCAAGCACTTGGCCACCTGTCCGAAGGACCCTTTCCCGATCATCTCCAGAACCTCATATCGGTAGGCAATGTGGTCATGCAGGACCTGCAGAAGTCAGGCCAGCAGTGAGGGAGAGAAGGGTGAGCTCTTGGAGTCACCTTACCCCAGGGCCCCTAGATCTCGCTACCCAGATCATGGCGCGCTCTTGGAAGGGAAGTGGTTCTGAACTCCCGCTCTCAACTTATCGCTTCATAAATGGCTAGGCTGTTTGCATCTCAGACCACACATATGGTGCCAGGAAGTGTCCCACAAGGCTGAATCCATGTCTCATAGTGTAAGGAGCATGGGGTGTTCTTTGGGGGGAAACTTGTGTTTCTGTGAGATTAGGACCTACAGCAGAAAAAGGATTAGCCCTGCTCTGACCCTTGCCCTGCCTCAAGTATATACGAGGACACTCGCCGTCTGCTTTGCCATTTCTCCACCAGACATCTCCATTTATAGAGATTTCATTCTTTCCTGCAAAAGTAGTACAGAACTTGGTCCTTTCTGGCTAAGAAGAAAAAGTATCTTCGCAAAGACAATCACCCTCCAAATCTCCATAGGAAAGCAGAGAGCAGGCATTCGGTCAGAGCCAGATGAAGCTTTCGGTCAAAGACTTGCGCCCAAGGGCGTCAGACAAGCCACATGTTCACTCTGAGACAAAGTGCTCTAATCTATGAAGGCGCCGGACGCAGAATGGATATTGTCTGAGGTCCTCCAGCTGTGCAAACCTCTGATTTCTACTGTCGAACTTAGGAGTCTGGGAGGGCAAAGGATGAGTGTTCCCATGGGTTTCATAATGTTTTATGAATGCACAGGTGGCGGCGGCTCTGTTCGTACAGAAGGAATGAACACCGTGAACTCAACCACATGCAGTTTTACCAACATGGAAAGGGGTTTATTTACTGGTAAAGGTCTGTGATGGAACAGAACAGAATCTACAGGCATGCTCATATAAACATGTGTATATGTTTTCCTGACTTTTTGTTTTGTTTTGTTTTGTTTTGTTTTGTTTTGTTTTTGAGACAGGGTTCTCTGTGTAGCCCTGGCTGTCCTGGAACTCACTCTATAGACCAGGCTGGGTTTAAACTCAGAAATCCACCTGCCTCTGCCTCCCAAGTGCTGGGATTAAAGGTGTGTGCCACCACTGCCCGGCTCTGACTTTCTTTTTATCTGCTCCATTTTCATTGGTTTGTTTGTCCCATGTTTGCTTCCATATCCACTGTGACATTAACTCTAGTTACCTGAATAACCACAGTACACTTGTAGGCAAATCAATTGTTTTCCATATATTTGCAGAGTCTAATAGATGCCCAAGCTTGGGCAGGGGAGCAAGAATTAGTTATATAAGCACCAAATGTTGGCAGAAAAAAAAAAGTAAGATTGTAGCTGTGTGATATATTTGGGCATTTGATTGTGTGCATGTGTGTGTAAATGAAATAAAGATGCAGGTTGGAACCTAGAGAGAGATCCCATTAATAGCCCCCTCCCCACTGCCACATCAAAAAAAGAATCTCTAAGGCTTGACTGAGGCCCAGTGCATTCTCTTAAGGCCATGGCTAATTCGCTCACATGGAAAGATCAGGGAAGAAGTGGGTGATGATGTCTGGAAAAACTCATATCGATGATTTGTAAGCAAGAATCCATTAATCCCTGTACCTTTGTGTATATGAAGATTACTCTGGAACTGGGGGTAGGGAATGAGGACCCATGCTTTTATCAGACTTGCAAAAGAATTCATAAAATTGTGGAGAACCTGACCTCTCGTGGAGTCTGTACCAGAGACTATGTGACTGTTTCTCTAAGTGTGGTCCGGCTGATGGCTTGGGTATCACCTAGACTTTGTGAAATCCCTTATCCATCACATCTTGCTTGGTAAGAACTTGTACTTTAACAAAATCCTCAGTCGATTTGTGTGCACAGTAGCTTGAGAAGCAGGGCTTACATGCCATTAAGAAAATTTACTGCTGCCAGGCAGTGGTGGTGCACGCCTTTAATCCCAGCACTTGGGAGGCAGAGACAGGCGGATTTCTGAGTTCAAAGCCAGCCTGGTCTACAGAGTGAGTTCCAGGACAGCCAGGGCTATAGAGAAACCCTGTCTTGAAAACCCAAAAACAAAAAAAGAAAAGAAAAGAAAAAAGAAAAAGAAAAGAAAAGGAAAGGAAGAGAAAGAGGAAGGAAGGAAGGAAGAAAGAAAAAAAGAAAGAAAGGAAGGAAGGAAGGAAGGAAAGAGAGAGAGAGAGAGAGAGAGAGAGAAAGAACATTTACTGTTTCTAAGAAGTCATCAATGATTATCTTCTAAAACCAAGTTACAATGAGAAGTTAGATAGCCACAGCATGGCGGGACCACTGCCCAGATTCTGTGTTCAGACTGGGAGAAGGCTTCGCCCCTTGAACCCCAAAGTAACAATAGACAGACAGAAGAGGAGCTGTTGGCTTCAATATTTGGAAAACAAAGTGAAGTATTATGCACCTGAGACCACAATAACAAACGCGGTTGGTTGTTTTGTTTTGCTGTTTCTGTTGTGAAAATGGCTTAGACTATAAAATAGGAAGCGAGTCCACAGGTGGGGTTTGTAGGAGAGAGAATGGAAGCGGAAAGGCTAGAGTGACATCTCGCTCCTTTCCTAGTGGGTCCAGGGCTATTCTGAGGCGCCTGTGGCAGTTCACACCACAGATAAATATAAGCCTGTTGTCTCAGCATTCCAATAATGGAGGGTGTGTACAATAAACCACATATTTTCCAATAGTTTTTTTTTTGTTGTTCTTTTTTTTTTTTAAATACAGCATTTCTTTTAGGACCCATTAGAATCCTTTGGGAAACCTATCCCATAGTTCATCAGTACAAAGTACTGTAAAATATCCCCTCTCTGTTTTTCTCCTGGTGCAATCTCCTCACCCCACCCCACCCCACCCCCATCCCACCGATGCTCCCATAACTCCATCCCCGAAGTGTTCAGTCACCCAGCACCTTCATGTAGGAACCGTGCTCGTCATCAAAGCTTATCTTGCTGGACTTCTCCGGAATCACGTTGAGCTTCTTAGCTTCAAGCCCCAGGAACCACAGCTCTGAGTAGCCCAGGATTTCGCTTTGCTCATAAGGGGACAGCTGGTTCTTAAAAAACTTTAGGGCCTCTGTATGTGAAAAGCATCGCCAGCTCAGTTGAGTCATATGGGCATTTGCTCCCCTTACCCTCGTCCCCCCTCCCCCCGCAAAGATTCTTTCCAGTTCACAGGAACATCTTCCCAGCAAGCTGGCTTCCTATGGACCACCCACCCCACCCATAGAAATGTTAATGAGGATAAATGCCAAGGAGGGTTTAGCAGCCAAAGACTACGGCTATGCCCCAGCCCAGTGTGGGCAACACTGAAGCAACAGAGTGGTTATGGTGTTATTTGTCCACGCTCCACACAGAGAGGATTTGAAAAGGATGTTTACTGAAGCCCGACTAGTAGCGCAAACACGACTTTAATATAGCATCTGTCCTGGCAGGTTTTCCTACTCAGCTCTGTGCTGAGCCGGTCTGCCAGCACCTCAAGGCACAGGGAAGAATCGATCTGTGCTGGATGGTCAGATCACAGCAGGTGTAGGGGTGTGTGTGTGTGTGTGTGTGTGTGTGTGTGTGTGTGTGTGTTAGGAAAGGGATATTGTGGATAATAGTCAACCTCAATAATTTGTAAAAAAAAAAAAATGTTATGTGGCTGTGTATATTTTGCTTGTGTGCTTGGGGCCTGGAGAGGTCAGAATTGGGCATCAGACCCCCTGGAACTGGAGTAAAATATGGTTGCAAACTGCCTTGTCAGTGGGTGCTGGGAATCAAACCTCAGTCCTCTGGGAGATCAGCCAGGTATTTAATCTCAGAGCAGTCTGTCCAGCACCAGTGACGTCAACTTTAATATATGGGGGTTTCTCAGAGAGGGTTGGGGACGGGCACCCAGCTGTTTTGCAAACTGCTGAAGACTTACAGAAGGAAGTATTGGGAGGGGAAAATGAGGCACAAGACAACCTCTGTCTTCCTATGTGCAACACAAGGCAGTCAGTCACCTAGAGGCTGAATCAGGCTTGAGCTGTTCTCTTGCTTTGAGTCTAAAGAGGGAAGGAAGCCACAAATCTCTGCACCTCAGGGAGGAGTCTGGCTTCTGGTCTTTCGTGCTCCACCAGGCTCGACTGTAGAGGCTATAGCTGGCAGGCCTTATGGGGCAGCCTCTCCTCCTCAGAACACTTCACACACATGGCAGTCTCCTGCTAGAACTACAGGATCAAGCCTTCCTGTGGGGCAGCATTCTAATGCGCCTCCATGTTGAACTCAGGAGGCCTCCTTCCCCAGTGTCA
Source organism: Apodemus agrarius (assembly GCA_964023405.1). NCBI lineage: Eukaryota > Metazoa > Chordata > Mammalia > Rodentia > Muridae > Apodemus > Apodemus agrarius. The sequence goes on from OZ030006.1 coordinate 157,954,657, forward strand.
TCTGGAGTCCTCTACCTGGCCCTCACTGAGGAAGAAGAAGCTTCAAAACACCTGACTGTGACAGTTCAGTGATTTCACCTTTAATTCTTAAGTCTCCCTCACAACCCCCGCTCCAGTCCATATAACATAGTGAGACAGTGTCTACCTGGACACAGCTGACCTTGACCTGGTGCAGTTCCATGGACCACAGAGAGCTGGCGCTCACTCCCTCTTAGCCTAGCACTTAGCCAGACCAGTGAGAGGTCATGGGATTAACTTTGTTCATTTTGGTTCTTAGTAGATGGCTCCAGCACATGGTAGTTTAGCTCTCAACAGTTTGGCCATCTATAGCCTGCCACACCACCACCACCACCACCGCCACTCTGTCTTGCTATTGCTCCCAGATCTTACCTGCTGCTGTAAGGGGGACTTTATGCCTTTTTTGTAGTTCTGGATGTGGCTTGGGGTCTTGGAGTTTGATGTTAAAGTTGAAAGGTGTTTCTGAAGTCTTGAGTTCAGAGGATAGCACTTGACTATGAATTTGATTTTCCTGTCCAGGAAAATACGTTATAGTAAAGGATTGTTTCTCTTAAGGGTCACAGGTCATCGAGTTGACCCAGTAGACCTGTCTCTGACCAGGATCTTTTTCTAAGAGATAGTAAGATGCTCACCCCTTCTCTTAGAGAGTGTATCCGACTCTCATCTGATGTTCTGGAAGGCCCACTACATTACGTGCAGTTGCCCACCCAGTGGCATGTCACCACACAGAGGGATGTGACAGTTTTTACTGCTGCTCTTGAGGAGGCCATGAAGTGGTTCCTGTTCACTGTCAGCTTGACTGGGTTTTCAGGAACCATAAAAACACGTCTCCTTGGTTTGTCTGAGAGACTCCCAGAACTGAAGAATGAAAAGCTACCTTGAATGTGGAAAGCACCATTAAAGGTGGATCTGGGGTTGCCCCGGATTGAACAGAGAGGGAGACTGAGCTGACCAGCAGCACCCATCTATTTCCTTCTTGCCCAAAGACACATTGTGAGCGCCTGCCTCTGAAAGGATGAGAATTACAGGCTAAGAGTCCCCCGTGCCTAACTCTTAAATGACCCCAAAAAGCAGAAGTTTAGCCCGCTCTTTGTTAGCCCAGGAGTGCACACGTCACAGCCGCCAGCAGTGTCCAGCTGCGAGCCGCAGGCCTGGGAAGGTCCCCTGGCGTCCTTTCCTGTCTCGTCTCCACGGAGCAGCTGGGCCGAGGGTGAGCACAGCTGGGCTGGCGGGTTGGGGGTGGGTGGGTGGGGCACGGGCTGTGGAGGTCACCATGTGGGCTGTGGGGCTTGCACCTGGCAGGTGCTCAGGTCTCCAAGCACCTACTATGTAATCCTGGCCCCCAAACAGGAAATGCACAATGGGAAATGCGCAATGGGAAATGCGCAACAGGAATGTGTGCATGACCCTGTGCGTGAACACGTAAGCGGAAATGAGCTAACTAGTTTCTATCTGGCTTCTATAAGAAACTGATTGGTTCTTAGAGTGTGGGCTTAGATAATTTAAACCGATTGGCTTAGAAGCTATGGAGTGGTACAAATTCATTGGCTCGCACTGCGCAGGGTCTCAATGCTAAGGGATGATTGGTTTGTTAGGCGGGTTCTGTTGTAAGCCTATAAAAGCTGTCCTGTATCTGCACTCAATCCTCCACCCTGTGTGGTGTATGGCTGTGATCCCCAGAGCCTCCGGAATAAAAATCCTCTTGCTGTTGCATCAAGAATGTTTCTCACAAGTGTTTTGGGTGTCCGAATTCTGAGGCGTGGGGTGCTGGGGGCATCCCCGTTTTTCTTTTGGGTCTTACACCTCATGCTCCTCCTGCCATGGCCTTCCCTACCACAAAGAACTTCATTGTGTTAAACTGCAAGTCCAACGTAAGTCCTCCTTCAAGTTGCTTCCTTTCACACATTTGGTCACAATGATGAGAAAACTAACTTACACAGGCCAATTCCAAATAAGCTAAGCAACTTACTAGATCCCAGAAGCTGCACCTGAGGTAAGACTAGCATTGGTTCAGGTTGGTACTAGCTCATTATCTCATTTGGTCTTCCCACCGGAAAGGTAGTGAACGAGCTGGAGAAGGGGCTCAGAGTACAGACTGCTCTTGTTCTCACCGAGGACCCAAGTGCCATTCTTCAGCACCCACATCATGTGACTCACAACTGCCTGGGACCCCAGCTACAGAGGCTCTGACATGCTCTTCCATACTCCGAGAACACCAGTGGCTCACATGCACATACCCCCCACACACTGCATATAATTACAATATTTTTTTTTTAGTAGAGAACATTGGAAGAAAATCTTTTGAATGGCTCTACCATTTATACAGTATGGACTTCATTTTTTTCCTTTCCTTGATGAATACCCATAATACCACCAAGAACCCATTTTATAGGTAAAAGAAAGCCAAGGCACATTCGTTCAAGTGTTCACCCTCTGTAAGGCATGAGAAGAGAGCTAGAACCCAACCTCCTGAGAGATGGTACTGCACTGAGCTCAGGCCGCAAATCTGCTTGCACGAGGGCCTGCCCATTGTTCTACTCACCTGATACACCATGGGCCCCTTGGATAGGACTTTGTTTCCAATCTGGGGGAAGTTAACTATGTTCCTCTTCCCCTTTGTGTCCACAAAAGGCAATGCTGTGTTGGTGGTACTTGGAATCTACAGAAGGGGAAACTGAACAGTTACAGACATCCCGGGAAAGGAAGTATATTCGAGGTCATCTCCTCTATCCTTAACTCCAACAATGTGGCACCTAACCTAGGTTCATGAGGAAAAGCAGTTTCTAGAGAGCCGAGTCTGTCAGATAGGCTGTGGGTTTGAATCCTACCTCTACTACTAATGAACTGTAAACCTCCGGTAGGTCCCATTGACTTTCTAAGCTTCGTTTATTTCATTGCTACCATGGTGACAAAATAGGGTGAGGGTTACCTCATAAGAGTTTTATGAGGAAATATATGTAAAGTGTTCTAAACGTGCTAGCCAGTATTAGTACCATTGCAATACTGGAGACCCCCAAACCCCATCTCCTGCCAGGATGTTTTTTCCCCTAAATAAGAAATAGTATGCTTGCTGGGCAAGTGGTGGCGCACGCCTTTAATCCCAGCACTTGGGAGGCAGAGACTGGTGGATTTCTGAGTTCAAGGCCAGCCTGGCCTGGTCTACAGAGTGAGTTCCAGGACAGCCAGGGCTACACCGAGAAACCCTGTCTAGAAAAACCAAAAACTAAAAAATAAAAAAAAGAAGAAAGAAAGAAAGAAAGAAAGAAAGAAAGAAAGAAAGAAAGAAAGAAAGGAGAGAGAGAGAGAGAAAGAAATAATGTTTCAGTGTGTCTCCCAAAGTAAGCGTTTGTCTGACTTTCATACAATGCTCTGAAATTGTGGAGAAGTTACTTCACATTCCCGCACATATATATGCAACACAAACCCCAGCCTTCTCTATGGATACATTATAATTTGATCCCTATTACCTTGCATTGATTGGTTTATGCTTTGATTGGGAGAGAGCTCATCTGTCAACACACAGCTATAATTATAGTGTGGGCATTGTTAAACAAAATAGCCTGCTAAACTATCCCAACCACCCAATAACCTTTACCCTTTCTTAGAGAAAGGGTACTGGCCATCACCCCCCCCACACACACACACACACACACACTACCTTTTGTGGACATCGGTTCACTTTCAGCTTTTTGGTCTTAGAGGATGGCTTCTGGAGTTGAACCAAAGGCTTACTCTCAACCTGGAAAAGGTGCAGGAGAATTGAAATAGAACTTGGCCATTTTCATCATACACCATCTGAACATTTTTTTCCATTATGATAAAGTACCCTAGAAGCCAATTCTCCTAACTTTAACGTTACAAAAAGTCAAGAGAAGCTAAGAGAAGTACTCAGTGAATGCATGAATGAAGTACTCAATGAATGCATGAATTAATTGCTACCCAAACAAACGCTCTTTCCAGAAGTGTCGATCACTGACTGACTTATCCTATAATTGCCACACTTAAAAAAGAAAAAATAAAAGAAAGAAAATTATGTAAATCCAAGTGGGGAGATATTTGCTTGTAGTTCCACGATGTGGATGACTGAGACATGAGTGTTGTGAGTTCCAGGACAGCCTAACTATAAAGCAAGATCTTATCTCAAAAACAAAGCAGCCTTTTCATCAGCAAACTATTACCTAGAATCCCTGGACATGGAAAGGAATGAAATCCAAGCTCTTCTTGCTCGTTAGACAATAAAACACAGCCTTGCCCAGAACTTTACCCCCAATGTGCTGAAAGACACCTTAGTGGAACCTTCTAGAATCTAGGTGACCACCATCATGTTATAGTTGACTAGGACTGGATACAGAAGAACTCATGTTTAACTTAACATATGTACAGATGGCTACACAGAAATACTTCTGTACAGGTATAGATACATAGATTCTCTGTCTCTCTGTCTCTCTCTGTATCTCTCTCTGTCACACACACACACACACACACACACACACACACACACACACACTTCCTCTGTCCCTGGGAGAACTTAAGAGAAATAACAGCCCATCCCAGTAGAAAGAAGCATGCTTAGAAACCATTTACTGGTATCTCATGCCATTGTCCAATAAGAGGAACCAGAGATCCGTGGACAAACAGCAGATTCTAGGACAGACCAGGGCAAGAAATAATTTGTAGACAGAGATTATTAAGTGAAGAGTATTCAATAACAGTGCAAGGAAAAAAGTAATCATTCACGAGCCCAGACTGATCTAAATACAACAGTGCCTCCAAGCCTCTCATGTACAGGGTGCCATTGTATAGCAGCCCAGGACAGAGGAAAAAGGGAGCTCAGAGCCAAGGTTAAAGCCATCTTAGGTTTGATGAAGCTAGCCCTCCAAATGGTTGCTTCTGTGTCCCTGCACACCACACACACACACACACACACACACACACACACACACACACAAGCACGCACACACACACACACCCTCAGAGAAGGGGGTCTCGGAGACGGTTGTGTTGTACCAGATGATAGACTTGCAGACCCAAGTCATTTTTCCAGCAACTTCCTCAAGAGGCGCAATGTCTCCTCACACCTCATCCCGCCATTGCATCCCCAAGAGACAAGAGGCAGCAGCTGTGTTTGCCACACATCCATGATGGATGGAAAACAAAATTCCCCTCGCAGGCAGTGCACTTTCTAGGTCCCTGGTTGCTTTGTTCTCAGTTAACGAATCTCTACTGAAGGGAGTCTGGGGGGGTCCGGGTTAGGAAACCAACTCCTGGAAATCCTAAACCAGGAAGTGTCCATTCCGGAGAGACCTCTTTGCCAGAATGAAGGAGGGGTATAGAAGAACGAAATCCCCAGGGCCACCCAGCACACAGAAGGGTGACATCCTGAGTACAACTCCAGTGTCCCCCACCACCGACATTCTGTCACGTTTATCAGACTAGGTCGCAAGTGAATATGCACACCCTCCCCCACCTCAGGTGAAACGCTCTGTGCAGTTTACAAGGGCCGCAGGGACCCCTATGCCCCATGCCTCCCTCTAAGACCTGAAGGACATCGGCCCTCTTCCCCATTTAGAGCTAGTCCTAACAGGATCCCAAGATGGGTCTCCTAGTCTTATTACCTCGGACTGAGCCTTGGACGTCCTCATCTGTGAAGTCCAGAGACGAAAGCACGTAGGCCCTAGGCAGGCATCAGGTTCCCTGGTCCCCTGCCCCCTGGGCTACCTAGCTTGTTCAGAAGGGCACTGTCAAACAGCCCTGTCTTAGTCATGCCTCTCAGGCTGTTTTCTCAAATGGCTCCTCCTCCTCTTCTGCCTCCTCCTCCTCCTTCCTCCTCCTCTTCCTCCTCCCCTTCCTCTTCTCTCTCTCTCTCTCTCTCTCTCTCTCTCTCTCTCTCTCTCTCTCTCAAGAAGAAAAAGAAAAAGAAAAAAAAAAAGGAAAAGAAAAAAATCTCCAGAGCCTGGGCGAATCTGAACAGCTTCCTCCTAGCAGGTTCCACAATTCTCTCCCAGAGGCCAAAACAATCAAACGTTCAAAACAAATGCTTAATGTAAGGAGGGTGTGCGATGATGAGTGAGAAGAAAAGTCACTAGGGAATTGATGCAGAACACAACTTAAATGGATGACTAGGTCCATCCAGGCCAGACGAAGAGCTGGGAAAGGGGCAGGCACCTTGACAGGGCAGCCTTGCTGAGGGACTGGCTGCAGACCTCAGCTAAGCAAGGCTTCTGTCTGTCTGCCACGTCCAGCCAGGAGCCCATGCTGAAAGCCCCGAGAATGCCTAGGCAGGAAGGAACTGTCTCCGGGTCCTCCCTCTGGCAAGGATGGACTCTGGAGACCCATTAGTGCAATGAGCATGGCCATCCCCAGGGGACAGCAGCTCCTCATGTCATGGATGCAGTGTCTTCCTAAGGGAACTGCACGCTCTCCCTGGGCCATACATGAGAGGAGAGCAGGAAGCCAGGCCTGGAAGCCCGGACACCTGGAGTCGTTTCCTACTTAGTGACTGGAATTGGGGTAAGCATGTCTCCGTATGACTTCATTAATGGAGCTTGGATCATTGTGGTACAAGGGCCAATCTTAAGGAATATTTGCAGAATGGCTTTGTTTTACAAATGGATAAAGAGAAGCCAAGATTATCCAAATAAGTTGTCCAAGGTAGTTCCCCCCACCCCATCCTGCCAAAACACACACACACACACACACACACACACACACACACGCACTTTGGCAAATTTGAGCCTGGAACTTAAGCCCTCAAATACCCTTTTTTTTTTTAACAGAGTCACTGCTACCTCTTCTGACCTCAGCCCCATCTACCACAAAACCACGCAACAGGGTACAAAGTACTTCCCCTATGAAGCTCTCAAACTAAAACTGAGTTCAGGAGGCTGAGGCAGGCAAACACACTTTCAGAAAACTCGGGTTTGATTCCTAGCATCCTCAGTGCTGTGCGACAAAATGATGTGCTTCTGGCGCAGACTGCTAGGGCTGCTTTGGCAGACAGGCTGGCTGCTTTTGAAAACAGCCAATCATAGCGTTAACCTACAACCCACCAATCATGCTCATGCTATTCGCCCAAATAAATTGAAAATGTCCGTGCGCACTAAAACTTGCACATGTGTGTTCCACAGCAGCGTTATCTATAACTGCCAAGCAATATAAAGCAACCAACACGTCCTTTGGTTGATGAATAAGCAAGCTGTTATATCCATGCAATGCTGTATTAGTTATTAACAAAGGGAAGTGTTATCAAGTCACAGACTGGAAAGCACTTTTACTGACAACCAAAGAATCCATTCGAAGAGGCTGCATGTTAGGATACAAACTATATGATATTCTGGAATAGGGAAAACAATCGGCATAGGAACAGGGGTGGGTAGGGATGTCCTAGGAGAGGAGACACAGACAAATAGGGGGAGAATGGGGGAGTTTCCAGGCCGATGAATCTATCCTGTGTGATACTGTGGTCATAAATATACAACATTATGCACTGTCAAAATTTCTGCACAGCATAAAGGGTAAAGTCACATATAAACTATGGCCTTCAGTTGATAACTACTTACCAGTATTGCTTCAACAACTACACACTCCCCTAGATGCCAATAATAGAAGACCTCGACACGTGATGGGGGGACTTCGACCTTCTTCGTTTCTCATAAATCTAAAACTGCTGTGTTCAGTATGTGACAATACCCAAGTCAAAAACCTTGGAAGGGCCATTTACTACTGGCAAAGGACTAGAAGCCAGCACATATAAAACATCCTATACTCAATAAGGAAAAGGTGACACTGCAGAAAAAATGTCTAAGGAGTAAAGACACAGGATGACCCTTTCTGGAAGAGAACACAAAAAGACAATGCACAGATGACAGGAAGTCCTGCCTCACTAATACAACCATCTAAGTGCAAGTTAGAGATGGTCAAAATGCCACTCGGAGCTCAAAGTGGGCAGGTGAAACGCCCTCAAGACAAACAGACCCAAAAGATGAGGAGAGGAACTTGTGTATGGTGCCAGACAATACACATTGATACCAGGGTTGGGAGAGAAGTTTGCAATGTCTGCTTAAGTTCAGAGTCCTCAAATATCATCACTCAGGATGCCCAATCCTGGATAAATAGTCTAAAGACACGACCACAGTTTTGACAGGAGAGACATCTATGAGCATGCTCAGAGTAGCACACACAGGAGAGCAATGGAATCTTCAGGAGAACGATGATGGTGGAGGGGACGATGAACGTGCCATGGGAAGTGACACTCAGGGGACTTCTCGCTGTGCTGAATGCACTGGAGGATCATTGTATGTTGTTCTTTATCATCTACAAACATTTTAGACTAGATTTTAATAGGCCTTATAATGACAATCAGTGTTGAACAGCATCCATGAATTACAGAATAAATCTCGAGTCCCGATTTCAGCTTTTATTAGCAGGCTGGCTTTAGATACCTTGTTTAGTCTCTTGGGGCCTCAGTTTCCTCCTCTGTGAAATGGGGGAGATTAACTCAACACAGAGGCAAAGAGAAAATAAGAAAAGCCGAAGCCACGGCGCCTTTCTAACGTCTCCCTCTCCTCACTGTGGAACGCGATGCTTGCTACCTAGAGGCGATGTCGTAGGAAGGAGGCATCCACACTGCGGAATCCCAGCACTCAGAGAGGCGTTCTCTTATGCCAGCTGGAATCAACATCCCATCCACAGCAACCGAAGGTCATCTCAAACCTTTGCTCTTCTCTCCCTGCAAAGTGGGGCGGCTGTGGGAGTGAAGGGCGGGGCAAGGAGGGACTGGTACTCACCATGTAGATCTCAGGAGGAAGAGTGGGGCCCTGGGGAGAGCGGGAGAAAAATGTAAGCGTTCTCCTCCAGGATGCTGTTCTCCACAGAGGTACCGCTGTGAATAGAGGACTAGCCCTCGCTTTCACCACCTAGCCACTCGAGTGGATGCCTTTATGTTAAGTGTTCTATGACCATGACAGGTTCTTCCCCTGAACCTTTCCTTTGCATTTCAACTACGCATGGGTAACCGAGATACCTACCCCTGTGCAACCAAGCTCGACCCAACAGACAGGCGAGATCTTGGCTCTGTTGTTCCATTTAAATATGGCTGGGATTCCCAACCCTTTGCAGCAGCAGGGGCTGGTTCAGTGTTTTGGGATTTCTCTTGGGCTTTTTTGGATGTGGAATGGTGAGGAGACACAGACAGATGTGAGATAAAAGTGAATGGTCTGGGCTCCTTCCTTCTACTGTGTGAGTTTCGGTTCCTGTCTCTCACAAGAAACTGCTTTCTAGTGAATGGAGAGGGAAGGTGTCAGGTGCGGACGTCTGGGATCTGCCAGCCAGAGACTTCCTGCTCTCATCAATACCTCATTAACTACTCCATACCACTCTTTAATCCCGTCTGTCCGTGTCACAAGAAACCATCAACGCCCTCAGCTCACAGGTAATATACATTTCCATATTTATTTTATATTATTTATTTATTTAATGTATGTTAGTACACTGTCACTGTCTTCAGTGAAGAGGGCATTGGCTCCCATTACAGATGGTTGTGAGCCACCATGTGGTCGTTGGGAATTGAACTCAGGACCTCTGCAAGAGCAGGCAGTGCTCTTAACCACTGGGGCATCTCCCCAGCCCCGTTTCTTGTTTTTGAGGCAGGGTTTCGTGCAGCCCAGGCTGGCTTTGATCTCTCTCTGTAGCTGAGGATGACCTTGAATTTCCGCTCCTCCTGTTTTTAACTACCAAGTGTTCAAATTACAGGTGTGAGCCGCCATACCTGGCATATAGAGGGATGTTGTGTCCCGATAGAAGTGAACTTATTGATTTTTAATTTGTTTTTTAAAATTATTTATTTTTACTTTACGTGCATTGGTATTTCGCCTGAATGTATGTCTGTGTGGTGGTGTTGGAGCCCTTGGGACTGCAGTTACAAGCAGGAACGGGCTGCCATGGAAGTGCTGGGAATTGAATCGGGTCCTTTGGAAGAGCAATATTCTTAGTCACTGAGCCACCTCTCCAGTCCCAGAGCTTTTTATTTTTATTTTAGTTTTTGATGATGGCAATGATGATGAGGAGGATAGTGATGATGATGATGATGATGATGATGATGATGATGATGATGGGTGTCTGTGTCTGTGCATGCACATGTGCACCGTGTGAATGCACTGGCAGAGGACAGAGGTGCCAGATGCCCTGGAGCTGGACAGTTAGCGGCAGATTAAACTTTGGTCCTCTGCAAAAACATTCAGCATTCGATGCCCTTAGTTGCTAAACCATCTCCCCAGCCCAAGAAGAACTTCTTTTTAAAACACAGCATCTGTAACTCTGAGAGGCTTCGGTGGTCTAGAAAACTTCCCCAGGCAGGTCTAGATGTGCAGCCAGAGTTGATTGTATGGCCCATTCCGTCTCATCAGCACCCTACGTCCAAAAAGCCTGAAGAATGTGGAGAGCTTTTTGGGGTGCCCTTGGCAGGAGTCTGACATTGGCCAAGGACAAGGAAATGGGCCGCTTGGCCGGAATCTGACATTAGGGCGTGGCAAAGAAGAAGTCCAGGCAGGAATCTGACGTTAAGGTGGGACAAAGAAGCAGGCTTCAGTCACGATTATGACTTTAGGCGAGGACAAGGAAGTAGGCTCAGACATCCTGATCATCCTTAGAAACAGCGACTCGAGTATCATGGGACGTTGTGTTTATTGTCTTGCTTGTTCCTTGACTATTGTCTTGTTTGATTCCTCACTGTACTACTCACCCTTAATACCTGCGTGTATCTAAACATGATATTTAAAAAATGGAAAAAATAAACCCGCCTTCCGTCCAAGAATTGACTGAGGCCATGCTACAGTTTTGTCTAATTGTCTTTTTCTTTTCGATCCTTGCTCCTGTGCTGGAGACCCTGGTGACTGACTGAGCTGGCTTGGTCAGAAAAAAAAAAAAAAAAAAAAAAAACACCAATCCAAACCTTAGTCAAAATGTATAGCACAAAGCTGGGGTCGCATCTGTCAGACAGGCCTCGCTTTGCTGTGCGGTGCTCAGGGCTATGCACTCCCCAGGCCTTCTCTGGCATGCTCAGCATTTGACTGTGAGCAGACCTCTGGCCTTCAGCTGAAGGGTCTTGGGATTAAAACTCCTAAGAGCTTGCTGGTCTGTTTTGTTTTTCAGTCTGTGGCTTTTGTCGTCCCTTTGTTCTTAAGGGTGTCTTATTCTGTAGCCTGTGTTGGCCTATACAACTCACCACTTAGTCTAGGCTGGCCTCAGAATGGCCCCCCTCCAGAGTGCTGGGATTGTAGGCACAAGCCAGAACATGCACATTTTAAAAATACATTCAACCCTTAGAATGATGTCGGATATTATACTGGCTGGTTTTATGTGTCAACTTGACATAGGCTGGAGTTATCACAGAGAAAGGAGCTTCAGCTGGGGAAAGGCCTCCATGAGATCCAGCTGTGGGCATTTTCTCAGTTGGCAGTCAAGGGGGGAGGACCCCTTGTGGGTGGTGCCATCCCTGGGCTGGTAGTCTTGGGTTCTATAAGAGAGCAGGCTGAACAAGCCAGGGGAAGCAAGCCAGTAAGAGACATCCCTCCATGGCCTCTGCATCAGGTCCTGCTTCCTGACCTGCTTGAATCCCAGTCCTGACTTCTTTGGTGATGAACAGCAATGTGGAAGTGTAAGCTGAGTAAACCAACCTCCCCAACTTGCTTCTTGGCCATGATGTTTGTGCAGGAATAGAAACCCTGACTAAGAAAGATATGAAAAGGGCTGGTGAGGTGGCTCAGCGGCGTGGTGGCGCACGCCTGTAGTCCCAGCACTTGGGAGGCAGAGGCAGGTGGATTTCTGAGTTCGAGGCCAGCCTGGTCTACAGAGTGAGTTCCAGGACAGCCAGGGCTACACAGAGAAACCCTGTCTCGAAAAACCAAAAAAAAAAAAAAAAAGAACACTGCTCTTCCGAAGGTCCCGGAGTTCAAATCCCAGCAACCACATGGTGGCTCACAACCATCCTAACAAGATCTGACGCCCTCTTCTGGAGTGTCTGAAGACAGCTACAGTGTACTTACATATAACAATAAATAAATCTTTTTTTTTTTTTTTTTAAGACGCCGGGCGATGGTGGCGCACGCCTGTAATCCCGGCACTTGGGAAGCAGAGGCAGGCAGATTTCTGAGTTCGAGGCCAGCCTGGTCTACAGAGTGAGTTCCAGGACAGTCAGGGCTACACAGAGAAACCCTGTCTCGAAAAAACCAAAAATAAAAAAAAGAAAAAGAAAGAAAGAAAGAAAGAAAAAAGAAGAGAAGAGAAGAGAAGAGAAGAGAAGAGAAGAGAAGAGAAAAGAAAAGAAAAGAAAAGAAAAGAAAAGAAAAGAAAAGAAAAGAAAAGAAAAGAAAAGAAAAGACATGAATAGTCAGTAAATAACTGTAGAGGATATGTGTGGACGAATATGCTCCGAGTGCCAGTGTGTGCCTGGGGCGTCTTGCTTCTAGCATCCAACACTGGTTCAGTCTGACACAGGGAAGCTGTGCTGCCCGTCAGGTGTCCCTTGGGAAGCAGATGGGACAAATAAATGCAGTACTTTTTTTTTTTCCAAGACAGGGTTTCTCTGTATAGCCCTGGCTGTCCTGGAACTCACTCTGTAGACCAGGCTGGCCTTGAACTCAGAAATCCGCCTGCCTCTGCCTCCCAGAGTGCTGGGATTAAAGGCGTGCGCCACCACTGCCCAGCATGCAGTACTTTCTAAATAGCCACATCGGCAGAAGTAAAGAGAAACGCCATTATTTTAAATGAGTCAACATAAAATTACCTCACGGCTTTTCTTGATGCATTCATTAATATGCTATAAACTTTACCTAATTTTTTTAAAAAAAGATATTGTATGCCTCTTTTTGAGGGGAGACCAGCTCTTTGAGACCAACAATAAGTTTCACATTTCTGGATGGATTAGCCCGGGCAAGAATTGCCTGGCCTCAGATGGCCAGTAGTGCCATATTGGGCGGTCCCATTTTAAAGAGCAGGCTAGATCGTACACAAGCAAACGAGGGGGAGGGAAGTCCCGAGGAAATGACAGTAATGTACCAGGTTCAGGGACTTAAGAAAAGCAGCAGCCGTACAAGGTCCTGTGCTCTTGACGCTGAAAGCAGGAACTGTTTGTCTAGCACAGTTCTAGATGAACTTCATCACATGTACCTATGAGCTGCCAGGGAAATTCTAAAATCATATTGCGAATTCAGAGAGCATCGTTGCTCGCGCTGCTCTCCCTCGTGACAACTTCTAACCTGACTCACTGGGGCCTTGGTGCTCCTCAAAGCCTCATGAGCCAGCGACGCTGAAGAAAAAGCCAGGCGAGCTCCAGCTGCCACCGGCCGACAGGAGTGACGTCCAGGAGCATCCGCTCCCTATGCCTGCATTCCAGACAAACGGACGCGGAACGTTTCCCCGTTTTAGAGAGGAATGGCGATCCGATGGACTCCCCCCTTGCCAGAGGACCAACCTGTGTTGTCCAATGTTGTCTCAAGACAGGAGGAACCCAAACAGTGTGTTTTCTGAGATAGGATCCCGTGACCTCCACCTCACTATGTAGCTGAGGATGTCCTTGTAGGCAGGGACTTCCGTCTGACTTCACTCCCTGAGTGTGGAGCTAGACCACAGGCATGTGTCCACAAGCCCAGTTGACTTTTAAAAATACTCTCTCAATCCAAAGTATTTTAACTTGCTTTTACTCTGTTATTTTAATGTATATGGTTCTTTTGCCTGCATGTATGTCTGTGCATCACATACATGCAGCACCCACAGAAGTCAGAAGAGGGGTTGGAGTCCCTGGAATTCAAATTACAGACTACATGGCCTGCTAGGTAGCTGCTAGGGATGGAACCCAAGTGTTCTGGAAGAGCAGCCAGCGCTCTTAATTGCTGAGCCGTCTCTAACCACCACGTCTGACGGTTTTTTTAAATTTTGTATTTTAAAATTGTTTTTTAGGGACTCATTTTTATTTTAACTATGTATATGGGGTGAGTATGCACACACGTGTACAGGCCCCTGTGGAGGACAGGGGGGTCAGATCCTCGTGCAGCTATAATGATAAGCAGCTGTGAACCACTTGACATGGATTCAAGGAGCTGAACTTGGGCTCCCGAAGGGCAGGATGTGTGCTTGATGGCTGATTCGTTTCTCGGGCACTCTGGTTTGTTTTCTTTGTGTGTGTGTGTGTGTGTGTGTGTGTGTGTCTGTGTGTGTGCGTGTGTCTGTGTGTGTCTGTGTGTCTGTATGCATGAATGTGCTCATGAACACACATGTGGGAATTCAATGTCAGGTGTCTTCCCCGGTCCCCTCCCACCTGACAGAAGTCACTGCAGCGTGCAGCATGAAGAAATTTCTGCTTTTATTTTAGTTGTTCAAAAGCTTCTTGGGATAACTGCTGTGCACGTTGCGTCCCTTGAAATTTCATTATTTGTTTGTTTGTTTGTTTAAATTTCTCTTTCTGTTTGTTTGAGACAAGATTACAGGTCAGCTTAGAACTCAGAGTAGCTGAGAATGCCCTTGACCTCTCGACTCTCCTGTTTCCACCTCTAAGCAAGCACTTCTGTGCCCGGCTCATCACATTGTTTTACATACATAGAGGACTTTACAAAGAGGTGTTTAACTGATGCCTCTTAACGCAGAGACAAAGAACAGTAAGATCGGAACTGCCGATTTGAACTGTCTTCCTTGCACTCCCCGTTTTTCCTCCCTGAGCTGGGTATCCTCCTTTGTCATCAGTTTTCCCATCTGTGAAATGGGGAGAACACTTGTCTCTTGGGCTCACGTATACACCATCTCATCAACCAAGGCAACCTCAAGAAACTTAAGACGTTCCAAATGGCAAAGCCCCTTATGCTCACGGTTTCTCTGTCACTGGTAGAGAGCCTGGCATAACTTAAAGGGGGGGAGAATTGTTTAGATCGTGAATTCAGAGGTTTAGTACATGTGGCCCAGAGGACACAGCAGAGCAAGCCACGTGATGGCTGCCGAGAGTGGGCTCAGAGAGTCTGAGGAGATGAAGGCTTTCTCCATCCCTTCAGTCGAAGGCTGGCACCAAGCCTGTGGGATGGGCCCGCCCACCTTCAGGAAGACATTTCCCATTTTAGTTCATTCTCTCTGGACTCTCTCACAGACGTGCCTACGGTGTGTTTCTGAAATCTGCTATGGGCTTCTTAAGCCAGTCAAGAGGCATGAGGATTCTTTAGGGTAAGCCTGGCTCTCACTGACTTGATACTGATATGTCTCCTCAAGCTGTCCCTGCCTCTCAGTGGCTCCTTCCCATCTAGTAATGCAAAATTGTCCCCAGTCCATTGCCCAGAACTCCCTAAGACTTAACAGTCTCAACATTATTCAAAATTACAAGCCCAAAGTTTCTTCCGATCACTGGAAATGCAGGTTTGCACCCACAAACCTGGCTGGATCTATTTTGTGAATTACAATCTTGGGGTGCCGGGGAGCTCATCCAGAAACACTGCTCAAAGGCTGTGACATGGAATCCTAGGTCTAGGGATGTAGCAAGTGAGCTCTGCAGCCATCACAGATGCTGCTGACCCTGGAGCCTGTGACCACGGATGCAGGGATACGCTTCAGACCTTCACAGCTGAATGATTTGGGCCAAAGTTTTCTGCAAAACATTCTTTGACAAGATCCTAAACAGTGGAATATTTTGAACAACCTAGGTGGTACTAGATTGAAAAACAATCTCCCCTTTCCTTGGTTCATAGATGGTAAACATGGTTACTACATCCTGGTCTAACTTCTGTGTTATGCTTTTCATTGGGTTTTGAGGCTGAGAGGGGAAAAAAAAAGCAATTATGTCTTTGTCAGGAAAAAGAACATATTTTCTGGAAATGATCTTGAACATTTATTGTGAACAACAATGGAATATTCTGAGGTAGCCTCAGGTAGACGGAAAGGAGATACGGTAACTGTGGATAAGTCATTTGTCCGGCAGGTTCTCCAGTGCTAGTCACCTGTTTAATGGAGGTCTCGCAAGGCTGGCTGCTTTCCCCTTTGAGTCCACCATGACAGGTAATCCTGGCTGTCAACTTGGTGGGGTTCAGAACCACCCAGGAGACAAATCTCTGCATATGCCTGGGAGGGGCTTCCAGAGAGCGTTCACTGGTAAGACCTGCTCTGAATGTGGGCAGCAGCATCTGGACCCCCCATACCTTCACCGCAGTACTGTCCTTGAGGTGCTTGGGTGGGAGACTCACCCTGGGTCCAGGGTTCTCCACCTCCTCCTAGAGACATCTCTGCTCCTCACCTGGGACCGGATGATGCTTACCTTCACAGAGGTGAAACTCTGCTTCTTCCTTGCTTTCAAAATCGGGAAGGTCGTCAAACTGCGTTTCCTTGCCTTGTTCGTATCCATTGAAGTCCTGCAAGAGAAAGAGAGAGAGAGCAAAGAATAAAGCTGGCTCTGGGCGTGGAGGTATATGCCTATAACACCAGCACTGAATCTGAAGAAAGATGATCTCAAGTTCAAGGCTACCCTGAGCTACATAACAAGACCCTGTCTCAAAGGTGGTGGTGGTGGTGGTGATGATAATACAATAACAAGGGGGCAATATGGATAAAATACAAATAAAGGCCAACATACTTGGGGATGAATGAAAGGAACGGAGCTTAGAGAAAAGCAGGGGCCAGCCTACAGCAAGGGCAACCTCTGTTTCTCTTGCATGTCTTCTTGGGTTCAGGAAAGACAGGACTACAGAGGGAGAGGCAGGAGCCAAGGAACAGGAGGGTAAAGTAACTGAAGGTGGCTTCAGTTACAACAGCCAGCCTGGAGTCCATTTCCCCAGCTGCCTGCGAAACCAACTAATTGTCTTACACATAGTATGGATACATCGTCATACACACAGCAGGCTGCTACTGATTTCATGTCTACAGGAAGAAAGTGCTAGAACTGATATCCTGTCGCTATTTTTGTGCCTTTCTTATTCAGAGCACAATTTGAGGAATAGTTAACTTGTTGATGAGAAAAAAAAAAACCCTTGTATACAGTTATGGAATCTAAACAGAGTTGTGGAAAGCAAGTCTTAGGGGGCTCTCGGGGCATTTTCAGTTCTCGTTAACTGTGGAGTATTGTTGAAATTCTGCTTTGTCCCATGAAGTCCCTCTGCATCCTCCAGCTCTGGCAAGAAAAATGGAATTTGAAAAATACAAGAAATGAAGCCAGTATGGGGTTCAGTGTAAAGTCATTATTATAGTTTTTAGCTTTTGCAGACATTATAACTAATCAGTCATGGCAACACTATTACTTTTTAGTTATTCACAAAACTGAAGCCAAATCAGGCAATAAGTAGGAAGACACATACATCGAGCAATTAAATATTTTAAAAAAGCCACCCAAAGCCGGCCGTGGTGGCGCATGCCTTTAATCCCAGCACTTGGGAGGCAGAGGCAGGCAGATTTCTGAGTTTGAGGCCAGCCTGGTCTACAGAGTGAGTTCCAGGACAGCCAGGGCTACATAGAGAAACCCTGTCTCGAAAAGCCAAAAAAAAAAAAAAAAGCCACCCAAGATGTTACTTTCACTCTATCCAGTGAGAAGTTAAACGTATGACACATGCGCTTTCTGAAACATGATAGCTTAAAACGAGGTCGGCTTAACTATGCCCGTGGCAAGCAGAGCAGAACTAGCAGAACAGAGAACGGCGTTAAACCAACCAACCAACCAAAAGCAAAAACCTCCCTCCAAGGGGGAGAAGTGGAGAGGCAACAAGAATTTCTTTAAAGGTATGCTGGCTTATGCCAGCTTTGCTGAGCATGATGGGAGACATGCCTGCTACCCCAGCACTTGAGAGGTTAGGGTAGGAAGACAGCAAGTTTGAGGCCAGCCTTGACTACACAGTGGTACCCACTTTCAGAAAAAAAAATGTTAGGGGTCTCATCACGTAGCTCAGACTCAAATCATTCTCTTCAGTCTCTCAAGCAGCTGGGACAACAGGATCATGCCATAGTTTCTAACGACAGGATACACAGAGACAGAGAAAGAGCACCCACATGATAATAACGATAACAATAATAAATGTGAAAGTCATTAGAAATAATTTACTTCTCTGATTAGTTTCCCCCATTCCTTCTATATTTTGTAGAATCATTTGCTGAAGGAGTTCTGATAACCTAGTCATAATCTCTGTCCCTAAGGCAAGCTCATGGGTGCAGGAGAAGAGACAGGGGATAAACAATGTCAGGAGTGTGTGTGCAGAATGCATTGTCACTCTGTTGGTGGTGGGAAGGCTGAGGCAGCCTTCCTGAAGAACACAGTGGAGCATCCCTGAAGAATGCGCAGAGAGGTCAGAGTCAAGGGCGGATGGACAAGGCACACAGAGAAGAAAGTATGAAGGAGCATTTGCTGGCTTGTCCAGGAATTGCAAGCAGCGGAGACATTCAGAAGGATTATATACATGAAAGGTCACATAGCCCAGGCTAGTCTGTGGCCTGTGTAATCTTTTTACAGCGGGACTGACTGAAATGCTACCTCTGTGTTTTAGGGCCATCTCAATGGCAATGCCATGGCACACAGCTTGGGGGGACTGGGTTTGGAAGCCACTCTATTAACTTATTGGCAGACAGAGAGGGACTCAATCAAGGAAGGGACAGAGGGACATTTGGACCAGGAAATAAACTCAGAGATGGCCTTCAGCTGGATAGAGAGCATCGGTCAGCTCCCAGCACTGGGGAGAAATAAAAGTTTCTCCAGTCAGGGCTCTGTCCCGCATCCTCCTCTGTCTACGTCATAAAGTAGGTGCTATAAAGTACACCTTTCATACACCTGGGGTTCCTTTCCTCCGTCCCCTCTTTGGCAGCTAAAGGTACAGAGATGGACCAAGGCCTGCAGATGATGCTGAAGGACCTCGCAGCCTCGTGTGCACGCTGCTGGGACTCCCATGAGCCATTTGGTCTTCTCTGTACTCCAGTCCCTCGTGTGTAAGATGATGAGCCCAGGCCAGATGAACTCTCAAGGCCCTTCCAGTAATTTCACTCTAACCCTATAAAACACGGTAAGGCGGAACACACACACACACACACACACACACACACACACGTGTATGTGCACTGTGCTGTGAGTCTTCTTTGGATGATTCTGTGATGATCACAGATTCTGTTTCCTTTTATGCGTTAATTATCTGACTCTTAATTGTAACTCAGGACTACTTTGCAAATGTTTTTGGGAGGGCTAGGGGTGTGTAGCTCAGTGGTAGAGTACATTCCAAAGGTCTACTGAAGCACAGCGCACAAAAGCTGCATTGAGCTTCACAGGAAACAAATTGAAATGACCTAATAAGTTATGTTTTTAAAATAAAATTTACTTAATTTTAATTAATTAAAATTAATTACATTTAAAAATAAAATTACTTTTAAAATTACATTTTTATTACAGGAATGATTGAAAATAATAAACTTAGCTCAGAGGTACAGGGATAAGCATTTGAAAAAAAATGAATCTAGGGCTGGAGAGATGGCTCAGCGGTTAAGAGCACTGACTGCTGTTCCGAAGGTCCTGAGTTCAAATCCCAGCAACCACATGGTGGCTCGCAACCATCTGTAAAGAGATCTGAGACCCTCATAAAATAAATTAAAAAACGAATCTAAACTATAGATTCACCCCCATTCATGTACAGAGCAGAAGCTCCCTGCTCACCCAAGCCACTCTCTCCTCCTGGATTTAGCAGCTCTTTCCAAGGTGAACTCACTTTGTCACAATTTAGTGTCCCTGAGTTGGCCCAGAAAAGTGTGTTAAGTTTTTGTCTCATCTTGATCCTGAGTCTCGTGGACCTACGGGTTATGCGCTGCTTTTTATTGTTTTCAGTTGCTCATAAGGTGGAGCATGGTGATGTGTCTCTATTGAAAACTCTGTACACATTTGCTGGAAGAGGAGAAAGCTGAGTTTAGATGAATTCATCAACGAACTCAGGGCAGCAGCCAAGCCCTGACGACTGTGCTCAGCGCAAAGGATGGGAGATAAGGAAATGGACTCCTTGTTCTCAGGAAGTCTGGAGTCGGGGCTGGAGAGATGGCTCAGCGGTTAAGAGCACTGTCTGCTCTTCCAGAGGTCCTGAGTTCAATTCCCAGCAACCACATGGTGGCTCACAACCATCTGTAATGAGATCTGGTGCCCTCTTCTGGCCTGTAGGCATACATGCAGGCAGAAAGCTGTATACATAATAAATAAATCTTAAAAATAAACAAACAAAAGAGTCTGGAGTCCACAGAGGTGTCAGCATTACGGTGGCATTTTAAATGGGTGCATTTGTGCCTAAAGGACACTCATGTCCAAAAGGAAAATATTTCTCTCAAGATTACCTCGTTATTTGCTACTTCATTTTTTTTTTTTCTTTCTCTCGAGACAGGATTTGTCTGTGTAGTCCTGGCTGTCCTGGAACTCACTCTGTAGACCAGGCTGGCCTTGAACTCAAAAATCCGCCTGCCTCTGCCTCCCAAGTGCTGGGATTACAGGAGTGCTCCACCACGCCCGGCATTACTTCATTATTTTTACTCTAGTCGACAGTGGCTTGATCTTTATGTCCTTGGGGTTGTCCTCAGGACAGATGTGGTGATAGCATTTAGCGTTAACCTGTTTACTGTACTTAAGTGATAAGGCAAATTCAACTCCTCAGCCTGTCTACCGGAGTCCCTGAATCCTTCCTGGTCCAGTGACTCAATCGTAAGGGCTGGAGGTTTGGGGACCCTTGCACCCACGCCTGGCCTCACCTAGGGCAGGGGCTCTGGGTCTCCCTGATACTTACCCCTCAGTGCTGGAGTGCTCCTGAGACAGAGAAGGTTTTCCCGGACAGCCCACTTCATACTCAGATCCTAATTTACATTTAGTGGGTGCTTGTCAAATATTTATGGGGAGGGTAATGATTACACAAGATATTCTTCCCCACTGCTCCTTGCTATCTTCAGAAAAGCACAGAGAACAGATCTATCCTCCTTTCTGTTCGAGGATTCTTGAGTTTTTAGAACACAGAAAATCTTGTTTTTCTCCCCAGCGTCTACTTCACCCCAGGCAGGCATCCTGTAGGGTTTTGCCCAAACTTTTCCTTCCATGACAAGAGCATCCATCCCACAGGGCTGGAGGGTTGATTCTGAACTGTCTTTATTTTACTCTATTTTCTCTGTTGTCAGTGATCCCTCCTACAGTGGCTACTGTTTCCAGGAGTGCAGTGTTCCTGCCTTTGCTAGGTCAAGCAGTGTGCTTGTTACATCCCTGATGGGCCTGGTGGCTTGATGAATAGAGCCTACACTAGCCTTTTCTCCTTTTTAGATGGGCGCTAGGGTCAGTGAAAACCATAATTGACTGCCTCTGGATCCTCCACATTTGGGAAGCAGACATTTCAGCTCAGGTGTAGAGAATTTGGAGTTTGTGAGGGCAAAGTCAGAGAAGTGCTTGGCATACTGCCAAATGTGCCTTCGGGTTCCCCTCTTCTCCTGGGTACTGAAAGTTTAAATCCCAGAACCAGTAAGGCATGGCCCAGAATCTCACTCTGTAGCCCAAGCTGGCCCGACATTTGCTATGTTGCAATGTTGACCAGGCTGGCCTCAAATCTAAAGGTCTCTTGACACAAAATTACAGAAATAGGCCATGTTCAAAGATACCTTAGAATTCGACCACCCCCCATGTCACTCCTCAGGCATAAAAAGGACATTCTCATGAGACGTTTCCCAGTTTTCAATCTTCATCCAAAGAGTGAGTTAAGACTGGGGAAGCTGGCGTTAAAAAAAATCCTGTCTGAAAGAACAGTTTCCTAAGCCCCACCTGGCCTGGATGCGCCGAGGCTGTGGCGCCACCACCTTAAATAAACAATGTTGCTAAGTATTGAGCTTTTCCTGCATTGCAAGCAAGCTAGGAAAGTTGATCTGGGCTTGTGATCCTCCATACCCTCCTTGGTCCACTCTGTCAAAGGGCTGAGCTGTGTGTGTGTGTGTGTGTGTGTGTGTGTGTGTGTGTGTGTGTGTGTGTGTGTGTGTGTGAGAGAGAGAGAGAGAGAGAGAGAGAGAGAGAGAGAGAGAGAGAGAGAAATATGATACCACATGCAGTGACAAGTGTGAAAAAGAATCTGCTTCATGGCCCAGGTTGCGGGAGTCAGGACCCCTCCCGCCCCCCTTCCGGCACTCAGCGGGAGTCCCTGACACAGAGTTCCAGTAGTACGAGAGTCAGGATGCTCCTGAGCCGCAGCTGGCAAGACCTAAACCTCTTCTTCGCGCACCCGGCCCAGCCCTCGCTCTTACTTCCCTTCTCCCCTTCCACTTGCCCCTTGAGGACCCAGCCCTAGCTGGCTCAGGGTTTGCGCCCATCGCAAGCCTCTTCTCTCCTAGGCGCTTACTCTGTCCGGGTGAGGGCAGGAAGTGGGAGGAGCTGCATCCGGCTGTCACAAACAGGGATCGCTGCAGAGGTTTAGGAGGAACCCTCGGCCAGGCGCAGAGGGGCCACACCCTCCTAGCGTTGCTGTAGAAACCGCTCAGGCCCTTTTTGTGACTCTGAGCTGATTAGGCTTACCCCAGACAAGGCTCAAACCATCTTTCACATAGGCCAAAAGAATACGTCTCTCCCCAACCTCACTTTCTCTCGCTCTTCAATTCACGGATCACGGCAAGGTATGAGCGAAATTCCAGGACGCTGAGATTAAAGTTGGCTGGACAGGCCAGACTGGAAAATTCCCAAGACCTTTCAAAACCAGTATGTGGAAGTAGATAAATCCCTGGATAGAATTTCTTTATATGTACATTTCATGAGCATTTAGTCTGTACTACGTTTCAGAAAGAGCCACATGGAATTATAAATGACAATGGCTTGTCCTGAAGGGCTCTGATACAAGGGACTCTCTGAAAAGCAGCAGGGTGGAGTTTAGTGTTCAAGTCCTTAGCCATTTAGCTAAGTGAGTCCCGGAAGTGGCTTGAGGAGGCTGCAGTGTTTGTGTAGGCTGTAAGGAGGGGGCTGCTCCTTCTGACTCTGTGCTTGTGGAACTATGTAGATCAAGCTGGCCTCGAACTAGTAGAGAAGCATTGTCCTCTGCTAGAATTAAAGGTGTGTGGTGTGTCACCATAGCCTGTTCATACTTTTGTTTTGGGAATGCAGTGTAACTTCGTGGATGGAAACACAAGGGGGTGAAGAGTAGAGGCAAACCACCACCACCACCACCACCACCACCACCACCACCACCACCACCACCACCACCACCACCACCACCACCACCACCACCACCACCACCACCCCCTCCATGAGATCCACTGACAGACTAAAGCACAGGCAGGATACAACTGTAACACAGGAATGCTGTGTGTGGGCCAAGGAGTAAACTGTTCTAAGGTTGTGATTGTGTGATGACTGGGGTAGAGAAGACCACAGCTGGTGACGGATGGTCAACACTTGTAGCTAGGCCAGTTTTGAGGCAAATTTTTGTTTAGTGTGTCTGAGTATGTATTACATATGCATATACACCACTGAATGCAGGCGTCCATGGAGTCCAGAAGAGCGTTACATCTGCTGAATTGGAGATACAGGCAGTTTTAAGCCACCCGATATGGTGCTGGAAAACAAACCCGCATCCTCTGCACGAGCATGCATGCCTTTAAGCACAGAGCCATCTCTCCAGCCTCTGAGGGATCTTATAAAGATAAATAATGTGAATCATAAGAAAAACCAAGTCCCTCCAGTGAGTATTTAATATCAATAGCAATGGTTATTGCTCAAAGCATACAAATTAACTCTAAATCAGGTAGTAGGTGGGTGTCACAGACCCACTACCACTAGGGAGGCCGTGGCAGAAGGATCTTGAGTTCAAGGACAGCCTGAGTTACATAGGAAGCCCTGTCTCAAAAATCAGAACCAAAATCACACAGAACGCTAACTAAAGACTGCGGTTTCAAGGACGGTGGAGCAGGTATGGTGGAGAATCACAGTGTAAGCATATATAGGTAAGAAGAAAATGTACAAAAACAATGGTCATTTAAACTGCTTGTTCTCATGGTAACAGATATCTTATAGCACTGCACATTTTACAGAAAACATTAAATTCTTTATTAAAAGGTAATCAGAAACAGGTTGACATTCTCACCATAAAAATTTTATTGACAATAAATTTAAGCTTCTTGAGAAGCTGCATTAGCTAATGACAGGTGCCGAGGTGACAGTCTTCCAACATCGGGCTTCTAACGTGAAGGAGGAAGACCCCGCTCCCCCTGGCTTATGTTGACCACAGAAGCCTCATTTTAGCAAACTGTAGACCCACAGGTAGATACATGGTGTCAATGAACACACTTTAAATCTTTTCACATTTATTAAAGGTTTGACAAGGGAAAGTTCATACAGTGTTATGAAATTCTATCTCCTGTACACTAACCATCTGTCCCCATGCAGGGACACATGCTGCAGTACAGTCAACATCTTAATATGTACAAAAGCAGGATTTTACTAAAGAAGACCTGGACAAAGAGAGCCTGTAATGAACCTGAAGACTGTAATATAGGAGGGATTTCAGAACCGCCTCCTGAAGGAGCCCAGGACGCCCCCTTGCCGGACAGCGCTGGGGATGTGATTACAGATGTGCCGTAGAGCCTGAGTTACGGTGACATGAAACGTAAGAAAACACAACACACTCTTCGGAGTGGCACAGGGAGAGGTCCCAGAACTCTCTGCTGAAGGACAGAAAAGGCTCTGATGAGACCAGAATCGCACACGGACATGGTCCTTCATGAGATCCATTAAAGGTTCTTTTATGTGGAAGTGAATATGACAACCCGCCTTGCAGTCCCAAGGTCCCAGCGGTCCTTTCCTGCTATCGAACTTGGCTGCTTGTGGCACTTGGATGCAAATGCTTAACTGGCGCTAACCGGGAGAGGCCCAGTCGCAGGCTCTGACTTGGGGACCTGGTGGGTGTCCCTGCAGATGCGCTGCCGCTCGAGTTTCTGCTCCCAGAGGCAGCTGCAGGAGAACACAGAGGCAAACAGACGGTTAGGTCCAGGTCTACAGAGCCCATCACCAGCTGCAACAGATCAGGAGAAAGACCCACACTGACACAGGAAAGGCACCGGAGGGCAAAGCAGCCTAATCTGAAACCTCCAACTCCAACACCTTCAAAGTCTCCAACTTTTCTGGCTGTGGAGCAAAACACACATATAAAGACAAAGACAAACTTGCGAAGGCATTTGTGTTACATGTTTCAGTGCTCAAGTGTGCCCAGGCCTGAGCGCTCTGTTAAACTGAGGGGGTCATTAGGTCTTAGGGCCAAACCTTGTTGCCAGAAAAATACAAAGTTGTTAATACTCTTGACTCTGTGATAGTCAGGGCTGTGCCCATAGATTTTTGAAGTAAGAATGTCTCCATTTACTGCAGTTTTATTTCTAGCAATGAGAACAAATCCTATACAACCTTGATGACTGATAAGGAAATGGCAAGCTGATAAACTGAAACACTAATGTGGAAGAATGTGAAATAACATGGGACCTGCTCACACTCCTGTGACTAAGCTGGTGGCCTGGATAGCAAGTTTACATACCCGGGGGGACCCACTTGGGCCTCTTGCTCTCAGCCGAAGGGCTGCGCATGACTGCTGGCTTCCTGGCGGCCTCAGAGGGAAGGCCGACTGCCTGGGGTAAGGGTGGAGATCCTGATTTGATGGCAGCTGGAGCTGGGTCCACTGAAGTCACTTATTTGAAACACATAAAAACAACTGTCATGCAGGAAGATAATGTTCAAGTCTAAAATGATAAGAGAGCAGAGGTGAAGCAATTCGCCTGCAGTCTGACAGCTATTGCCGTGGGCCAGATTAGAAACCAGGTTTGCCTTCTAATGGTTCGTCTGTATGTGTCAGGGACACTCCTATAGGGTTATAAAGAACACGGTGGGGGCATCCTGTTCTCCGGAAACTCCCTGCCCTGCACTTCTCTTCAGTGGGGGAGAGCAACGTGAAGATGTGCGTCTGCTGCAGTGTGCTGTGGTTCCAGGAGGGCAGCAGGGAGGGCCTTAGACGCTCAGGAGGTGCAGCGGGAGGAGATCAGGGCTGAGCCAACCCCTGGCCGAGGGGAAAGGCGGGTGGAGGTTTCCTGGCACAGAGAGCAGAGCGTGCCATGCCCGAGTACACGCTCCCGTCCTGTTTAACACGGACAGAGCAGGGCTGTGAAGGGTGCGCACGGGGAGGGCCATCAGGGCACTGCCCTACTTTCTCAGGAGTGACCTCCACGTTAGAAACTTCTTTCTGGGTCATGGTGATAAGACCCTGCTAGAAGGCAGAGGCAGGATTAAGAAAGTAAGGCCCAAAATAGAATATATAAAATAAATTTTGTTAATATGCATTTTATGGTAATTATTATACAATACAGGTGTAAAGACAGTCTAACTTTTGAACATGAGAAACAGGTGTTCCATGTCCGAGCCGTCCCCAATTCTCACTGTCAACTGACACTAAGTGTGTGGCGACTGGGTCCTCAAGACAGATTCGGACATGAAGGAAAGCAAGGATGTAGGCTCACCCCGGCCTCGCCATTTAAACGCGATACCACAGTCCAGCCTCTAATGGGCCAGCCTGGGATTAAGCTCTAGTTCCCACTGATGTGTACAAACTCCAGCATATCCTGAGACGAGGTGAAGGTGGGTGTTCTGAGGGGAAGATGCAGGTACTGAGTGTTTACAGGGAGGGCTGTGTGCTAGTGGGGATGGGGAGGTAGGGGAGGGGAAGGCCCAGACTCGGTTCTTATGGCTACCAGGGCTCAGTGTTCTCAGCTTTTCTCCCTAGCCACAACTCCTTTTAACTGTCAGAGGGCACGGGCAAGGACTGGAAACCCTACCCCCACCCCATCAAACAAGTGGGAGCGGGCTCACCCGATGCCGCCTCACATTTGGGTTTTGATTTCCTTTCCTTCTTTTCCCCTGCGGGTTTCTTCTGCACTGTTTTCTTCTTTGTTTCCTTACTTCTTCTCACACCAAAGTCTTCATCACTTTCTTCACTCTCATCAAAATCAGGATCACTTTCTGAATCTTCACCTTAAACAGGAAATTACATTCTGTCTTGGTTCTAAAACGGGACACTTCTGTTATGTCACCTGCCATGGCCCCCACTGTCACTCAGTACACCACCAATGCCCTTGCCTCCATGAAGGCATGGTTTCTGACCTCGAATGTCAGTCTCTCCTGACCTAATACCTCCCACCTCATGCCCAGTCACCTTTATAGCCTCCGCCCTTCCTCCCCTGCAGGGATTTACACTCTTGTCCTAGAGCTCAAACCCTGGAACCCACAGCTGGACGAGTTCCGGAGGCCCTTCAGTTTGTACACATCACTCTAAAAACAGTACGTATGTGTTTACTGTCTGTGACCCACCCCTCATTTGAGCTGTTTTTTCATTACTATCTCCCTAGCCCCTAGACTATAATAAACATCACAAGCATCAAATATTTGTTCAGCGAATGAACAGATCTGCCATCTGCTGACAGCATGTTAAAATCGAAAACACTGTATCTGGTTGGTATTAATGTACAGACTTATTCTTTTACATTTTTAACACATTACAATTTTGCCAAAGTTACCATATTTTACCTTTGCCCTAATTCCTATTAAGTCTGAAAACAACTGATAATAAAATAGTTTCAACTCAAAATACTTCATACGTTTCTACTAGTTATAACTATAGCTGAAGCCTGTTGGAACAGGTCGAGTTGTCCCATGGCTAGTGACAAGCCAGCCTGCCTCTGCAGTCTTGTCCCTAAGTCTCACAGAGCGGGTTCTCCCATGTGCTAGTCTGTTTCAATGCTCACACTTTCACTCGGTCAGAAATGTGACTTCATTCTTTTTGTTTTTCTAATGCTGTTTGTCCAGATATGACTTAAAGGTTACCCTTAGACAGTCTCTCTCTATATGGCCAAGTTCAATTTAACTGTTCTTGAGTTTATGAACGTCAAAGGCTCAGTATAGTGCACTGTATACATCCTGTTCTCCAATTAGTTTTTAACTGAATTCCTGTAGAATTAACTTGAAGTGGGCAGGATACAACTCACCAGTCGCACTCTCCGGCTCAGTGTCATTAGCACTGCTGCCGCCACTGCCTTCTGGAAGCACCCTCCTCTGCTGAGCCTCGGCTTTAGATGTTGCTTTTCTCTCTCCTTCAACAGTGGCACTGTCCCCCTCCTCTGTGATCTTGTTCAAGTCTTGTGGAGACACACACCAGTGAGAACTCAGGGCAGACTCCATGACCTCCGCTGCCCTCCTCTGCCCCAGTAACGCGTTCCCAGGCCATGCGGGCACAAAGGCTCCCAGGAACAGACTCTGGTTTTAAGGGTAAGTCTGAGACCCTCTGAGTCATTGCCAAAGAACTTTCCAGATGTTCCTGGGAAGATGCAGTCCTTTCTTAAGTGGTCACCTACTGTGGAATGAAGGGCCCGAGTAGTCATAACTGTCTAGTGTGGAAGAAAGTAGGTCTGCAGTCAGAGAACAAGACTAAAGCATAAAGAAACAAGGGCCAGGAGACAGAGAGAGCCTTGGAACATGGAAGACTATTCTAGCTATGAGTTAAGAACTTAAGTTAGAAAAATAGCACTGTGAATGAAAAGAACTGCTACTAAAACTTACCTACATCATCACTGGCTACACTGCAGTTAGAGACACGAGGAGGTTTATCTGTTTTCTCTGTTTTCCCTTTGCCTTGTTTGTCAGTGCCTAACACAGGAAGAAAAAAACTTCAGATGCATCCCAATCAGTCAGTGTCTAGAGCAGGAAGATAATCACTGAAACCCACTAACGCATATCAATACACGGACTGGAACGAACCATCTCAAACTCATCCTGGCCCAGTGGCTTTCCCTGGAGGAATTAGCACATATTATGAGTTTGAGCTCTAAAATGACTCAGGGTCACAGTCAGACTCCAGCTGTAAACTTGCTCATCTTCTCTAGATTTAACTCCCTGGTCTATAATTTGAAGATAATAAATAAATAATATCACTGTGTGGACAGTTCAGTCATGCTAACTTAAGCTCTGTGGCGCCTGCCTGTCCCTGTAAGCTCACACCCTGGAGCACTTTTGGGATGTGGAGCCCTGCTGAAGGCAGGAGGTCACTGGAGGTCGGAGGAGTTCAGGCTCAGTCCCCTCTAGTCTGCTTTCTCCTCCTCGAATGTGAACAGCAATATGATCAGGCAGCTTTCTGCTCCCACACCTACCGCCATGGTCCCCTGCCTTTACAGACTCGCTGGAACTCTCTGGAAGCATAAGACAATATAAACTGCCTTCTTCAAATTGCTCTTGATTATGGTATTTTATTACAGCAACTGATACAAATGCTTTCCAATCATTACAACCTAAAAAGATAAAGTGCTAGATAGAATATTTGTATGGTAGGGGTGCGGCCTTGGATTTCAGCCCTAACACTCACTATAAAACAACCAATTTGAAGCCTTTAGACTTTTAAATAATGCTATTGACATTAAGTTCCTGTGTTATGAAGAGCATTACTCAGGGAGAAGTACCATTTCCAGGATAACTCCTGCTATAGGTTTCAGTGTCTTCTGTGATGAATTCTATTTCCCTAATTTTAGCTATAATACATGACAACACTCATGAAATTTCTGATTCCTGGTTAATAGCCTTCCTAATCAAAATGGTTTATTTTTAAAGAGGGAAAACTAATTTAAAAATTAAAAGCCTTACTTATACCGTCACATATACAAAGTTACAGGAAAAAAAAAATCAGAAAAACCCAGTCAGTCAGTCACACTCTGAAGTCTGAGTGTCTATGAAGGCTAGTACCGCTAATCCTTTTGTTGTTGTTTGCTTTACAAAACAGGGTCTTACTGTGTAGCCCTGGATGTCCTTGAACTCAGTCTGTAGACCAGGCTGGCCTCCAATTCAGATGCACCCACGTCTGCCTCCCCAGGCTGGCCTCTTCCCACAGAGCAGCACCGTGCTGTCCAGCAGTCGCTGCTCGGGGTAAATCCTAGGTTCCTCTATGTGTGAAGCAAACGTGTGGGACCCCGACACAGCTGAATGAAGAACCCAATCCAGGGGTGCCCGCTGTTGAGTGCTCTTTATAGATTAAGTTGTATTCTTTCCTCTGTGAAGGCCTACCTTAAAAATGATTACAAAACAGTAAGACACTTTTAAAGATAAATACACAGGACATAGTTACTTTTCTCTTCGGAGTTCTTCACTTGGTTGGTGAGTGTTGGAAGGTCCTTCACAGATAAAGCCAGGGCAACTTCTAGCCCTCTCTGGAAGACCTTGTCATCTAAAGCCACCCTGAAATAGATGTGTGAATAACAATGGGGTATTAATTACAATTAGTGCAGCAGTACCAGTAACTCTAAAGAGCAAACCTTCAGATTTTCCTGCAGTACTTAGCAGCTTCCTTCCAAAAATGTTCCTAAAGCATCCTTAAGTGACTGAGCTGCCTAAAGTACAGAGAGGTCGTGTCGTGTTCTAGGCGTGTAAAGTGTGGCAGGAAGAGCCTGCACCCTGCTGGCCACATCTGCAGTAACTCCTTTTCTTTACTATCAGCTCTGCCTGAGGAAGCTCGGATTTAACAGACATCACTCCCACCCAGAGACCTCAGTCTTATCCACTGCCGTGGCAGATATAACTCTTGCAATAAAGGTATTTTGAGCTCTGTTCCTCTGAATTTAGATTTTAACAAAGATTTCACTACATACTGTATAAAGACACCATCCTGGTTGGAATACTACAAGTATCCTCAAGGAGTCTTCAAGGCGAATCTGGCAGGGAGGTGGGGAAATAAGCCATACCAGCAATGACCCCATAAAAAGCAGACTGTAGAGCCTGCCTGCTCAAGTGGACCAATAGTTGTAACAGGAAACCCGCCAAGACAGATGAGGAAAATTACACAAGGGCAGCAAACTGAAATGTACCTTTAAGAACTTAACTTTTTAGGTAAGTTTTACTGGTGGGGATAAATATAGTCTCATTAATTCTATGTAGGTATAAAACTGTCAAAAGTTTTGAGATATAATTCACGTATTATAAAATAGTCTCCGACTTCCCCCTCTTCTCCTGATAGGGCATCCCGTACCTAAAATGTCCTCAAAGCTCACTGTGTCACGCAGCAGCGCCTAACTTCCAGCTTGTGGCGCTCCAGACTTCTTCAACAGAAGGCAACACTGAAGCTACACATCAAAGCCTTTCAGATAACTCAGCGGCTTTCAGTGTCTGCAGGGTGCCTTGGCATCCCCACGATCTAGTTTTAGAACACTTCTTTATCCATATCCATCAACAGCCATTCCTGACTACCCTGTGCTTGCTGGGTTTATATCAACTTGGCACATGCTGGAGTCATTTTGGGAGAGGGAACCTCAATTAACATGCTCCCAACAGATTGACCTGTGAGTAAGCCTCTGATGCATCTTCATGGTTTAAGGGGAAGGCCAGCTCACAGTGGGTGGTGTCACTCCTGGGCGGGTGACTCTGGGTGCTATAAGAAAGGGGGCTGAGTGTGCAAGATGGTGGCGCCCATGGAGCTCTTTGCTGGTCAGGGGCTGGGGATTGCGGCCGGTGGACCGGGATCGTCTGGCCGTGCTGAACTGTACCAGACTTTACAGGCGCTCCACAGGATCAGCAGTCCTGAGCGGAGCCCTTCAGGAACTCTGCCCGTTCTCTGACCCAGTAATGGAGAAGCCATCTCAGTAGCATACAAGAGCAGCACCCATCTTCGTAAAGACAAGTATAATGCCAACGAGGATCTGTCAGCTCGACAGGAACAGATACCATAGCCTTCACGTCTCTGCTGGAGGAGAAACTACTTCCTGTGCTAATCCATACTTTCTGGGTAGATGCAAGAACTATGTGGAAGTGACTTGAAAGTGGTATACTGAGGCTATGCCCTTTCCCCTCAATTTCTTCCTGCCTGGCCACTCAATGCCAGTACATGGCACGCCTGCAGCTGCTGCGTGTCAAGCACAGATCAGAGTGAGAAGGAACTAGAAAAGAGCTATATCAAGAGGCTCGGGAGTGCCTAACCCTTCTCTCCCAGAGTCTGGGTTCTCAGTTCTTCTTTGGAGAAGCCCCTGCCTCTTGGATGCCTTTGTTTTCAGCTTTGGTTCTGCTGCTGCAGGCACAGCTGCTCAGTGGGAAGCTGCAGGCCCACCTTCGGGGACTGCGGGCCTGTGTCTACTGCACCCGCATCCTCAACCTCTACTTTCCCCGGGATGGAGCTGAGGACCAACTCCACACCAGACCTCAGCAGGCCCTGAGACTGAGGAGGAACCATACTGGTGCCGGGCTTAGATTCTCTCTGCGCTGGCGGGGCTGGCAGCCATGGTGGGCTATGCCCTGGTCAGTGGCATTGTTTCTATCTAGCGGACAGTCACCCAGGCCTTGGGCCTGGCTGAGGAAGATGAATAGGACAGATACATCGTGTTCCCAGGACTGAGTTTTCTACTCATGCATTCCAGACATCCCTTCATCTCCCCATTGTTGGAGCAGTCAAAAATGAGGTGCTGTCCTCAGAATAAAATTGTTTACACTTAAAAAAAGAAAGGGTGAGCAAGCCGTGAAGAGCAAGCCAGTAAGCAGCACTCCTCTCTAATCTCCGTGTCAGCTCCTGCCTCCAGGTTCCGATCCCAACTTCTTTCAGGGATGGACTGTGTAGTGTAACTGTAAGCTCAAGTTCTTTCCTCCCCATGTCGCTTATGGTCATGGCGGTCCTAACAAGGACATCATCGCCCTTCCCTCAGCCCAAAACAACCAGTAATATACATTCTCTGTTTGCATGGACCAGTCTACTCTGGACACTTCATACAAAGGGAATATGTAGCACGTGGCTTTGCGTCTGAAAACAGAATGACTCTGGACTACAGTTTTCCGTCTCTCGAGCTTGCCTTCTCCCTCTTGGTACCAAACAATCGTTTACAAATGTTTTAAATGCCCTTGGACTTGTCCTGCCTTTTAACAACGTAGCTGTGTGAGGTCTGAAGCAGCAGAGACAGGTGAGGGCAGTAGCATGACTATTTAAACAATTTTTGTTTTGTTTTATTTTGTTTTTATGTATGTGAATTTATTTCCCAAGCCAGAAAGTCAGAGAGTGCTTCCTGGCACCTCCCTGTGCTCCAGACAGCACTCGCCGTCAGCTCAAATCTCCACTTAACCCCGAGATCCTGAAGCCGTGTATCCGTTAAATGAACAAATCTGATCCACATGGTTTTTGGGTCTTACCTCTCACCTTTTTTTAGGGGGTTCTGTTGATAAGACCTCTTCTTTTTGGAGATTCTTCAAGTTAGGTTTTGGTTTGTCTTGATTTAAAACCTTTGGCATGGTTTTTGACTTCTTAACAGGTATAGATGAAGAAATAAAATCATCTATTTTTGTATGAATTAAAAAGTAAAATTATTTTTCTTGGCAGCTTAAATTAATTACAGTATATCCACATTCCATATATAATCAAGTTTAATTTCTGTACCTTAAAAGTTAATAAAGACAATTTGCCTCTATTTTCTTTCATTTATCTCAAGATGAACAGTGGCCTGTTTAAGAACATCAACCTACCAAAAACCAATTTACTGAAAACTACAGAGGTAAATTATGACAGCACATAAATGTCAGACCTAACAATTAGCTAAAAACCTATAGAACCATTAGGAAATTTGTAAAATTTACCTTACTAAGCGGAAGGAATAATCTTTTTTTTGGTTTTTTGAGACAGGGTTTCTCTGTGTAGCCCTGGCTATCCTGGAACTCACTCTGTAGACCAAGCTGGCCTTGAACTCAGAAATCCACCTGCCTCTGCCTCCCAAGTGCTGGGATCAAAGGCAGGCGCCACCACTGCCCGGTGGAAGGAATGATCTTTAAACTTCACAGTGTAGCCCAAGAATGTTTGCAAAGGCACATAACTAGTGACCAACCAAGTCTAGGAAAACAGGAAGCACACCACAGCACTGCTGCTTTTCTCAGCTTTTCTGTCCTATAATCCTCAAGTCTTTTGACTCTTCTAGGGATATTCAAAAAACACGTACACTACGCGTGAGTAGACTTTCAGGACAGATATGCTATTGATCATGCACTTTAACAGAGTGTGTCAATGTTT
Organism: Apodemus agrarius; assembly: GCA_964023405.1. NCBI lineage: Eukaryota > Metazoa > Chordata > Mammalia > Rodentia > Muridae > Apodemus > Apodemus agrarius. The sequence goes on from OZ030006.1 coordinate 157,988,694, forward strand.
CTTTCACGCATCCAGATATAGAAATACAACCCAACTTTCAAGCAAGAGAAAGCAATGACTTATCTGCCAAATTGCTTTTTTCTCAAGTTGTAGACACAGTGCAAAAGAGAGAGAGAGAGAGAGAGAGAGAGAGAGAGAGAGAGCGAGAGACTTCTCTGAACTGAGGAGGAACTAAGGGGAACTGACTTAAAGGGAAACTCTGGTGGTCTGGGAAGGACATGTAAAACTTCTAGCTTAAGACTATAGTCCAGTGGTAGAATATATATACAGTATGTGAGGACCTGGGTCGCATCCTCAGGGAATAGCCTCCTCCCCAACAGACAAAGCAACATACACACACACACACACACACACACAGACACACAGACACACACACACACACACACACACACACACACACGCATGCTTATCTTTTCTGTATCTAACTCTGAGGAAATAATTTTCTAAATGTATTAAAAGAAAAGTAAGAAGCTCTACTTACCATCAGAGTCATTGCCAGAATCCTCAAACTGTGAATAATTGACTGGTTTTTTATTTCTATGATTAAGACAGAGATTTTTCATTACTGTAAATATTAATCTTTTACTTTCACCTTAAAGTTATTAATAGTCTTGAAGAAAGGACAATGTGTTTGAGTCTCTCAAAAGTACTTCAATTCAAACCAAGAAATTGGCATTAACTAAAAAGCCAAACCCATACCTAATACACATTATGCGAAGAAAAATTAATTCAGGAAACCCCCAAAGTAAGGAGAAAACAAATATTTTCAATTAAACTTCGTATTTTGTTTAGTGGTGACTGGATATTTATAAACTGTGTGCTGTTCTTTGCTTACATTATAAAGTACCTGTTCAGTTTTAACCATATTTTAAAAACACTGTCAGAGCAGAGTCATGGCTCACTGTGTAAGACTGTGTAAGACTATGCACTGTTCTTGCAGAGGACCTGAGTCTGGTTGCCAGCACCCATGCCAGGCAGCCTCTGGCCTCCTCAGACATTGCACTCACACAATACACCCACACAGACACCTAAAACCAAAACCAACCAAAAAAGCTTTAAAAGAAACCCCTCTACAATTCAAATAATGCTTGCTTGACAGATCGTCCACTTTCTGATAGCGGGCCCCTAGCGTCTTTGTAGGAACTGCGCGGGCAGAGGAGAAGGCTGCTCAGTGCAGGAAGGCTCCTCTCCTCCTCTGTCATCTACTACATGCCCCACGCTGATAAGCTCGCTCCTCAGTTGCCCATTCTTTCAAGCAAAAATGGGAGTTCTGTGAAAAAGAGGCGTGTCCACTGCCCAGCAGGATCCAGACTTGTGTCTCCTTGAGAGAACAGACTGAAAGCGGAGTGTTCGTGTCACTCTCCCACTTGTCAGAGTTGAAGAATCAACGGCTACATAAAACATGCAAGCATCTTTAGAGATTGTGGGATTGAAAAACTAGTAAACAGAATCAAAAGCCTACTAAAAAGGTAAGTATATTCAGGCTGAGCTGTAACAGACATAGATTCTTAACGATTCAGTGAACACAAATTACCTATTGTGTTTTAGAGACTCACATGAGATATGCAGGAAACCATTACTTTTTAAAAGAACTTTCAAAACTTTATTATGTGTTTATGATCATGTGTGCGTGTACAGCATCTGCAAATGCCAGAAGAGGGCACTTGGTCATGTCGTCCCCATCCCATCCGTCCCACCCCCCCACCCCTCGCCCCGGGGCTGGAAGAGTTGTAAACTGTCTGAAGTGGTTAGGAACAGGACTTGGGTCTTCTGGAAGAACACCAAGCACCCTTTTAACTATTGAGCCAGTCCATAAATGCTTTTGTTTTTAACAAATATTTGGGTATGCGGCCGCAGAAACTGCAAGGACTATGACCACCACAGTTGGATGTCAATGCCTCAATTTGCATTAAGGTGCCAAAAGTCCTATCACCGTTGCAGTGTAAATGACAGAAGAGCGAAGACAACGACTGGTTTAGTTTTACTGTAACAACAGTAACGGGCCAGTGAGATGGAGTGGCTGACGTCAACTGCTGCGCAACCCTCATAACCTCAGACTCCTAGGATCCATGCAAGGCTGGAGAGAAGAGAACGGACCCCACAGCTATCCAGCTATCCGCTGAATCAAGACAATGTATGTCCACCACCATCCCACCCCTTTTAGTACACACAAAAATTAAAAACAAAAAACAACAACAAAAAAATCCCCACAAAATAACAAAAACCAGAGCACAGTCATGATCTCATGGGGCTTCTGAGGAGTCAGGGACTGGGGATCACGCTGTGACTCCTACTGTTCCAACTAACAGCATTATGTCGTCAATATCTGCATTCCTATCTGCTTTCACCTTCACCTTGGAAGCAACAGAGATCTAGTCCTGCCTTCTAAATCTCTATCTCAAAGGTACCCATCTCAGTAGAGACAAAGAACGCCCAGTAAGTAGCTCAGTCCATAATCAACCTTGATTCTTTGTCTTCTCACCTCTATAGCCACTTGTCAGAAGTACCTGAACTTGGGCTGGAGAGATGGCTCAGTGGTTAAGGGCACTAACTGGTCTTCCGAAGGTCCTGAGTTCAAATCCCAGCAACCACATGGGGGCTCATAACCATCTGTAAAGAGATCTGATGCCCTCTCCTGGTGTGTCTGGAAACAGCTACAGTGTACTCATAAAAATAAATCTTAATAAAAAAAATAAAGTACCTAAACTTACTTGTTCCATCTACACACACACACACACACACACACACACACAAAATCACACACAACTGATAACATCCCAATTTTTTCCCCTCCTATCACTCTGGACACTTTCAGTTCCCACTCAGAGACAACCACCAGTCAGTGGCCTTTATTTTTTTATTTTTAAAGACTTATTTATTTATTTTATGTAAGTACACTGTAGCTGTCTTCAGACACTGCAGAAGAGGGAGTCAGATCTCATTAAGGATGGTTGTGAGCCACCAAGTGGCTGCTGGGATTTGAACTCGGGACCTTCCGAAGAGCAGGCAGTGCTCTTAACCACTGAGTTATCTCTCCAGCCCCCGCCAGTGGCCTTTATAAAAGTGAAATGAGAATAACACAGACCCTCCTCCACTGAAAGTACAGATTTCCCATCTGTCTCGAATACAATTCAAACGCCTAAGCCCAACACAACCCTAACTACTTTGCACTCTATCTGACTCAGTCCTCAACAGTTCATCCCTATGCTTCCTACTGCCACACCTTCGATGTTTCTCAAACATGGTGAAGTTTGGGCCTTGGCTCCTGATTCATGTGAATGCCCCTTATATTTTGCCTAGATAAAGTGAGGCTTTCCTCCTTCCTCCTATGTTACACAGTGGTGTTTATTTTGTTACCTCCCCCACCCCCATCTTCCAAGAACGTCATCTCCAGCTCTTAGTACAATACAGGCCTAAGTGAATTCACTAAGTTTATTTTTGTTTGGTTTTTGCAGGGCTGGGGATTGAACCTGGGGCCTCTCATCTGCTATGCAATCACTCGACCCCTGGGCCGTCATCTCAGCTATAGTCAGTCATTCTACTAAATGGATGGCCGGCGTGGCATCCCAGTTGTGATCCCGGGGAGAGGATTCCAACAGTCTAACTGAAAGCAGAGAGGAACTGGAGTCATGTGACAAGGCACCGCGGCTTGAGCTGGGTGTTAAAGGGGCCTCTCCGCCTAAGGATCCGAAGGGCACAAAATAGGCACGTCTGCTTTTTCTGTATCGCTGGGCTGCGGTGCTCGACATATAAAGGCCACATACGGGGTCGCTCGCTGTCACGTTAAGCGCGACTCAAATGCTAACCTGCCAGGTCTGTCTGGAGTAGCGGGAATCCGCGGCGAAAGGAGGCGGAGAGGGGGAAAGCAGGATGCTAGGCCGGCCACCCTGAGCAGCGGTGGCTCTCACCGGAGACTGTCGCCGAGCACCAATCCCGCTGCCCTCGGTCGGATCTCGTCCTCTCCCTTTAACCACGCAGGAAACTGGCCTCCAGCATCCCCACCCACGTCCTTCCTCCCTGCCCCGCGGGACGTCACCAACTACTCACCTGGTAGGGCGCACCATGGTGCCCTTCCTAGAGCAGCAGTGCTCTGGACCTGGAGAGTAGCTGCAGCAGTTTCAATTCCCGCCCAAAACCAGACTTCGCGGTCCACAGTCGCAGTGCGCCAGCCCGCCAATCACCGCTCGCCTGCCTGGGGCTGCGCCTGCGCGCTGAGGAGAGAGCGCCTGCGCACAAACCACTTTGCCCGGGCACTCCAATCCGGATCCTGTTGGCCCAGACCCAGCGTTTGTTTTGCTACTGCACTTTCGTCACAACATCGATTTGGTACCGAGTCGAAAATACAATATGAAAGTAGCAACACGCCTCCGATATTTAGAATGACTAACTTAAAGATAACTGGAATAAAGGGGTTCTCGCATAAGAGTTTTTCTTGGTGTTTGAGGAACGAGAAACAGATGGGTACCGAATCGAATCTGCTGGCTGTAAAAAAAAAACACAAGCAAGAAGTCAGCTGATTTATTTGGGCAGGTCTACATTGACAGCTCCAAGTGTGCTTTGGTGTGTGAGCAAAAGAGGTGAGTTCGAGCGCACAGCGAAGAAGCTCCTTCAGTGTGGAGGACACAATGACGGTACCTGGTACAGGCTTAAAGAACAGAAGCAGGCTTCATGGGGGCTATCTAAAGTGGAGTGCGGTTTGCCATTGACAGTTCAGTCTTTGTGGACAACTAGGTTTGTGGGTTTTCATGTTGCTCAGACTGGCTGTAGGCACGCCCAGAGAATCCGGAGATGTAACCTGGATTAAAATTAATTTTATCCTGAAAGCAACAGACTGCATGAGCAGAGTAACATGAAAACGTGTTTTTTTTAATTGATTTTGTTCTGTTAACATGTATACAGTGTATTCCGTTTACTCTCTCGCGCACCTTTTCATATCGCACCTGTCCCTACTAACTTCCCCATCCCTACTAATCTCCGCCTCTCCACCAGTTCCCTTTCCAGATTCATGACGTTGTTGTTTGTTTGTTTGTTTCTTTGTGTGACCCTATATCTTAATCAGGGCAGATGTGTGACCATTGGATTGCAACTACTCGTTGGAACCCTGTGGGGGCACCCGTGAGCACAGAACTGAAAAATAACTTTTCCTTTTGCTGACTCTGCCCATAGGAAACAGTTCCTTAGTGACACATGGGTCCTTTTGGGTCTTCCTGTCTCCTCCCTCGGCTGTTGGTGGGCTTATTCTTATGTAGACCTCTGACACTGCAGAGAGTTTATGACTGTCTTGGCAGCGTCTTGTCAGAAGCTGGCCTTTTTGTCTTCGTCTTTATGTTCTGGTTCCTATATTTTTCCACTTCCTCTTCTGCAGTGTGCCTTGAACCTTCAAAGAGGCGGTATAAATGTCTTGTTTAGGGATGAGTCCCCATCCACCACTTGTCCTCAGCACCTTGTGTCACTTGGAGTCTCTACATTTACTACTGTTCACTGGAAAGGGACAGTTCTCTGATTAAGGCTGAGAGTGGCGCGCTGGTCTGTGGGTATAGACCTAAATATTTAGAAGGTGGGCTGACCGTGTTCATTTAACTGAACAACAGTATTTACATTCGTCCCAGGGCCCATCATCTTCCCTACTTTGGGTTTCCGACAGGGATTATAGTGCCAGGCAGGGGTTTGCTCCTATAGAGCTGACCTCCAATCCAGTCAGAGCAAATTGGATATCCTCATCACAGTACACCAGTGCACACATAGGTATGCCTTGCCTGGCAGGTTAGTAGAGTTCAGAGTCCATAGCTGGGTTAGGCCATTAATGACATTTCTACAGCAGCCTGCATAGTAGCTTCAAGGACTATAGCCAGCAGAGAGGAAACTTCCAGCCAAATTCCATTTTGATTTTTAAGATTTATTTATTTATTTATTTATTTATTTATTTATTATATGTAAGTACACTGTAGCTGTCTTCAGACACTCCAGAAGAGGGCATCAAATCTCATTAGGGATGGTTGTGAGCCACCATGTCGTTGCTGAGATTTGAACTCAGGACCTTCAGAAGAGCAGTCAGTGCTCTTAACCACTGAGCCATCTCTCCAGCCCCCTTCATTTTTCTATTATATCATCAGTTGAGCTGTGCAGTATCTTTAACAACAGAGTTTATTATTATTTAGTTTTTATGGACAACCAAGAATAACAAGAATCTCTCTCTTTTTTTTAATTTATTTTTTATTTTTTTTTTCAAGACAGGGTTTCTCTGTGTAGCCCTGGCTGTCCTGGAACTCACTCTGTAGACCAGGCTGGCCTTGAACTCAGAAATCTGCCTGCCTCTGCCTCCCAGAGTGCTGGGATTACAGGCGTGCGCCACCACGGCCTGGCCGACAAGATTCTCCTGTCCTGGGAGTTAATATATGTACATATATATATGAACATATATGTGTGTGTCTGTATATATATATATAGAGAGAGAGACTGATGACTAGCTATTTAAGGAACATTGATTCTTACTTTCTTCACTACACTCTCTTTTCTCTGAATAGTGTTCGGTGTGCCTCGGGCAGCGTCCTGTGGGGTCTGTCCTTCTGTACACGTGCTTCCCCCTTGGAGGTCTTTCTGGTGTTCTCCTGTCCTTTTCCCATCACACCTCGTGACCTTCAAGGTCTAACATCCACAAGCGGCCACTGGGTCTCCATTGCCTTTGGCCAGGTTTATGAGTTCAGGTACCCCCAACCCATCCCTCTTCTGACGTTTTCTCTTGCCCCCAACTCTGTACTTTTCCTTGGATTGAGTACTTGTTATTCTTGCCCAGGAATAAAAGTATTTTTTGAGCATATAATTGCTCTGTAATTAACTTTAAAATAACTTTTCATTTTTTAAAAAAAGCAAGAAGCATTTGATTTTTGTCATGAAGACAGGAATAAGCAGGAAACACTGTAATGGTTGTGGTGGTGCACACCTTTAATATCAGCACGTCGGGAGGGGTGTGATGAGACAGGAGAATCAACTGTCTGACATCATCCTGGGACACAGTGAGAGCTCTTCTCAAATAAAATGGAAGGAAAATGCAGATTAGAGGTAGTTGGTTCTGCATCACACGGGGCGCGGCGGGGCGGGGCAGGGCGCGATCTCTGAGTGACGGAGGTGTTTTAGAGGTGCTCTGTGGCCATTTGACTCATGGCTCTTTTGCTCGTCCTACAGAAACCCTGAAGACTATGAAGAAAAACCGAGAAAGGTTCTGCAACACAGAAAGAGAATTCGTGTACAAATTCCGGGTAGGAAGTGAGCGCTTAGAGCTGAGAGTGCCCCTCAGGTTTCCTGTGGACGAGAATGCCAGTCATCTGCACGGACGTCTGATGCTGCTGCACAGTCTGCCCTGCTTCATAGAGAAGGGTGAGGGCGGACTTCCCTTTGCCTCCCCGTAGTCTCTGTCATTAGATGTTTTCTTGGTACAGCAGGGGTCTTTGAACTTGGGATGTGACCCATGAGGTTGCACAGCTGAATGTGAGGCTCATGAGGATCATGGCAACCGAAAAGGTTTCAGCAGTCCACCTCTTTGTTTTTTAGAGTAATGGTCTTTCCCTGAACCTAGAGCTTACCAATTCAGCAGGACTTGCTGGCTAGTAAGCTCCAGGGATCTGCCTCCTCAGCATGGGAATTGTAGGCACACACTGCTATACCTGTATTCTACATAGATCCTCAGGATTGAAACCATACTTACACGGCAAGACTTTTGCTTACTGAGCCTCCCCCCAGCCTTTAATTTAGTCTTTAATAATTGGATTTATATACACCAAGGTAACTTACTTAAGTTTTTTCATGATTTTTAAACAATGAATATTTGATTTTGAATATATATTACCTATTTTATATACCTTTTATCTTACTTGGATTCATATTGTTGTGATAAAGACTATGACCAAGAGCAAATAGGGAAAAAAAGGCAGCAGTTGTAGTCCATCATGGGGAAGTCAGGGCAGAAACTCAAGGCAGGAACCCAGAGGCTGGAACTAACGCTGAGGTTAGGGAGGAACACCGCGCACTGTCGTGTCTCTGTAGCTTGCTGGGCCTGCTTTCTTCCAGTTCTCAGGACCACCAGCCCAGGGGTGATACCGCCCACACCAGCCCTCGCCCCACAGGCCTGTGCAGTGCCACTCCTGTGGGATCATCTCCTCAGCTGAGGTTCTTCCTGAGATGCTTGGCTTGTGTAAAGTTGACAAAACAACCAGGAGCCCATACACCTGAGTCATGCAAGACTTTGTGTGGTGAGCAGGAGTCCGCTCTGTCTTTAGGCCTTGTTCTCCCGGGGTTCACACCACTGACTAGAGTGGTGAACAGCTTGTAAGGGAAGCTAGAAGCATTCTAGCACGGCCTGTCATATAATAAGCCAGGAGGCAGGACACAGACAGGGCATGGCCTCGCCCCACTCGTAGTCCTCAGAAGGCTGCCTCGGCCCAGACGAACACTATCCCTGGAGCTTGTTAGAAATATGAATTCTACTTTTTAATTTTTAAAGAAATTATGCATTTATTTTGTACATACCTCTCTGTGTGCATGTGCATATCACAGCACATGTGTGGCAGTCAGAAAACAATTCTTAAGTCTCTCCTTCTGTTGTGTGGGTCCCAAGGACCCAAACTCAGGTCATTTGGGTTGGAGGTAAAATTAGATTTCACAATGGAATGCTTTACCCTGCTGTGTTTACATCTTGCTGAGGATAGCATTTGTCATCCCTCCTACAGACTTAAAGGAGTCTCTGAGCCGCTTTATAGAAGAAGAATCCCTCAGAGACCATGACAGCGATGCAGAAGCATGCTTGGAGGCTGTTGAATCTGGTGAGATAGATTTACACCAGCTGGCAAGCACGTGGGCCAAAGCGTATGCTGAGGTAAGATGGCGGCCAGAGTGTATGCGTCCAGACACTGCAGACTTTATGAAGATGCTTTAATTATTGAAGTCATAAACATGAAACAAAGTAGAGAACCTAGGTTTTTTGTTTTTTTGTTTTTTTTGGAAACCATTTCTATACAACATATGTTTTTGCTTCTAAGTTTCTGTTCTCTGTGAGCTCCTAAGAGCTCACATTATCTTTGTAACATTTTTGCCTTGTGTGTGTCTACACACACACACACATACACGTGTATATGCATTCATACACTTCTGCCAACCACTCGGGGAAGATGATGTCATCTCTTACATCCTACCATGAGGTCCCAATAAACTGTTTCTCAGGCCCAAGGCCAATCTTAATTATTTTATGAAATATGTTTGGAATAATGCCTGTGGAAACATGAAGCTACTGTATCCTCCATAGTCTTCAAAACGTGTTTACATCAACAACTCCCGGCTGAAGTTCCCGTCAGCTGATGTCCTGACTGTCATCTGACAGTCTCCAGCAGTGATCGGAATTTGTTAACTTCTGTTCTCACTTGTCTCCAGGACGTTGTCATCATTTCTCTGTGGGGCTGGGTGGCTCGTATGCCCTGTGTCATGAGCTCTTAGATACCACACGCATTATCATTTTATTTACTTACTTCTGACTCTTTTTAGAATACGTTTGAATAAATTTTTCTTCTGGTTGTGAATTGTTACATACAAATTATATTTATTGTGATGGATAGTTTTGTGCTAACATCATCTGAGGGGAGGGAACCTTAGTTAAGCACATGCCATCATAAGATCCTTCTGTGGGCAAACCTATGAAGCCTTTTCTTACTTAGTGATTGATGGGGAGGGCCCAGCCTGTTGTGGCTGGTGCTGTCCCTGGGCTGCTGGTCCTGGGTCCTGTAAGGAAGCAGGCAGAGCGAGCCAGGGGGAAAAAGTCAGGAAGCAGCACTGCTCCGTGGCCTCTGCACCAGCTCCTGCTTCCTGGTTCCTGTCCTGCGTGAGTTCCCGCCCTCAGTTCTCTTAATAGTGAATGGAACTGTGAGTAAAATGAACTCTTCCCTCTCTGAGTTTCTTTGGTCCATGTTTCCCCATGGCCATAATAACCCCAGCTAAGACGTTTGTCATACAACACATTCAAATACAACTCAAGTTAGCAGTTGTGAGAAGTCCCACTAGGATGGCGACACGGATGGCATTAGCTTTCATCATGTGTGGATATGAGGTCATGGCATACTGACTTTCTTACTTTCCTGGGCACTTCCCCCCCTTGCTCTGTTAGAGTACCTCATTCGTTTTCTTAGGTGATTCATAATAACAAATTAGGTTGTATCTCTCCTCTCCAAGTCCTTTTTTTATATTCAGACAATCTTAGAATAACATCTACCTGTGTATAAGTGTAGGGTCTCTGTGTCCCTATGTGATGTGCAAAATCACAGTCATGCTACCCACACTTTCTCCAGTAGCGTGTTAAACCGCGGGGCTCTGCCATGGCTGACTGTGTGTGTCATCTCACAGACCACCTTAGAGCATGCGCGACCCGAGGAGCCCAACTGGGATGAAGACTTTGCAGATGTATACCATGACCTAATCCACTCCCCGGCCTCTGAAACACTTCTAAATCTGGAACACAATTACTTTGTTAGCATCTCAGAACTGATTGGTGAAAGAGATGTGGAGCTGAAAAAGTTACGAGAGAGGTAATACCCATTTCTCATGCTATTATAATTGTTACACTGTGACATATGATGACCCGTGGGGCAGGCTGTTTGCACCTTTATAAAATTACAACACTGTGTGAAATGCTTCAGACGAGCTGTCTTCTCTCATCTTACCACAGCCCCACTCTTAGCATCTTCATGTACAGGTGAGGACACCTTGGCTTACGTGAATCCACTGATTTATCCAAGGGCAGTGGATGAGAAAGACTTCAGAACTGTTAGTCCTTCCTCCTTGCTCCGTGCTACTGCGAACCTTGTGGGTGGCCTCCTCTAGGCCATGGAATCTTTCAGTTATCCTACGAGCATCTTGCACTAGGAAGAAAATCAGAGCCCTAGGATCGTCCCAGGGAGTTTTTAATCAGATTTGAATTCCTTCCACCTACTCTGCCTAAGACAGCATGCAGAGCGCTTTCTTGGATGCGTATTTGAGAGTCCAAAGCTGCCAGCTTCTCTAATGTAAAGTCTGACTTCTCCGTTCCTCCCTCCTGGTGTGTTAGGTGTGATGCAAAGGGCATCCTCCTAGATACTCCACCTTAATCTAGCAGATCATTTATTACTTTAAGAGCATTTATTTACAAGTATGCATATACACACCACCGAGATAAATTTTAATATTGTATGATGTTTTTGTTATGGAAGCTTGTTAAGAGCAAATCACACTTGCCTTTTTGTGACTGAATTAATGTTAATATTAATATCAATATCAGAGAGGTCAGCCTGGACGCCAGGCGCTCTTCTTTCTCATTAGCTCAGATTAGAAAACAGTAAGACTGACAGTGTGTCAATAATTGGCTTTATTTTAAGTTATTATAGTTAAGAAAAATTAACGCATAAAAAATCATTGGTGGATTTCTTTTCTTTCTTTTGCTGAACAATGAAGCCAGGCTTTGAGCCTTGTGTCTGCGGATTCAGCCAACTGTCAGTCAGCAGCTCGAGGGGGAAGAGTTACACCTGTTCTGAACGTTCTCAGCTTTGCTGTCTTGTAGTTACTGCTAAGTGATGCAGTTACAGCTAGTTACACTGTTGCACCAGGCCTTGCAGATGCTCTAGAGAGCAGTGACTGCATGCTGAAGGGTGCAGGAGGTTGCAGGCCAGTGCTCTGCCTGGATATCCCTGTGAGTCCCGAGGGCTGACCGTGTTGCTCAGCTCCTTCCTGCCTCCTGTGTGTTCCTGGCTGGTGCTTCCTTTAACCCCTGCCTGCTCCCCCTGAAAAGACCTTGTCTGGCCACTGACGGTTGGACTGCCCTCTTTTCTGAATCGGAGGTGATTCCTATGCTGTGTATTTATTATTCTTTGAAACAGTTCCTACTCTACCACAAACAATGAATTAACCTACTAATTATTTACCCTCTCTGGAACTTAATGATTTTTTTATATTGTAGAATAAGTTTTTTGGTTTTGGGTTTTATCATTTGATGTTCAGGTTAGAGAGTTGTCATGTGCTGGGTGGTGGTGGCACGTGCCTGTAATCCCAGCACTTGGGAGGCAGAGGCAGGCGGATTTCTGAGTTCCAGGCCAGCCTGGTCTACAGAGTGAGTTCCAGGATAGCCAGAGCTACACAGAGAAACTCTGTCTCAAAAAAAAAAAAGAAAGAAAAGAAAAGAAAAGAAAAGAAAAGAAAAGAAAAGAAAAGAAAGAAAGAAAGAAAAAAAGAAAAACCAAACCAAACCAGTGTTGTCATGCTTGCTCTGCTGGGCCAGTCTGTAGCTAACATGTTATGTGAAATAGAATAGGCTTTCTTTTGAACTTAATCTAGGCAATAGCTTTAAAGATAATTATATGATTAACTGCATTTTAGATATGTTCAGGATGAGTAAATGTTCGTGAAATTTTATTTGTTGAATTCTTTTTGTCTTTTTTGTCTTTTTTTTTTTTTTTTTTTTTTTTTTTTCTTTTTGTCTTTTTGGTTTTTTTCGAGACAGGGTCCTGGAACTCACTCTGTAGACCAGGCTGGCCTCGAACTCAGAAATCCGCCTGCCTCTGCCTCCCAGAGTGCTGGGATTACAGGCCTGTGCCTCTGCCTCCCAGAGTGCTGGGATTACAGGCGTGTGCCACCACTGCCCAGCTTGTCTTTTTTTTTTTTTTTTTTAAATCCTGCTTTTATAAAGCCATATTTTAGATAGTTCTTTGAACTTTAGAAGGAATGGCAATAATATGTTTCATCCACTAGAGGGAGCACTTGTAAAAATATTAATGCAAATATGTAGACATTTTCGTTTCTAAATGAATCTCACTTACTAGGGTAGTATTCACTGGACACTTGGTACTTTCTGAACCATTAATGACCAGCAGTGGTGGTGCACACCTGTAATCCAAGTTCTCAAGAGACAGGCACAAGACAAGCCACGGCTGTGTAGGGAAAACCAAACAGAAACCAAAACCAAACCAAACAAAAGGCTTATGACCATCAGCATTGTATATAGTGAGGTGGGAGCTAGCTCGTACCGGATATGTACTTCCAGAAGATGTAAAGCGTTCATGTATATAGATTGACCCCATCTATCTGTCCTACTTAAACGTTATGAGTAAGTATAATCTCAGCCTTAAGAACAATGAACTAGAACGACAGTAAAACTGTTCCATTTTGTTTATTATATATTTTTAAATTTATATATTTACTTTTATATGTATGTATATGTATGGAGTATGTACATAGTCATGTGGGTATTTTCATGTGAGTAGATGGGTAGTCTGCATGTGTATGTATGTATGTATTTATATATGTAATGTCTGTGAAGGCCATGTCAGTACCGAGTGTCTTCCTCAGTCTCGGTCCACCATATTTTTTGAGACAGGGTTTCAGTGAACTCGGAGCCTGTGTGTTTGGTTCCGATGTTGGCCAGTGCCTCCTGGCACTGCCTGTCTCTGCCTCCCACCCTAGGGGTCCACACGCACTGCCACGTTAGCTCTTCTGTGAGTGGGGGGCATCCAGCTAAACTGTCTCGCAGTCCCTCAAAATATCACTTAGAATGCTTTTGGATGCATTTGTATTAAAAAAAAAGATACTTTTTAATTTGAGATTTTAATGAACAAATGTATTAATGCAGTCAGAACAGACAATACATTTTAGAAGTACAGCTCAGTACATTTTCACAGGGCAACCCTTGTAGGTACCACCTAATCAGGAAATAGATGGTTTCCAGCAATACAGAAGCCTCCCCATTGCCCTCCTAGTCACCCTAAATAACTGCTGTCTGTACCTCCACCCCCACTGGCTCCTCCTGTAGGGAACCCCATTCTGTCCATTGTTTCTCTGGGGGAATGAAGAGAGTAGCACTAGGCTACATACATCATCAGGTTGTAGTTTACATTGTTTCTTAAAGTAACTGTGTGACTTTTCAAACTGGCGGTTTCTGGGTATAGGATAGACTGGCTTTCAGCATTGAGATCCTGTCAGTTCACATGCACTTGCTGGGGAATCTGCCTAGGCTGCTTATAGAGTTTGGGTTTTTGTTGTTGTTGGGGTTTTTGTTTTTGTTGTTGTTGTTGTTTTGAGGAACTCTGAATGAGAAGGGGGTTGAACTGCTAAACAGTCCCTGAAAGCTTGCTTGGATTTCATTTGCTTTCAGTTATGGATCAAGCTCAGAATGGTGATCTGGCTGCATATGAGGCAGGCTTGATGCTTGAAGACATAACTGTCAGAATTCACATACCCATTCTCAAGGACTCAGAGCAGTTTTCAAGATGTTGGAGTTTTACTGCTTAGATATATTATCTATCATAAATTAAAAGTCATGTTTTCACTCATGGCTGTATACCCTGAAAGTGTGGTGAATATATCCCATTTGTTAACTTGTGTTTTAGACAAGGTATTGAAATGGAAAAGGTGATGCAGGAACTGGGGAAATCGCTCACAGATCAAGATGTGAATTCACTGGCTGCCCAGCACTTTGAATCCCAGCAAGTAAGTGAGATGAGGTATTTCGACTGTACATTTACAATTATGATTTCTCTCTTATGAAATATTGACTGGTTGGTACCCTCCTCTCTATTTAGGACTTAGAGAATAAATGGTCAAATGAACTGAAACAGTCTACAGCTATCCAGAAGCAAGAATATCAGGAATGGGTGATGAAACTCCATCAGGACCTGAAGAACCCCAACAACAGCTCCCTCAGGTACCGGGCCGGTGGCTGTCCTTGTCACGTGTGTTGCTATACTAGTGATGTGCACTCTGAAACGGAGGCTCACTGGTTAGATGTGTTTGGCGATGACAATCCAAGATTTTATTTTTTAATTTTTTTAAATGTATTTCTTTTTGTTTCATGTGCATTGGTGCTTTGCCTCCATGTTGTCTGTATGAGGGTGTTGGGGCCCCTGAACCTGGAGTTGAGACAGTTGTAAGTGACCATGTGGGTCCCGGGGAATTGAACTGGGGTCCTCGGGAAGGAGCAGCCAGTGCTCTTAACCACTGAGCCATCTCTCCAGCCCTGTTTTGTTTTGTTTTTCTGAGACAGAGTCTCATTATATAGCTCTGCTGACCTCAGACTTGGCATTTAGCCTACGTTGGCCTGTATCTGGGGAAATCCCCCAGCCTCAGAATCCTAAGTGGTAGAATTACAGGCATTTTTCTTTCACGTAATTACAGCATGTTATACTTGGATGAATGCCAGACACTCACTAAGCAGAAAGAGAAAAGATCTTTAAGTACAGTAAACCTGTTTCCAGAATATGCTAGCATATGTCATAAGCATTTATCCGCAGCCCAGGCTGGCTGTGGATGGGATGAGCATTGTTTCTCTGCTGTGTCAGCCTCCCAGTGGTCTTGCCTTTGCGGGGTCGGGGGTCTGTTTGTTTCGTACAACCAGACAGCTGCTTGCCAGTACTCCTGCCACTGCCCCCTTAACACTTTCTGACAGTCTTGGGATGAATGGATGTGCAGATACGTCTCTGTTTAGTCAGGCTGGGAAATAGCTCGGGTGGTAAAGTGAAGATCTGAGTTTGTCCTCCGAGCTTCACACGTGTGCACAGCTTTGTGTGTGCACACACACCTCCATAGACAAGGGAAGAGCTGGAAAATCCTCCCATGGGGTCTTACTGCCTTCTATCTGCATGTGATGATGGTTGGTCACCTGCCTCACCATTTCCCCTAATTGTTCCGTCTTCTAGGGACAACCCAGGGACTTTACTGCCCAGCCAGAATTTTGAGAACAGTGGGGTTCAGGGCTCAGAGCACACCATGCATTGGACTCTGTGCACGAGTGTATGTGCTGACCCAAGTGTGGAGCATACACTATATGTTGTAGGCAAAGCTATTGAAGACCATGGATTTAAGGAAGCTAAAAAGTTCTTGCTACAAAGCCCATCCATCCATTTGCTGCTGTGCATTCTGACTGAGTGTGCAGGCCACTGTATAAATCCTGGCCTCTGGCTGCTGCTCCTTAAACTGCTGCGCCCTCGGGGAAAGGCTTTACTGTTAGTATCTTTAGTAGGTATCGCTGCGAGCAGCAGAAATTCTGTTCTTGGCTTCTGGAAAACTAGGTTTATTGAGGAATAAATGATATGAAGTAAAGTCCACCTGTTAAAGGGACCAGTATCAGCTCAGCACCCCTAAGACCAAGTTCTCAGCACATAGATTTATTTGCTCCAGGGGGCAGGGAATAAGAGACAACAGCAGGAGATAAAGGGTGAAAGAGAGGGGAAAGGGAATGAGGGAGAGGAAAAAGAGGATTAGTCCCAAGGAGACAAAGGAATGCCTCTGGAGAGAGAGGGCAGATGTGGCCCATAGGAAAACGGAGATTTATATAGGGACAAGGGAAACCCTGTGTTAGGATGAGGTGTTTGGTTTTGATCGGGCATGTTAATTAGCTGAGCTAAATCGGGGGCTCTTGATTGCTGGACTTCACTACTTTGATGAGTATTCAGCCTCAGGAGGAAGAAGCGGCCAAACACGGGCATGGCCTTGGGGACTAGCTTTAGGAATGGTTTCCAACGCTCTTTAGCAAGGCAGGAGGAACGGAGAACAAGGCCCGGCAGAGCCACATTTGCCCTGCTCAGACTGGCTAGAGTCCCTGTTCCCACCTTCCTGTGTTATGCGTGGGTCATTGGGTGTCGGGTAAGTGGATGTTCTCTACGGCTGCTTCCTGCTGACATTGGGGCACCTGTTAGGGGACCCTGGGTAGAGCTTCTTCACCTGTTCTCATGGAGCACAGATTAAGGAATTGTTACCATCATAAAACTTACAGCACAGTCAAGACACGGCGTTTCGCTGTGCTCTTCATAGAGCACACTGCCTCCTCCCGCCATCCTGCCAGCCTCCCTGAGAGTGGAAGCTGTGCTGGAGCCTTGGCCAGTACTCTGTGCTCTGTGCTCCGTCCTCCATCCTGATGGGCGTGACCGCGACTTCCCATTCCAAGTTCACTTTCTGGGTCCCCAGTGGCTAAAGTGTGGGACCGTTTCTCGTGAGACTTTATACCCATGTCCCTTCTTGTGTTTTCTCCTCACCGAGCTGTGGGAGCTCTGCCTGTGCTCACACCGTGTGACGTGTGCGTCTCATCAGATGTCTTGTGGACCCTCGCTCCTGCTCTGGGGCTTACCTTTCCATTTTCTCACTCAGACCTTTTGAAGGCAGACTGTCATTCATGGAGACCTGCCCTGAACTAGCAGTGACCTTCCTTCCTTCCAGGGCTTCTCGGTTGAAATTCTGGGTGTGTGCTACCATCGCCAGCTCTTCCTGCTCCCGCTTTGTACTGTGGGTATTGGATTAAGAGATTTTAGCAGGGAGTGGCAGTGCAGCCTTTAATCCCAGCACTTGAGCAGAGACTGATTCATCTCTTGAGTTTGAGGCCAGCCTAGTTTATATATCGAGGCGCTACAAAGTAAGACCTTGTCGAAAGAGGAATATATTTAATCAGACAGCAGTTGTGTCCAGAAGTTCCTGGGCCGTCACTGTTAAGAAGAGTCACATCTTGTCAGCAGGGCAGCAGGCCTGCTGTCTGCACCCTCAGTGCCCGGGCCTCATCCAGTCACTGGATGCTGCTGGGCGGGAATCGGCTGTGAGGGAGGATTTCTCTGCCCGCTGCTCCATCCTCGACTTCCTGCAGTCTGCACACTTGTGCCGTGCGTGGAGTACGTCTTCTCTAATGCCGTGGCTCCTCTCACAGCAATGGCGTCTGGTCGCTTGTCATTTCCTGTGTGTCAAGCCATCTACTACTGAGCTACACCCCAGCCCTGGTCTACCTTTGACCAGTTCTGTTGCCTGTCAGTCCAGCTCCAGTCTGGAGCAAGCCTTGTGTCTGGCTCGGATGTCAGTCCTTCCGAGAGGCTTCTCGTCTCCTGTCCCGCTTTCCTCGGACACGGTTTGTGAAGACTGACGAGGAAGCTCAGGGGCAGGAGTCTGTGGCTCCTACCTGGTCTAGGGTGACTTATACCCTGCACGTGACCTTTCAGAACTCTGGTGAGGTTTTCAGCTGATTTCTGTTGACTTCCTTGGGTGACAACACCCTTTGTCCAGTGTGCACTGATGAAAGCAGCCTGTCCTTATGTCCTGGCCCGTCCTGGGGACCTTTTGCTTTCTGTCATTGCCTATTACCACGGATTTGAATTGAGCAGTTATGGCGTCATAGCTTCTCTGGGATAACTTCTCCCCAGAGCAAAGAAAGAGCTTGTCCAGTGAGAGGAGAATGTTGGGGAAATGTATCCAGACCAGGAAGTGTCACAGGGAACCTTACAGTTCTTTATTTATCTGGCCTTTTAATTAAAAACACTTAAAACCCTTTAAAATTACTGTCATTATCATGGTCGCCATCATCACCATCACCATCATCATTGTCATGTGCGTGAGCGTGGTGCGTGCGTGCGTGCGTGCGTGCGTGCGTGCGTGTGTGTGTATGAGCAGGCAGCAGGAAATTAGAGGACACTTCAGAAGTTGTTTCTTCCTTCCACAAGCCGTCCTAGCATGGAACGAAGTGTGTCAGCCTTGTGAGGCAAGGGCATTCACCTGCTGAGTCATCGCCACAGCCCGCATTCTTAATTTTTAATCTTCATTGCTGTCACTTCATCTATTTTATAATTTTGTTTAGAATTTGCCCTGTTATGAGAATTTTTAAGCATGTCTGACATGGCTTTTAAAGATATTACATATCAGTTCCTCAGTTAACCCCCGAATCATTTTAAACCACCAGGAAATACTAAGTGGTGATGTGTTAGCTGATACTGTAATGATTGAAGAGAGTAATCCGCATGCTTGCTGGGAGGAGGTGGGAGACACGTGGGCTCTGGGACCCGCTGCCGCTGTGGCGCTCTGCCTTGTCACCGTGGATTAACATTGTGTAGGAATAGATTAAGCTCTGTGCCAGCTGCTCGGCTCTCTCCTTTCATGGTGAAGTTATTTTCCTCTAACAAAAATCATGATGAATATACAACGAGTGTAACAATAATTGTATTAATTTCAGTGAAGAAATCAAAGTGCAGCCCAGTCAGTTCAGAGAAGC
The DNA here is from genome assembly GCA_964023405.1 of Apodemus agrarius. Lineage (NCBI taxonomy): Eukaryota > Metazoa > Chordata > Mammalia > Rodentia > Muridae > Apodemus > Apodemus agrarius. The sequence continues at coordinate 158,007,712 of OZ030006.1, forward strand.
TGCGGACGCCGCTGGAAGGATCTATGAGGAGCAGAGGAAGCTGGAGGAGAGCTTCACCATTCACCTGGGTATGGGAGCCATGGGCTACAGGTGGAAGAGGAGGAGGAGGAGGAGGAGGAGGACGGACTTCCTGCAGCGAGCAGGACCGACACCCCCCCCCAACACTGTACCTAATCCCAGCTCACGGCCTCTCCACAAAGGCTAGAGTTTACGTTTTAGCTACATATTTGCAGATAAATTATAATGGCAATTGAAATGGGAGATTGGAGAGCCCACTTTTAGTTATTTGGAACAGGGATCTCCCCAGTCTTGCCACAGGCGTTTACATGTGCTACAGGATTTCTGTAGCCGTCTCAGTGTCTCTGTGGTGTCCACCCCTAGGAGCCCAGTTGAAGACCATGCACAACCTGCGGTTGCTGAGGGCAGACATGCTGGACTTCTGTAAGCATAAGAGAACTCCCGGAAGCGGCGTGAAACTCCACCGGCTGCAGACAGCACTGTCCCTTTACTCCACGTCTCTCTGCGGCCTGGTTTTACTAGTAGATAATCGAATTAACTCATATAGCGGCATCAAAAGAGGTAAGTAGGTTCCGTATTTCTCTCATCGCATTTCTATCTTTGTAGAAGAATCTCAAACACTAGCCCATCCTGATCTTGAACTCAGAGCAGTCCTCCTGCCTCTGCTTTCTAAGTGTGGGAGTAACAGACAAGTGAAAGAAATAATCCAACTATAAATGCATTTTTTTGTTTTAGAGCAGGACCTGCTGAGCGGATCTTACCCAGTGTCTCCCATGCCTTCCATGTCAAACAAAACCAACATTTCCTATTGTTTACAGAGGCTGGAGATAGATTATAGTCAGAGTGTCTGTTATTTAAAGAAGACTTGGAGTTGTATTAGAAAGTTCTTCTGAGAGTGGAGTGTTGGTAAAAATTGTTGGGCCGGGCGGTGGTGGCGCACGCCTTTAATCCCAGCACTTGGGAGGCAGAGGCAGGTGGATTTCTGAGTTCAAGGCCAGCCTGGTCTACAGAGTGAGTTCCAGGACAGCCAGGGCTACACAGAGAAACCCTGTCTCAGAAAAAAAAAAATTGTTGTACCCTAATTTAATGTGTGGTTATTACAAACAACAAGAAATCATATTTACAAACTTCATTCTCCCTCTTAGATCTCATTTTCTATAAGTGAATGATAAATAGTTGATGGTTTACACTTAGAATGGTACTTTGAATCCCTTAGATTTTGCCACTGTCTGCCAAGAATGCACAGACTTCCACTTCCCTCGGATTGAGGAACAACTGGAGGTTGTCCAGCAGGTGGCGCTGTATGCGAGAACCCAGCGCAGGAGCAAGTGCAAGGAGGCCCGTGGTCAGTAACACATTGTCCTTAAAGCCTGTAGTCACTGTTGCCCCCACCCCCAACCTCACCCCAACCCGACACCACTAAAGCACACAGAGTTCAGAGCAGTGGGACTTAAAAAAAAAATAAAACCCAAAATTTAATATCTTCAGACGTTAGGGTTTTCCTCCCAGTTTTCTCTTTTCTTTCCCTTTCCCTTTCCCTTTCCCTTTCCCTTCCCTTCCCTTTCCTTTTCCTTTCTTCCTTCCTTCCTTCCTTCCTTCCTTCCTTCCTTCCTTCCTTCCTTCCTTCCTTCCTTCAGTTGATTTTTCTTTCAAGATCTTTAGTAAAAACCATGTTAAAATTTCATTGCCATACTTAAAGAAAGAAAGAGCTTTTGAAAAGTTTGCTTTTGATCCATGCTGTCTCTTGGATAGAATCATTTCTATAAAGGGCATTGAAGTCAAGTTAAAATGGAACAAAACGAGGTTTTCCTTATTCTTATTTTAGTATGGTGCTAGGATTGACTGCGACCCCTTCTCGTGCTGCGCATGTGCTGGTCCGTGGGGTGCACCCCAGCCCTGTGCCATCTCCGACTTTTTGACTTATGTATAATACAACGTCTTTTCAAATTACTTAGAAATTTTATTGGAAAAATTTTAAACTCCTGAAGTATACTTTACAATTACTTCTACTTCTGCCCCAACTTCTGAAACTCTAGAACCTTCCAAAAGAGTGCCAGCAGTGGGACGCTAGCATTTAAGTCATGAGCCAATGGGGAATGCTGTGTCTTTAAATCGGAGCAACACTAATCACCCCAAACGAAGCAAATGTCTGTCGCCCGAGAAGCTGTTACTTGGCTCCCTGTGGTGAGAACGTGCAGGGCCGTGCCCTGACAGTGCCACATGTGTAGTGGGTCACAGTCACAGCATGTTTGTATACATCAGCTCTGAAACTGGTTCAACCTGTAGAGCAAACTTCATGCCCCTTGACCAGTATCTCAGTGTTTTCTCCTTCCTCATCCTGTGTTAGCTGTTACTCTGTTCTGTTAGTTCAACAGCTCCAGACTGAGGTAAGAGTCTTCCTTCCGGGTGGCGTTCCAGGAGCACCAGGAGATGATGCTGCAATCCACCCTAGCTTTTACTATATGTACATGACTTGTCAGTTTTCACCTTTCACTTAAGGGACTCACTTAAGTGGCTTCTTTTTGTCACATCTGAATTGTCAGCATCACTGGTGTCAAGCTGTGAGGCACAGCAGGTAGTATGCACACTGTGAATACACTGGCCCAGGGGCGGAGTCACGTATGCACACTGTGAATACACTGGTCCAGGGGCGGAGTCACGTCCTGGACAGAACACAGTGACGGTGTGACACTTCCTCTTGTTACTTGGGTTAGCATGCGATTGAAGACTTACTGGATGATCTCTTTGGAGTTGTTTGATGCTTCTGGACCACAGCTGATGGCGGATAACTGAGAGCACAGAAGGGAAGACTGGGGTGGAAGGAGACTGCTGCCCCTCCTTTCCGTCCTACCTGCCTGTGCCTTCCAGATATGCACGTGTGTCTAGTCCTTCTTACACAATGACGCTTCCCATGCACAGGGCTCCATAAGCATTGCACCGGGCCTGCCCCAAGGCCATCTCCTCAGTCCAGAAGCCCCTCTGTGCCTTTCCTTTTGTGTATCAGTGCATTGTAGGTACCTAGGACTAGTCAGGCCCCTGTTAGGAAGTATTTATTCTTCAATCTTTAATTGTAAGCAGTAGCATATAAATAACAATAAATAATCATGGCTCTGCTGTAGCAACATTACATTTCAGGGCCAAGTCCAGGACCAGGAAGCCAGTATGGAGGAATCCTTACAGAGGACTGTGTAGGCTAGCTCACGGTGTCTGCTCACGCCATTACCCTCTTCCTCCACCTCCCAAGCTAGTGATGGTGTGATCAGAAATAGTTGCCCATCTATGTTTTAAAATTTTTAATGCATTTTAGTCAGATAATTATGTCACTCTTCCCTTCTCTTTGCTCCCTCCAGCTCCTTCCTGGAATTTTCCATCTCAGTAGTAGTGACGGAATCATGGAGTGGGGATCAGAAGGGTGGGCAAGGAGGGGGATTTTACGTCTATGAGTGATAGCATGCAGTGGGGGACAGGAAGTCTTCAAACCACCTACACTTAAGGAGGCATGTGCGTGGCATGGTATTTATTCTTGTGAAAGTAACTGTTGTGATTTGAATGAGTCAGTAGAATAAGACACTCTATAAAAGACAACTTCTTTTTTTTTGTTTGTTTTCAGATGGGGTCTCAGTATGTCCCCAGCCTTCCCAGAACTCACTGTGTAGCCTAGGCTAGCCTTGAACTTGTGATCCTCCTCCTTCAGCCTTTTAAAGGCACTTGTATGTAGAAAGTCTTGGGAAGGAACCTCTGAGTCTTCTTTTTCTGCACATGACTACATATTTGTTCATCGTGCTTGCATCCTGATATACAAATACTTCTTTATTCTAAAGTGTTTCATTCATTTTTTACTGTGGTTGTTATATTCATTGTATTTCCACAGTTCATGATAAAACTGATCTATGAACATCTTATTTTTAACAAACATCACCTCTTTTTATTGCTAAGGAACACGTAACTCATAAAAACATGGACAGAGAGTGGCCTGCAAGCTCTTCTCTCCTGTTTCTTTTTCCCTTTTCTGTTTATTTTGAGATTGTATTTTAATTACATCTCTTCCTTCTCATCCCTCCCTCTACACCCTCCCATATTCCCTGCCCTCTCTCCTTTGCATTTGAGGTCTCTTTTCTTCATGAGTTGTTATTGCATGTATATATTGTATTTGTATGTATATATTTATTCCCAAATGTAACCTGTTGAGTCAATGTAATGTTATTGTGTGCACGCTTTAGGGACTGACTGTTTGGCACTGGACAACCATTTGGTGTGCTATCCCCTGGGCCTGTTTCTTTGACATGGAGTTTGTTCACTGCCTGTGTAATCACAATGGGAGAGTTTGCTCCCTGTAGTCTGTGCTATAACCCACTGCTTATTTGCAGTATGTTAGTTGCCAGGTTCTGCGCTGTTACATGAAGTACGCGTACAAACAGCCCGGGCCTTCTGTCCACCCGTTGTGCTCACACTCTCTCTACTAGTTCGTAAAATGTGTGTTTAGAAGACATACTGGTGTAAGTCAGTTTGTCAAACGTAGTCACTAAGCAGCACTATGCAGTAGATAGTGTTTCAGAGTTAATGCTTTAGTGTGTACTATTTAGTAACTTGAAGGTCTGGCTATTTTCTAATATGGAATGCCATTTCAAAATAGATTTCAAAATGGTTTTTAACTTAACTGGTAGAAGTAGATCACCTCTAAGAAATGGCTACTTTAAAAAATAGTATTCATTTTGTATTTGTAACGAGAATTCTTATACCATCGAGGTGTATTTTCTATTAAGAAATGTCCATATATGTAAACAATGTGTTCAGTCTTAATAATATATGCTCAATCAAAATGTCTCTAATTAACCAACACTTATCCTTCCAAGAAATATCATGCCAAAAAAAAAAAAAAAAAGGAATTATTGATTGTCTAAAAAAGTTGAGTTTGAAGCAGTATCCCATGTCTGCTTGAAATCCATTGTATACAGTGTCAGATGAGACAGTAAACTTAAGGAATGTGCTGAATATAAAATGATTCCTGGTGTTGCTAGCTTGTCTATCTAGTGCAGAGCAGGTTATGGCAACAACAGTGAGTCAGAGTCTAAAAATAAAGATGGCCGCACCACAGCTATCTAATGAAGTTATTTTATGTGCAGCTAACTTAGTGCCCTGACCTCTCAGGAGAAAACTAGAGTGTTGGTAAGCCCAACGTAGCCGAGCCATGGGCTGGCCCCACCTCTATCTGTGGTCCCTGCTTAGATAGCAGCTTACTGAAACTTTTCTTCTCCATATAGAATGAAGAGATGTAGCTAAATTACAGTGCACATGCTTCGTGTGTGCACCGGAGGAGGGAGGAGCAAGGTGGCAGAGCCTGTGGATTTGGAGGCCCCGTGAGAAGCGTGGGGCAGAGCCAGGCAGAGAGAGGCACACAGTATACCTTGCTGTGTGGTTGTTTTGAAAGAGTAGGCATAAGATATTTTCATATGTGGCAATATTTCTTTGTGTTATATTTTCTTTATTAATAGATTCTGGAAACCAAAATGGAGGAAGTGATGATAAATCTAAGAATGCTGAAAGAAACTATTTGAATATTTTACCTGGTAAGTATTATTTTGTTTTAAATTCTTACTTTCTTAGAGTCCCACACACTAAAATAGTAGATTTGAAACATGTTCTCATGGTGCTCACATATGAAATGTCGAGTCATATGTGCCTTTGAAACAGCACTTGTATCCATGTCATCCATAGAGTTCGCAGATGGTTGCCAGTGCAAAGCCTCACATATGTGCTAGGAATGACGTCTAGAACCATATAGAAGACCCACAAAGTTGTATGTAGGTTTCGTGATTTTATGTTTTTAATTTTCTCCCACACATTGTTTCTTAGTTACTAAGGAATGAGCCGAGAGGTGTTTTTATTCTAAAATAGAAGCAGTGGCAGTGGAGATGAGCGAGGCTGGACTGTGGCAGGGCCATCGATGCCGCCCCCCCTTGCCCCGCGCCCCGCGCCCCCCTCCCCCGGTGCCCTTGGACACCGTTAACCACGGGAGCTCAAGCTCTCTGCCTTCCTTCTCGGGCTGAACTCACTCACTGGTTCTGAGGCTCCAAACAGAAGCCCTGCGTGTCTTGTAATGTGAACTCCGGGGCAGTGGTAGGTTTTACAGTTTCAGAAATAGCCCTTCCTTGATAGTTTTCTGTTCTCTTTTAGGTAGTTTCTCACACTTCCTTCCTCAGACCTTGAACACGCAGGCACGTCCCTAATTTAAGGGAAAGTCATTCCCATGTCTGCACTCATCTTAGTTCGAAGGCATAGCCCACTGGGCTGTGGTCATCAGCCCCGGTTTCCTCCCACCTCCCATCTCCTGCCTTCGTGGGTAATGTTAGACTCACCACAAGCCGTTTCCTCCCTTTGTGGAACAGGAGACTGTCTATTATTCTCTGTAGACCTGAGTCGTCACACTGGCTTTCTAGGAGTGTGGTTGGCGGCCGCTGCTGCTGTGGAAGTGCCTGGGGCTCCTGTTCAATTGATTTCCTTCCTTCCTTAAGAAAAAGCCTGAGTTAGGATCGTTATTACCACTAAACAAGGAAAACATGCCTCTAGTCTGGGGCAGGAAGGAGTAGTAAGTTGCCTACCACAAATACTGACAGCGGCTGAATTTCCATTCCAAACATATTGACAGGAGATGAAAAATATCTCCATCAAAACTTATTTTAAGTCATAAAGAAAACCAGGTGTATTACATGTTTTTTTTTTAATTTTTAATGCTTAACTTTAAAATTTTTTATACAATGTTTTTAGCCTATGTTTTTCCCCTTAACCCAGGAATAGTTGTTTCTTGCTGATGATCTTGGTTCTCAGCAGCTGACACCATACAGTTCTCACAGCAGCCTCATAAAGCAAGCAGCCTGGTTCCCACACTTTCTGCGCAAAGGGCCGGGTGTGAAAGTCGAAGTGAGTCCGCGGTCTCCCCTAGCCAAAGCCTGCTGGAGAGCAGCAGAGCACCTCCACTTCCAGCCCGGACCCTTCTCTGCGGTATCTCAGTAATCTGTCACTACAGCCAGCACCTGGCCTGGCCCCCATTTTATTAATGGGTAAAATGAGACCAAGAGGCAAGTCATTTAAGGACGGACACGGCGGTGCCAGATTGGGGATTAGGAGCACCTGACTGGCTCCCTGAGTTGTCGTCCCTCACTGCTGGCCACAGCCCACGCCCAGGGCTGGGAGGCCCATCCCCTGGGAGGAGGCAGCACACCTGGGGCCCAGGAGGTCACTGCCTCGAGTGGTCTGCTCCTTTCTGACAAGCCCCACCCCACCATATGACCCCCTTTCTACTTCTCTTTGGATGGCTTATTTTAGACCTCTATCCTGTTGGCCTGTTTGTTTTTGAAGAAAAGTTTTTGCTTGGGTCCCGTGAGAGGCGTCTTTAATTACAACTTATACACACTGGTAACTAAAGATGCTGAAGTGCAAAAGCACTCTGTATGTTTATCACCTTTGTTTACATGTGTGCCTGTGTTCTGTCTGTGTTCATGTGTGGCATATGTGGAGACCAGAGGATAACTTGTGGGTGTTCGTTCTCTCCGTCCCCCATGTGGTTCTCGGGGAGCAAACTCATACTAAAAGTGTTGGCAGTAAACACCTGTACCCACTGAGCCCTCCCGCCTAGCCAAAGTACTTCTATAAAATATTTCCCCCAAACCATTTACTATCTCATATAAAGATTGGAAACAAGTACATTTGTCTTCTCTGTATTCCTAAAATTATTTTGGTTTAGTTTTTTTGTTTTTTGTTTTTTGTTTTGTTTTGTTTTTTACAAAATATTTTTGCTGGTTATTTGGGAATTTCACACAATGCACTTTGATCACCCTCATGTCCCAGTTCTCCCAGGCCCACCCCCTACCCTTGCGACCACCCCAAAAATAAAAGAAGAGGAGGAAAAAAGGGAAAAAATACCGAATCCAGTTCGTGTTGCCCATACACTTACTGGAGTATGATCAAACTCGGAGTGGCCATCCCCTTAGAGAAAGCTGAGTCCCTCCCCAGTCGCACCCCACCCCTCCAGAGGCAGGCGGCTGGGGGAGCCACACTTCAGCATCTTTAATGGCTTCCAGGCCAGACATCGTGGGGGGTGGGGAGGAGGACATAGAAACCTACCACAGCTGCCCTCCTCAACTCTCAGTCTGCAGTCATCAAAACCATGACAGCGAAGCGGCCTCGCCCTTCTCAGTCAGTGGAAGTGTGGCTCATGGACTCCCATGGCTTCTGGCCACAGCGCAGGTCACTGATTCTAATAAACAAAATACCGTAAGTTTTATGAAAGAAAAATGAATTTTAAAACATGAGGCTAGTAAGTAGCTGGAGAGATGAACCTATTTTGTAAAATTAAGCCACTGACTTGCAACTTTTATGAAGATAAATTTCATCTATACAAACAAGGCAATTTACAACTTGTTCTCAACTGTTTTTTGATAGTTGGATTTTTACGCCCCTGCAAAATTGCAAAATTTGAATGAAAAGCAAATAAAATATGCAGATATGAGTTTATACTTAAAAGATTCTACCAAGCTCACTAGTAAATAATGACTGTTCATCCATGTAGTGTATTAGTGCTCTGCTCCAGAATATGCCTACTTCAAAATATTTTAAACCATGCTTCCATATAGCATGAGTAACTTCTGATGGGAGTCAGTATGTAGCCTGTTCTCGATGATGACAATACAAAACGTGTGTTGCCTGATGTCTGGATGTGACAAAGCCAGCCAGATACTCCTCCTTTGTTTGAGTGTTAGGACAATTATAAAGCAGTGGTGTTCACCATTCACCGTTCAGTGGGGTATTTCCCAAGGTGACGTTATGTACTGCAAGGGAGACTGTCTCCACGTTGTGAATTAAGATCCCTTTATGTTGGTGCCCATCTGCTCAAGTGACCCTGCATTCTCACCACCGCTAATGTTGCTTTTCCTTCTGTCGTACTCCAGTGAAGGCCGCATGAGGGTTTATTTGACCAGATTGGTTGCTGTAGTTGTTTGTTGGGCCTGTAAGGCTCGGCCCATTGTTCCTTTGAGGAACTGTAATCTGTCCCTCGCCCTGAGTTCCGCGTGTGTTCCCTTCATCAGTCCAGATAATTCACAGCTGTGCCCTTGTTCTGCCCTGGGTCTCAGCAGGGCCCTACTAAGAAGTTCCAAATACAAATATATTAGGTTTAAAAAGTAAAACATTAATTCTGCATAAGAAAAATAATGATTATAGAAGCCTGGATTTTACAGTTTAAGAAACACCAGTCCAGCAGTTCATTTGAAACACTTATTCATGCATTCAACAAATCTTTTAAAGAACTTTCTATGTGCTAGATGGATTATTAAGATAGAAAAGGCTCTCCTTGGCCATGAACCATAAACAGTACTCTCTCTGACGTAATTTATATAAATGATAGGATGTCATTGTTAAGAAGGAAGTGAAACAGAATGGTAGTAAAGACTATGAGGAGGAAGAGTCCTGCCTGAGGGCAGTCAAGGCCGGTGTCTGAGATGTGGCTGTGGAGTCAGCCAGGCTCGTAGGCGGCAGCCTCAATTGGGGAAAAGCTGTGTGGGTCTGAAGAGCTGAGCAGAGCAGAGCAGAGGCAATTGAGTGGTGAACACAGAGGCCTGTCTGAGCTCCGTGGTGAACACAGAGGCCTGTCTGAGCTCCGTGGGCCCTGTGGGTCACAGTGAAGAGCTGGCTTGTCGGCTGCTGGATGTGCTTGTGAGGGGGTGAGGCCCAGTGCAGGAGAGGATGGGATAGACTTTGGGGGGCCTTAAGTGCAGTCTCTGTCTCTGACTGATGAGCAGAGAGTGGCCAGTCCGCTGCGATGTGAGGGAGCAGTCAAGACGCAGGCAGGCAGGCAGGCTGCCGGGGCAGGCAGGCAGGCAGGCAGGCAGGCAGGCTGCCGGTCACGTTTCCACGTGTCGGACTTGATATTTTAAGTGTTGATGTTGAATAGAGATTATAAACTCATTTACCTCTGGTCCTGGGGTCACTTCATACCACTTTGTGATCCTCTTGACAAACTACTATCTCTTTTTAATTGCTTTTCTCTGAGAGGAAGGAAGAGTATCTGCAGTGCAGTCCCGCCCCTCCCCGTGGTTTATAAAGCTGTGGATGAGAGCGACTCATACACTCGAGCATCACGGCTGCGTTTCTTGTTCACAGGAGAATTTTATATTACCCGCCATTCTAATCTCTCGGAAATCCACGTCGCTTTCCATCTCTGTGTGGATGACAATGTGAAGTCGGGAAATATCACTGCTCGGGACCCCGCTATCATGGGGCTCCGGAATATACTCAAGGTTTGCTGTACCCACGATGTCACGACGATAAGCATCCCTCTCTTGCTGGTGCATGACATGTCAGAGGTAAGCAGGAAGCACTGGCCTGTACGAACGTGTCGCACAGCAATCCTGTGAACAGCCTGCATCTTCAAGTGGGCCTCTGCCCTTAACCGCTGGACCGACCGTTGTGTCTCCTGTTGGGTCAGTTAAACCGAGTGACATAACACAATGAGCAATGCTCCGAAAATTACAGTGCTGCTTGATACCAGTAAACGGGGTTCCAGAGAATCTCTCTCTTCTCCCACTCGTCACCTCTGTGCCCTTCTCCGGTTTTACTTTAAGAAGCTATAGACTTACCTTCACCCTTACACGTGGCTCTGGCCAGTGCTAAGATGAGTTTTAACTTTCTGAATGTATGTCAGTAGGCAGCAGGAAGAAGGCAGCTTCAGCTCAGTGTTTTCCAGGACGTTTGTGATGGTACAGAGAGTGGTTTATACAGTTGAGATGTGGCACGATCATTCACCCATTTCACTAGCTGCTGTGACTTATGTGATGATTTTAGTTACGTACAGTTCCTGTGGTTCCTTCTTTTCTGTGCCCTCCCTCACTCGTGAGAATACTAAGATAGGAAATATGTTATAGAAATTAAAGTCTAGCCGGGCGGTGGTGGCGCACGCCTTTAATCCCAGCACTTGGGAGGCAGAGGCAGGCGGATTTCTGAGTTCGAGGCCAGCCTGGTCTACAGAGTGAGTTCCAGGACAGCCAGGGCTACATAGAGAAACCCTGTCTCGAAAAAACCAAAAAAAAAACAAAAAACAAAAAAAAAGTAATTAAAGTCTAAACTTCAGCCTCAGATGAGCAGAGGAACCAAGGAGCTGCAGCCCTGTGTGCAGGTAAGTCCTTTACTGAGGGCCTCATACACAAACAAAGTTGCCGGGCAGGCCTCTCACTGGACACTTGTTATATTTGGGGGAGGGATAAAGGAAGTGTGGGTATTTATTTGTATATTTTCATTTATTTATTTGAGACGGGTTTAGCCTTGGCTGACCTGGTTCTCAGTATAGCCCAGGCTGGCCTCAAACTCATGATGAGGCCTCAAACCTGCCTCTGCCTCCAGAGTACCAAGATTACACATGCACACCACTACTCTAAGCAAAGGCCTTTGCAAAGTTGTCTGCTCAGCAGATTTAATACCAGGAAGGAAGCTTGATTATTGAAGACTGTCCTTGTCAGGGTCATTGTTGCTGTGATGAAACACCATTACCAGTGCATCTTGGGGAGGAAAATGTCTTTTTGGCTTACGCTTCCCCAGTACTGTTCATTATCCAAGGAAGTCAGGAAAGGATCTCACACAGGGCAGGAACGTGGAGGCAGAAGCTGATGTAGAGGCTGTGGAGGAGTGCTGCTGACTGGCTTGCCCCCCCCCTTCCCGCTGGCTCAGCCTGTATTTACAGAACCCACACCCAGCAGCCCAGGGATGGCACCACCCATAATGGGCTGGGCGCCCTCCCCCATTAATCACTAAGTAAGGAAATGTCCTGCAGGTTTGAGTACAGCTCCATCTTACAGAGGCATTTTCTTAATTGAGGATCCCTCCACTCAAGGGACATTAGCCTGTGTCAAGTTGACATGAAGCCATCCAGCACAATGACCAAAAGTTGTTACCAAAATAAAAATGTGTGCAAATGCTGTATTATAGAAGGGAGTATAAAGAACTAAGCCTCCCCACCCCAGACTGATGATATTACAAAAGGCCTTATTTTAGCCCTACAACCTGTCTAAACACTATCGTGATCAGTTCCATCTAAGTGAGGTGATGTTAGGTGACTCCCAGCCTGCACTGGGTCTTTGCTCAGGAGCACATTACAGCTGTTTAGAGAATTGTTCCCATCCTGTGGTGGCCGTGCCACACTTCCCACATCTCAGTCCCCTCCTGCAGCCTCGCTCTCCTGGGGTGGAGTCAGGAGACCAAGCTTTGTAGAGTTTCAGTTCTGTGGAGAATATTTTAATGATCCTTACTAACTTACTAGTTACTTACTAACTAACTAGTCATCTATAAAAGGGTCTTTAGGGAGTGACAACTGTGATGAAATCTGCCACAAGGAAGCATCCAGACATTCCTGCAGCTGGATTCTTGGTTAACCAGCTTATAAAAATGGTTATACGTAGGTGGGAAACAACCTCAAAAACACTGTTTCCAAAAGTCACTCAGTTCAGATTGACTTCCAGACATCTGATACTACAGCGTTCCCTCTCCCACGGTGTTACAAAAGCTGCCCTTCAAATTGGGACAGCCAGCTGCAGAACATTAAGTTTGTTTCGGAAGTGTCCAATTTAATTCACAAAAGTAGATTGAGCCACAGGCCGCCCATCTGCCTTATTTAAACATCCTCAAGGTCACTAAGTTTATTTAACACACACCCAGGATATAGAGGTGTGTTGTAGGTTTTGTGCAGGGACCCCAAAGTGTTTTCAGATGCTGTTTCTCCCCCTCCAACAAACAGCATCTGTGGATGTGGTTGCTGCACATTAAGGTGTCAAAGTACTAGTGAGGTCTGAAATAGTCTGATACCATGATGGACAAGAAAGCTATGGGACTGTTTGCAGCTTATAAAGAAGGAGGAAATTTAAAAGAAAACAGGCAGTGGGGGGAGGGGAGCGTATGGCTTTTATCTGTCTGTGATCTCAAGACTCTGTCCTGTTGGAGTCAGGCTGACTTTAGTCCCCACTTTAGAGACCCCACTTGGCTCTGTGCTCTCTTAACTCCTGGACCCTTTGGGGCTGTGGCTTTTGTGTTGTGATTAGAAATAAAGAGGTGCATATACCTAGTATACACAAACAGACCAGTCAGGTTTTCACAGACTGAACACCCCTGTAATTCATACCCAAATCAGACACAGAACAGGACGTTTCCTGTACCCTAGAAGGTACCCGTGTGCTCTCAGCTTCTTAAGCCTCCTGTTGGAGAGCACCCCTGATTTTCACATGACAGTGTGGGCTAAGTGCTGGAGAGAGTCACCGGGCAGAAGTGCCTGCTGCCGAGCCTGACAGCCTGAGTCTGCGCTCCGCCGCCCACAGCGTGGGCAGAAGAGCTGATTCTTGATCTACAGATGAGAAGGGGAGTGGGAGAGGATGTAAAAGGGTGTGCAGTGTGGACTAGTCGGTTTGTTTCTGTGCTGTCTTGGCTCTTACGCCTTCCACTCAGTCTGAGGCTTGTGAGCGAGCACATCCTTGTCTTTGAGTTGTGCTTGTGGACGCTTCTTTCTCATATTTGTTATATATAACATGACATGGCTCAGCTATAGTTAGTTAACCATTTCACTATTTAGGGACATTTTGGGTGGTTTCTAGATTTTCCTTTTGTTAAATGTAAACATCCATTCAAGGTCAAGAAGTTTCTTCTACAAACTCAGATGGCATAGCCCATGATAGCGAGGTGTGAGTTGTGCAGGATCCTGAGTCTCTGGTTATTACCAGTAAAGCTGCTAGGAACACTTTTACACATCTCTTTTGAGCATTCTATTATAAATGAACTTAGAGACAATGCTATTGGATATTGGGGTATGTTGTTGATTGGCTTTGACATATATGGCCAAATCATTTTCCAAACTAGTTAAAATAGCCTAGTGTTATTTTCATGTTAAAAGTAAGAAACAGCTAGATGTGGTAGCTCAAGACCTTTAATCCCAGCAACCAGGAGGCAAAGGAAGTTAGATCTTTGTGAGGTCAAGGCCTGCTGGGCCTACATAGTGAGATCTTTACCCCCACCCCCACCAAAACAAACAAATAAATGAAACAAAGCTATGTGCTCACCCTCTATAATTGCTATAAAATTTATTTATGAAAATGTTTCAAATATCTCAGAGTCACACACATGAGAAGTAAACAATGATCTTGTAATCTTCTTCTCTGGTGCATAAACTTGGGAGATCTTGTATTAACTTGGAAGACATGGAGTGGAAACCTAACGTGACATTGAGGCTTTAGGCTTGGTTCCACACACCTACAATCTTAACCTTCAGTAAGCTGAGACAGGAGGATTGCCAAGAGTTTTGAGACCAGCCTTGACTATGTAGCAAGATACTGTCTCAAAAAAATCAGAAAAGAAAAGAAACAAAAACTCCAGTCCTTCGCCCTAAGCCATGATCCACAGATGTGTGGGCATTGCTCCTAGGTAGAATACATTTTCCCATCAAAACCTAAGTTGAGAGTTAATTTCAGTTTTAGGTTTTTAGAATCTATTCTGAGTGCAATGCCCATTTATGATAATACAGTGTAATAGCATGATCCAGTTTTCTGTCTTGGTTCTAAATTTCAAAGTGTGCCCTTTGGTCTACTTAGTTTCTGAAGTATCTCCTATACAGTGCATTCACTCCCTAGGGCATGCTGCCCAGACAACCACTTTGCCGGTATATAGGACTTTCTGAATTCTGTTACTGCTGCCTGCCCCACTAGGCCCATACTGCATCTACAACAATGTATGCTGAAGTTTGTTTCTGGGGGTGAGCTTCCTGTATAACTACTGGCCTCCTGCCGTGATAACAAGCCATGAGTCTTGCCTTCTCATGGCCTTCTGAACTTCTAAGGGTTTGAGGAGGTGCTTAATTTTTTTTTTTAATTTTGTTTTATGTGTGTGTGTTGCCTGTGTGTGCGCGTGTGTATGTACCATGTGCATGGTTAGTACCTGAAGAGATCAAAAGAGGGTGTCAGATCACCTGGAACTGGAGTTATTGGTTGTGAGCTGCTGTGTAGGTGCTGGGTCCTCTGTAAGAACAGCAAGTGCTCCTACCTGCTGAGTCATCTCTCCAACCTCCTTAGGTACTGGTTTAATGAGGGAAAAAGAGAACAGAGAAAGAAAACTGGCAACATCTTCTAACTTATTTAGGAGATGGAAGTTGCTGCGTAGATATAGAAAAGACTTGGGGAAACTGGTAACTGCCTAGCATGTCTTTTCAGACTCCTACTGCTGAGCAATGCTGAGTTAAAAATAAGTTGTGTTTGACAGTGTGGCTCATCTGCACAGTAGGCTGTTGTAGACTATAGCTCACACCTTATGTCTGTGCTGGGATCATGAGTTGGCATTTAGTATATCTTCTAAGTAACATCGATGACTGTCGGCCCACAGCATTCTGAGCAATGTGAAGTTCTTAATTTGTCTCATGGATATTTGTTTTAGGCCATACATTAGTTACACATACACAAAAACAACAAGGGCCATGGCGTTCGTGGATAAAGTGTGGTGCTCTTTGAGAAGAGCAGTGGAAAGATTTGCTTGCTCTTTGTGGGGTCAGGGAACCATGGAAGTGGGAGGAGCTGGTCCAGACCAGGAGTGGGGTCCAATCATGTCCATCCCTGGAAATCTCCTCTCGAGAGCAGGAGTGGGACAGCTCCCTCCTCTGCCTTAGGCCTCATCAGAGTAGGCCAGTGTGGTCACAGGTTAACTTCTCCTCTTCTAAATTGTTTCAGTTATCTCCCACGAAAATATGTTCTGTGTTGTATAACAACATGGGCTTATCATTGTTTTTCAATGAGATTCATATTTTATACCACAGTTTTAATTCTAATAAAATAAATGTGAAGGATATAGTCTGCATAAACAAAGATCCGTAGTCTCAGATGATTTTTAAAGTATAAATATTCTGAACTCCAAAAGCTTAAGAAATACCATAATAACAAATAAGTCTTTTAGTTATGAAAAGATTTACAAAACAGAAAGTTACTTCTGATGACAGTGCAAAGAAATAGAATTTAAAGTAGCATGCTCACTAACATGGAAAATTATAAACTGTATGGGCATAGTCTGGTGTACACATGACATGAGTGTATCGGCCAAAGATTAAGACAGTGAGCACACCTGACTCCTCAGCTCTGTGCTGCGGACGACCTGTTCATTGTCCTTACTTCTGTGGTAATGTGTGATATGGTAAATAAAGCATTTTGTTTTACTTGCAGTTATTGTACAGTTCAATAGAATTATCTATGCTAATATTCAGTGTTTATTTGGTGAAGTTCCTATGTCACTAGCCAACTTTAAAATTTCACAGATAGGTTCATTTTTTAGTCTAGCTTGCTAGGCTCATTAAATAAACTTGTATTCCATAAGTATAGTCTATTGGATAGAAGTTGTATGTCTAAAAGCCAAGAAAATCCAGTTGGGATGATTAGCATGTTATCCTGAACTCATCTGAGATAGCGACACTCAACATTACAGAGAAATGAAGATCTGATGATATTATAACATTTTGTTGTGATGATTTAGGTTTTATTTTTGTTTTTTATATGAAATTAGGCTGAAAACATTTGTGTGTCTGTCTTTTTTAGGAAATGACTATACCCTGGTGCTTACGGAGAGCAGAACTGGTATTTAAGTGTGTCAAAGGTAAATCTTTCCCAGTTATTGAAAGAAGAGCCTCCCAAAGGAAAAGCAAAGTTGCCTCTGTTTCTGGTGCTTTGGTCAAATACTTAACCAGTCAAATAGTTCATAGTAAATCTTATATTATCTTTTACCAGTTACAAAATAAAGATATCTCTAGCCATTTTGAAACAAGGATGTTTGGGTAGTAGATTAGTTACTTCACATGGTCCTGAAACAAAACGCCTGACAAGATCAGATTAAAGAAGAAAGGGTTTATTTTTGCTCAGACTTTAAGGTTACATTCTGGAAGCAGGGAAGGCTTGGCGGTAGGAGCAGAGTGTGGTCAGTCACATCGCATCTGCAGTCAAGAAACCTAGAGGTGAATGTTGGTGCTCTGATGGCTTTCTCCTGTTGACATGGCCTAGGACCCCAGCCAACAGAACAGTGCCACCCACACTGAGGGCACTGAGGCTAGGTCATCCCACTTGGGCCCCACAGACATGCAAAATCTCCATGGTGATTCTAGGTCTTGTCAAATAGATAGCTAATAGGAATCCCCACCGGTGCCCCTTGTACTTTGATGATTCTAGCTGCCCTTGATTGCCTTTCATTTCAGCCACGTGCTGAATTAACCTTTCATAATCTGTTTTATCTTCATCCTATGAAGGTCATGTAGGCCTTTGGGTGTGTTGACAGGACAGTTAAAACTCTCTGGCATAGAGAATTGGGAAGTGTGGGTCTTTATCCCAGAGGCTTAGCCTTTCTTCTAGACAAGAAAAAAGTGACTACTTAAAAGGTCAAGGCATGAGACAAGAATTTCACAATGAAATTCCTCCTCATCTTAAGAAGGGAGTTTTGGTACAGAGGGTCAGAGCTCATAACATATCAGCCTGTTGTTCTGTTTTAGGTTTCATGATGGAGATGGCTTCATGGGATGGAGGAATTTCTCGGACAGTGCAATTTCTGGTACCACAGGTATGTTTCCTGAGCAGATCCCAGCCCAGCCCACAGCTGTGTTATCTGAGCAGATCCCACTCCAAACTGAGGTCTTTTAAGATTCTTGACAGCACAGCCAAGTATAAACTGGCTCTACTACACAGTGTAAATCACAGCTTCTTGACTTTAAGGGGAGAAGTATGTTTGGGTGCCATGCATCCACGCAGTGTACTGTCAACGATCTGAGCACCTACCTCTTCAAGATCTGACCTTGAACTCAAGAGACTTGCTTGCCCCTGCCTAGGGCTGGGGCTAGGTGTGTGCTGCTGCCCTCAACAGCTCTGAAATCTGTTTAGAAGTTAGCAAAACTAGTGGAGTTTGTTTCTACTCCTGCTGCTGATGACTAAGGATTTCTCTAGTGATCAAAAGCTTTACTTGACAAAAATCATGTAAATTTCCAGAGGGTTGGAACCAGAAAAGCAACTCCCATCTATACTTAACAAAATTGAATCCATCAGGAAAGATGCTTTTCACATATTATATTCCCTACCTAGAATGAGAGCCATGTTTTAAATACTTTAGAAACTGGAAATGTCGGTACGGATCTAACAAGTGCACGCTTCTGTCTCCCTCTTACAGAGCATTTCTGAAGAAATGTTTTATCAGCTGAGTAACATGCTTCCACAGATCTTCCGGGTCTCCTCAACCCTCACCCTGACATCCAAGCACTGAACTCTTATATACCGACACCCTGGCAAAAGAGGAGTTCTGAACTCTCTGAGAGAATTGTCCTGGAATCCTGTTAAACAAAAGGTGCCCAGTGGACCCCAGCCACCTGTTAAATATGACGTGTTACCAAACATTCCAGAAATGTGTAGACTTCACAGAGCAGAAGCCAGCTCCCAAGCGAAGCATTTACTCACTCCCTTTATGAAATAACAGCTCGTCTTTCTACTTATATGTCCTATCAAGGAATGACAACTTAACACCTAAAATGTTTCTCAAATGTGGACATCTATATTTCATTGCATTTCCATGGAGACCTCTGATTTTTCCAAGACATGAGTTCTATCTATATTATGCACAAGCATAATTAGACATAAAAGTACAATCTTCCTTTTACTTTATTTGTCAAATCAAAACTTAAATATACATTACAAGTATAAGTTTCTTGTGAAAATGTTTTTG
This sequence comes from Apodemus agrarius, assembly GCA_964023405.1. NCBI lineage: Eukaryota > Metazoa > Chordata > Mammalia > Rodentia > Muridae > Apodemus > Apodemus agrarius. The sequence continues at coordinate 158,026,483 of OZ030006.1, forward strand.
TACCAATGTAAATATACCAGACAAATGTGCTTGTTGTTTTAAATTCTCCTGTTTCAAACCCTGGCTTTTCCCCTTCTCTTTCTAAGGTTGTATAAGTTAGAGTCAGAGGAGGCTCTGAATTCTTTACTGCTGTCTCACCTTCCCGCTGTGACCTTGCCCATGTCTATTAATAACGTTCCCTGGGCTGGGGAAGTAGTGTTCTGTTCCCCAGCCTGATGTGGGTTAGTGTAGAGCCATGCCAGGCAGCTGTGGGCTCTGCCCTGCTGACAACCCGGTGACTTTCGCTTCTGCATCGCCCTGACTCCCGGCCTCACCATCCCTCCACACCCGTCTCCACGGCAGAAGCAGCATTCACATTTCTGTCTTCTGACCTCTGATGTTTATCCTCTGTTATCAAAATCGGGCGCTCTTTCCTCATAGGCTCTTCATATGCCAGGAGGTCAGAGCTATGGCAGACACTCTGTTGGTACTCCCCAGGGAGGATTAGCTCTTGGTTTTCTACTCAAGGAAGAGATGGAACACCTAGTCCACAATCATCATCAGACACTAATTTTTCCAAGTTCTTCACCAAGGGGCTTGGTACTGCATATGGAGATTCCCCATTTCCTTGAAGAAATGATCTTTCAAGTACCATTGCTCTCATTAGAATTAATTCTGATGCAGGGCAGATGGTTAGTAACCAGAGGTGGACAGGTCAGGATCAGAGACTATTTCTATTAAACTGGCGCATTTAGCTAGGGTGTAGGTATAGTGGAGTCAATAAAAGGCATTCAGAGCCAGAGGTGTACCAGGAGTGGGAGCATCAGAAAGAGGCCTTAGGATCTGTCTACAGATGTTGTGGGACTGAAGACATTTAAGGGTACACCAGCAGATTTAACTGTGGGGTCTAGAAGGAATCTCTCATGTCTGGTCGGAAGCTTCATCTGTCAAATAAAGCTAATTGGCCTGTAGCTGAGGCAGGCAATCTCGAAGGCGGGAGTTCTGGTAGGAAGTAAGGACTCTGGGACAGAGGGTGGGTAGGATTCACCTGGGAACAATGAAGAACAAGAGGAACATGGGAGTCAAGCAGAGGTAGTTAGCCACAGGGCAGAGCTTAGATCAGAATAAATGGCTTATTACCTTAGAATCTAATCAAGGAAGTAGCCAAAGCTCACAGCCAAGGTATTTGTATATATAATTGAGTCTCAGAGTCTTTATTTCTGGGAACAGGATTGTGGGAGGAAAAACTCATCTCAACAGAACTGCATCTAGCTGTCAGGGTGCTGGAGCCGTTTTATCCTGAGAAGCAAGATGAAGTTTTCTTTATCACCTCAAGGCTGTTTTACCAAGTCACTTATAAATTGGGGCCTTCACTTAATGACAATATAAAGTACAACTTGACCTGTAAAATCAAGGCAAATATATTGAGTACCCATTTTTCAGTTTGTACTGTATTATATAGTATACATTAATGATAAGATTAGGAAAAAAAAAATTCCTACAATGTTATAGACCACTGATGAAAACACACCCAAAAATGCATCACAATTGCAAATAAAATGTAATTGCATATAGTTAAATGGTGAGGATTTATTTTAATCATGCTGTAATTGTGGGAGCCTAGAATTTTGTATTTGAGTCAAGAACCAAGTCTTCCTATCAGCTTCTTGGAGGGGAGCACTTCATGAAAGCTGTGTCACTGTGACAGAATATATGAGAAATCAGCATAATCCACGTCCAGCCCAGGGTTACTTGGCCCTGCTGCTTTGGGTCTGTGGCAGCACAGTACATTATGGTGGGAGTGTCTGCTCCCAGAGGCCTGCTCACGTCATGGTAGATAAGGAGGAAAGGAAGCAAAACACAGGGCAAATATTCTCAAAGGTGCCCGCCCGCACCTAACTGCTTTGACTAGGCCACGCCTCTTAAAGGCTCTTCCACCCAGATGGGCCCCATTGCAGCTTCAAGCCCAGCAGATGAGTAGGTCCTCAGCAGTTCGGATAACAGGAAGGACAGCAGACCCTCTAGGTGGGGCTGCAAAAAGTGTGGCAAGGAGCGGCCAGCGTGTTGAGAGAAGCGGTGTGTGCTTTATACCGCATGGCTAATGAACGCCCCGGTGAAGGGTTTTCCGTCTGTGTAAACAGTTGGCTGTCCCTAAGACAGATGGCTGCGAGGGCCGCTAGACCTTCAACCTGGTCTGTTACTGAGGCCTTCGCTGCTCCTCCCATCCCGCCCCACCTGTTGGTAAGGGACACAGAGGGAGGCCATAACCTTTTCATTGATCTGGACGCGGGGCGCCAGCTGGGCCCCAGCACGACACTGGGACCAAAAATGGAAGAAACACATGGAAAAGGAATCTCAGCCCAAGAATCCCGCCGGCCCAGGAGCTGGTAGCTCTGTTGACACAGCCCACGCCGTCATTCATGTCCCTTCAGTGGCATCCCGTGTCTCACACGAAGAAAACTCCAGCACAGAAACATTCCTGAGTCCTGAGGGAGAGACCGAAAGTTACCTGCAGCGGTGTAAAAGTCACTATCGTAAATGTGAAGCTAGAAAAGGATTATTCCCCAACACCTACTCCAAAACTATACCATTATCTTCAGAACCCTTTAAATAACCAGTCTTCTGCCCTTTAGCCCCCCAGCACCCTAGTGTGCTCACGGAGCTGAGACGTGAGAGCTTAGCGCACAGTTGAAATCGCTTAAGCAGCCTGTGCGGTGACATGTCCATTGCCAGCCGACCCTTGTTCTAAAGTAGATTTGTCATAGAGTTCCCGAAACTTTTCCCAAAATGGCTCAGCGGTTAAGAGCACTGACTGTTTTGCCGAAGGTCCTGAGTTCAAATCCCAGCACCCACATGGTAGCTCACAACCATCTGTACTGAGATCTGACACCTTTTTTTTGGAGTGTCAGAAGACAGCTACAGTGTTCTTACATATAATAGATAAACAAATTTAAAAAAAAAACAAAACCAAACAAACAAACAAAAAAACAGAACCTTGGCATTTGGTGTAAGGTATGGATGGATTCTTGTCTAAGTGAAATATGTGTTTTAAAGATTGTTTAAATATCTCGGTGGCATCCTAAAGCACAGCAAATACACGGAACCCCAAACGGGGCACCCCAGCTGGAGCCAGAAGGATTGGGGAACAGTTGTGTTTCTTCCACTTTAAGGTTCCCTCGGACCCAGTATGTGTTTGCTGCATCTTTTTTTTTTTTTTTTTTTTGGTTTTTTGAGACAGGGTTTCTCTGTGTGGTCCTGGCTGTCCTGGAACTCACTCTGTAGACCAGGCTGGCCTCGAACTCAGAAATCCACCTGCTTCTGCCTCCCAAGTGCTGGGATTACAGGCGTGTGCCACCACCGCCCGGCTGTTTGCTGCATCTTGTTCAAAGACACACAGCTCGGTAACGTTAGTGATGAACACTCGGGCTTTCTCCTCTTCTGCTTTCCCTTCTCCCACAGGAAACCACGTCATCAGTCTAAGAGCTGGCTGAGCTCATGCCACACACAGGCCACTCCCCTTAACCACAGACCCCACGTGTGGGAACCCACCTACTCACTTGAGTGTGGTGTCCCTGCAAAGGTCACTAACGGTGGAGACCGGGGAGTGGCTTAGTGGGTGGGAGCACTTGCCCTGCAGGCGGAAGTGCTTGAGTTTGAAGCACTCAAGCACTGGTGTGGCAGTGCGTGGACCTGTGGCCCACTCCTGTGTTGGGGTGTAGAGACAAGAGGGTTTCTGAGAATCACGGGCTACAACTCTAAAGCCAAGTTCAGGGAAAGACCTTGTCTCAATGGAATTATGGTAAAGCATTGTACCCAGTGCACTGGTGTCCATGACATGGGTAGTTGTACATGCATACAACACACACACATACACACACACACACACACACACACACACACACACGGGCAGTGGAGAGCAATAAAAGCAATAGTTTCATCAAATCCAGACCATATATTGTGCTGGTTTGGTTTATTTTGGTTTTGGTTTTGGTCTAGTTTTTGTTGGTGGTGGTAGTTTTTTGTTTTGTTCTGTTTGGTGTGTGTGTGTGTGTGTGTGTGTGTGTGTGTGTGTGTATGTTTGGTCTTTTTGTTTGTTTTTGTGTGTATGTGTGTATGTTTTTGGGTTTTGGGGTTTTGATACTTTGTCAAATTGACACAGGCCAGAATTATTTGAGAAGAGTGGGCTTTGATTAAGAAAATGCCTCTCAGCCGGGCGGTGGTGGTGCATGCCTGTAATCCCAGCACTCTGGGAGGCAGAGGCAGGCGGATTTCTGAGTTCGAGGCCAGCCTGGTCACAGAGTGTGTTCCAGGACAGCCAGGGCTATACAGAGAAACCCTGTCTCCAAAAAACCAAATCCAAAAAAACCAAGAGAGAGAGAGAGAGAGAGAGAGAGAGAGAGAGACAGAGACAGAGACAGAGACAGAGACAGAGACAGAGAGAGAGAGAGAGAGAGAGAGAGAGAGAGAGAGAGCGCCTCTCTTTGATTGGGCATTTTGTAGACATTGATGTGGGAGGGCTCAGCCTGCTGAGGGCCGTGCCGCCCCTGAATGTGTGGTCCCGGGTTGAAGCAGGTTGATCAGGCCACAGATAACAAGTCAGTAAGCAGCACTCCTCTGCAGTTTATCCTTCGATTCCTGCCTCTGGGTTCCTGCCATGACTCTGGGTTCCTGCCTCTGGGTTCCTGCCATGACTCTGGGTTCCTGCCTCCAGGTTCCTGCCGTGACTTCCCTTCATGATTGGCTGTGCTCAAGTTGCTCTTGGCCATGATGTTTTATCACAGCAATAGGAAAACAACTAACACACACATGGTAAACTCCCGGTGGGGTACTTTCAGTCCTTCGTGAGCATTCGTGGAGTAGCCAGCACTGAGTTGCTCAATCCGTGCAGCCCTCGCTCCTGTGGGCAGAGCGGTGCTTCACTGCCTTGCTTCGGTTCATAACAAGAAGTGCTTCATTTGGAATGCTTAGTGCTGTGGGGTTTTTTTTTTTCTTCAATTTTGTGCTTTTAATTAGTTTGCTATTTTAAACGGTCCAAAAGCACAGTGCTTTAGTGCTGTCCAGTGTTAATAAGCATAAGAACGACGTTATGATGTGCCTTATGGAGAATGTGTCAAATACAGCATGGGTTAGAGTGCTCACGCTGGCCAGGGGTCCAATGGTAATAAATCATCAGTACATATTAAAGTGACTAAGCAGAAACACCAGTGAAGGTGTGTTGATCAGCTAATGGAAATGTGGACAGAGGCTTGCAGGAACATAATTCGATATTTCTCTGAAAAGTAGTAGTGGGCATTCACTAATACAATGTTTTCAGCTGCTGTGGACAGTGAAGAGAAATGCTATGAATAATGAGGATCTGAGGCAAGGGATACCCAGAACCATCTGTGGCTCTTTATCGTCTTAGCCAGTGTCCTCTGTGAACAGACACCATGACCACAGCATCTCTATGAAAGAAGCACCCTTAGTTGGGGCTGGCTTATCATCTCAGAGGGTTAGTCCGTTATCAGCGTTGTGGAAGACATGGTGCTGGATAAGGGGCTGAGACTTCTACACCCGGATCCCCAGGCAGCAAGAAGAGAAAGCCAGTGAGCCTGGCTTGGCCTTCTGAAGCCTCAATGCCAACTCCCAGTGACACACTTCCTCCAACAAAGCCACACCTCCTAATCCTTACAAATACAAATTCCTAAGCATTCAAGTGTATGAGCCTGTGAAGTCATTCTTGTTCACATTTATCATACAGAAACTGAGACTTAGAACGCATCACAAAAACAGCCAACAGCTCCTCTCTGAAGACGTCTAGGTATCCAGCAGGAACGGTGTTGTCGCAGACAGGGGTCACCCACGAGGAAAGCATATTGGCAGGTCTTTTTCCCATCTTTTCTAGATTTCTCTCATTTTCCCCTTTATATGGCCAAAACCCATTTTTTTCTGTTAGCTCCCTCACATTCAAAAGTTTCTAATCCATGCAACAGTATAGCATCAGAAATCCGGGAGCATTGCCTGGAAAGTTTACACAAACCTGCTTCAAAGGCTGGCCCCAACTTATGCACTGTGGCTTGTCACATTAGGCACATTACCTACCCTTCTTAAGCATGCCTTTTCATTGGTAAGCTGGATAGAAATTAATAATAGTATCTACCTCATTGGGAAGTTGGAAGGATCAAATATGAGCAGAGTACCTGGCATATAGTCATTCTATAAATGTTTGCTATTATCCTTCCTTCCTGCCTGCCTGCCTCCTCTTCCTATCTTCCTTCCTGTCTGACCTTTCTCCCTTTCTTCCTTCCTCTCATTAGGTAGTAGGGATACTAAGTCACTTAAAACACTATGTCCTCGAGGAGTTGGTGAAAGAACACAGGGTAACTCAAAGTTCCAGCCAACATATGACCAGGATACACAGCCAGTGCAGAACAAAACACAAGAGCGCTATGGGAGTCAAAATAGAAACATTAGCAATGCAATGAGATGTCAAATCCATTGTGAGCAGTGGGCTTAGCCCTGCCTTTCTCTGGCACTGAGTAGGTATCCTCTGAAAGCCCTTGTTATTCTCAGTGGGTCAAGCCCAAATCCTCTTGGCAGGCAGACAGCACCACCTGTGTCAGTAGTGGAAAGTTTCAGATACGAAGGGTCGGGCAGGTTAGAATGTCAGGAGGAAGTCACAGGGTAGGTGACTAACCTTGTATTTGAGGGCAGCAGGAAGGACTGGCGGATTTTTGTCAGGTGAGCCTAAATTTTGGACATAACAATAGGATGAGGTAGTTAGGGCATTCAAGTCTACCCACTTAACTGATGGAGTAAAGTAGCTGCCCCGCCATGTATCCCTGGCTATCTCCGGTAGTCCTCTGTGGGTGAGCCGATGAGATGTTTCCTGCCTTCCAGATGAGCGGCTGAAACAAGTGGATTCAGTGGTGGGAAGGAAGGGAGGGGGTAGTCCCGGGGCTGAGCAGGATCCAGTCCTGGGCTGTGTGTTGGTGGCGAGTTAAGAGAGGAAGTAGACAAATGCTCTTCTTCTTTCTAAGAATCCTTTTGACTGGTATAACATTTTCTAATTGAATTTCCTTTGTTATAAAATGCCTCTCTGGGTGGTGGTGGGACACACCTTTAGTCCCAGCACTTGGGAGGCAGAGGCAGGCTGATTTCTGAGTTCGAGGCCAGCCTGGTCTACAGAATGAGTTCCAGGACAGCCAGGACTACACAGAGAAACCCTGTCTCGAAAAAACCAAAAAATAAAAATAAAAATAAAAAAATAAAAAAAAAATAAAATGCCCCAAAAATATAGAAAAGTTCAACGAAATTATTCAGCCTACCATAACCTACCCATGTACATTCTCGTACATGTAGTCCCTATGTTTGTTAAACCATAATGTGCTGTGTTTGTATAAAGGTTCTGTTGTTTGTTGTTTGTTTGTTTGTTTGTTTAGTAAGGGTCTCCCTATGCAGCCTAGGCTGGCCTGGAACCCATAATCCTACCTGAACCTCACAAGTGCTAGAATTACAGATGTGCACCCCAGCCACCTGGCTCTTCTTTCAGAGCACACTGGGCACCATAGATCCAGGCTCACACCACTTCCCCTTTTCCTCTTGTATCAGATATTGATAAACATTTATGTTTCATAGTTTGGTGGGTCACATTAGCAGTTTTCTGGGCTCTCCTTGGCTTATTGATGAATCTCTAGTCATCAATCTGGTGGACAGCTGATGCCCTGGGCTTGGCATTTGGATGTGGCTGGTGGGAGTGGACGGCTTACTTTCTGACATACCTGGCTTCGCTTTCTTTCCTTCCTTGGGTCTCACCCTCCAGGTTGATCGCAGAGTAGAAGTTGGGGATGAAAGAGAGAGAACGGACACATGCTTGCTTTGACCACACTGTGTCGATGAAAGCAGGTTCAAGAGGTAGACTAAGAGACTCCACATTTGGATAATCACGTGACAAGGATGTGGACTAGAAAGAGGAATCAAGGGTGATTTTATGTCACTGGGTCATAGCATCTATCTCCTCAGCATCCGGCACTATCTCAGTTTTGTTATTCATATTGATGGGTGTATCGTAGCAATAGGGCACTATCAAATATCACTGTGAGGAGGACAGTTGAGAGCTTTGTTTTCTACACATGACTTAGCTTGCTTTATTGAGGGCCAGTGTATAATTAGGTTTAGCAGCTTTATTAATCTTGCATGCAGCTATTTTGGACCAGGAGGGTACTGGTGACGAATCTGAGGCCCTCACACTTTATTTTTGAGTACTCTGAATTATAGGCCTGTGGCCCGACTGACTTGTTCATTTATTCTGGTCTTTGAGGCTGTGTCCACCTTTGTGTCACTTGCCCTGTGCTATAACAGCTGTGTAGAGACACGTTATAGTCTCTCGGGCTTAGAAGGAGCTTTTCTGGATTGTAGAGTATCGGCATCTTCAAATTTAGTAGATGTGTTTTAAATTCAACTTAGGGGGGGTTGCACCAAATCACTCTCCTAAAAGGATGTACATTCATTCCCCTTTCACAAATCCTTGTGTGAACTAGGTAGGGGGTTTGAGCCTTACTATTCTGATAATACAAAACAAAACAATATTCCCTGCTGCTCTGCTTTGCCTTTCTCTGGGTCCTGGGGACCCCAGTAGCACTAAATAGGCCTGCTGGGCGCTTGGATGCCTTTATTTCTGAGGAACGATGAGTGAGTCTTTAGTACTCATTTTCTCTCGGGTGATGATGTCCAGATTGCCTTTATCACTCTGTATCTGGACGGTCAGGCCTTTGTAAGTCATCCTTGCAAATCCCTCTCCATAGGTTCTGTGTTGTCTTTCCAGTTTTTGCTGTTTTGTTTTCACAGAGGACTTAAATGGGATATATTTTATCATTTCCTTACAGTTCAAATTCTGTGTCTTAGTTGAGATATCTTTCATTATACCGAGGGTCACAGACATGTTCTCATATGGTCTCCTTTACGCTTTTAACATCTTTCTTTTTAAAAGCGTATGAGCCTTTAATCTGGGTGATATTCCACATTACATGTTCTAAGTTATGCATCCCATTATATTTGGGTCCAGGAAGAAGACTTGTGGCTAAATGTTTTCTAGAACTGATGGACATAAGTCTTTAGGTTAAAAACAGAGGCAGAAACCTAAACAGAAAATAAAAACTAAATCTGCAAGTAGATCCTTCATGATAAAACTTGAAGAACCATCTCCCAAAGTTTTATTAAATTAAAGCATGGTGATTTCTGAACAGCAATGGCATTTTCTCAAATAGACACCAGAAAACAACCATTTCTCAAACAACTAACAGCTTACATTTTACCCATCAAGGCAGCCATTCTGTCCCCCACCCCCATGCCACCAGCTCTGGTACTAGATAGCTATAGCCTTGGACAAATTGTGCTTTCTCTTTGAATCTCAGTTGACAAACCTACAAGGTATAATTAATATTTTTCCTGTTCTCTGTTTCATAGAATCACAAAAGTATGAAATAGATAGGAGAATGCTTTACAAATATGAAGTTACAAAGTGATTGATTTAATGCTTCAGAGCAGAGCTATATTATCTTTTCATTTGTTTTTGTTTTTTGTTGTTGTTGTTTTTGAGAGAGGGTTTTTCTGTGTAACCCTGGCTGTCCTGGAACTCACTTTGTAGACCAGACTGGCCTCAAATTCAGAAATTTGCCTGCCTCTGCCTCCCAAGTGCTGGAATTAAAGGCGTGGGCCACCACTGCCCGGCTGTATTATCTTTTAAACAGAATTAATTCATTTTATTTTTCTTATATAAAAACTCTATGTACTAGCCACAGCTAGAGCCTGGGTCCTCTGAACAGACTCTGGTGTGGGTTTCCACAAGATGATCAGCGAATTTCTGATAATGAGACTTGTTGGACACAGTCTCTTTCCAGAGGTCGCAGGGGTTAGGTAGCTGTAGGTCTTGGAGATAGCATCAAAGGTGGCCTTCACAAAATTGCCCAGGGTGGCAGTGCAACCTCTACCAGTCATCTATACTGGCCATCACCAGGAGCTTCTTGGGCACAAGAGCAGAGACAATGCCAGTGCCTCTGGGGGTAGGGATGAGATGCACCAACACAGAACCACAGCGGCCTGTCTCCTTGCATGGAACAGTGTGGGGGCTTGCCAGTCTTGTTCCCCCAGTAGGCTCTCTGCACAGGGACAAGGGAAAGCTTGGCCAAGATGATGGCCCCTCGGATGGCAGTGGCAACCTCCTTGGAGCACTTAACACCAAGACCAACGTGACCATTGTAGTCCCCAATAGCGACAAAAGCCTTGAACCTGGTCCACTGGCCAGCCCGAGTCTGCTTCTACACTGGCATGATTTTTAGAACCTCATCCTTTAGGGATGCAGCCAGGAAAAAGTCAGTGATCTTAGACTCTTAATGGGCCGGGAGAGCAGGTAGATCGCCAAAGACTTCATGTCCTTAACCAGGCAGCCCAGCTTGGTGACGGAAACCACTCCTGTCTTCAGCTTTACCTCTAGTAGAAGAAACATATTAATTTCTTATGATGGTTTGAATGCATGACTTGATACAAACTGGATTGATTAGGAGATAAGGTCACCATTCTCTAGTGGACTTAATCAAAGCCTGTAGTCTTCTAAAATGATAATAAAACTCTGGGCCAGTCATCTTTAACAAATGGTATTGGGAAAACTGGATAGATGCATGTAGAAGAATGAAACTCAGCCCTTCTTGTTCATCCTGTATACCAATCAGTTCCTAGTAGATCAAAGACATGAAATGTTAGAGATGAAATTCTGAAACTTCTAATAAAGAGCAGAGAGTGCATTTTAGGATATAGGCTTATGTATAGGACTTTCCGACTAGGACTCTGGTTGTCCAGGAAATAGGACCAACCGCCAGCAAGTGGAACTTTGTGACATTAAAAAGCATCTGTACTTCAAAGGAAACTGTTAACTGACAAAAGAGGCAGCCTACAGGGTAGAAACAAAACCTTTACCAATATACAAACAACACAAAGAACTGAACCATCCAATGAACAGTGTGCTGCAGAACTGAATAGGAAGTTCTCTGAAGAATTACAAATGGCTAAGAAAAACTACTGCTCACCATCCTCAGCCATCAGGGAAATGTAAATTAAAATTACTTTGAGACCTCATTTTATCTCCATTAGAATGGTTAAGATATAAGCCAACAAGTGCTGGTGAGGTTGAGGGAGGAACAGGAAACACTTCTGTGCACTGTTTCTGGGGGTGTAGATTGATGCACCACTATGAAAATCAATGTCGTGGTCCTCAGCAAACTGGAAATGAATCTGTCATGTAGCCTTGGTATAATGCTCCTGGGAATATATCCTGGGGACTATTTCATATTACACAAACCTGCTCAGCTGTGTTGACAGCTGCTTAGTTCACAATAGCTATTGTAGTGAGAATTTTAGTTTCTTTAAAAAGCACAGAAACATTATAGGAATATGTTTTCATTTCAATACCGGGTGTGGGGATGTGGGGTTGCTTCAGATCGTCTACAGAGGCTGACTATGATTTACCTCATGCTCTAGCAGGGGCGTGATTTTGCCAGCTGCAGATAGTGTCTGCGATTGTGTGGCCTTTGGAATCCTGGAGACTCTTCAGAGAGTATGTAAATGCTAGGACCCAGTGAGGCAGGCTTGGTGTTGGTTGTTGCTAAGCAGTTGTGCACAAAGAAGAAACAGGAAGAAGGAGAAATTAGATATCCTGATGGTGAAGATTAAGGAACTAGATATTCCTAATCAGCAGGAAGCAGTCTATCAATAATGTTGCCTCCCTTCCCCTCTATCCTTTTTTCTCTCCAATCTAATGTTAGGGAGGTTGAAAGGGTGGAAGAAAGAAGATCCCACAAAGTAGCTGAAGTCCAGCCACAGCTATGACATGGAGAAAACCCTACATATCCATCAACCAAAGAATGGATAATAAAAATAAATGTAGCACCTACACACAACTGAATGTTATTTCAGCTGTAACAAAAACACTGAAAATTTCAGGTAAATGGATGGATCTTGAAAACACACTGAGGTAACCCAGACCCAGAAATACCAATGGTACATGTTCTCACCCATAAGTGGATCTTACTGTCAACTCTTCATATTTGTGTATTTATTTTAGAGTGTCTGTAAAATCTAGAAAACTAGTAAAGGACCATTGGTGGAGAGGGAAAACAGATCTTAAGGGAGGACGGATAGGAGAATACAGGTGATATGATGGGGAAATGGAAACAGTGGGGTGGAAGGTTACGTTGGGTGGGGGATGGGAGGGTAAGGCAGAGGAGATGTGAGGAGGGATAAATAGTGCTAAGGGTGTTTGGAAAAACCACATGAAAATCTGCTATTTTATAACCTTCATATATTTTTAACATAAAGGAGTTTTTCTAGAGTTACCATACACAGGGGATAATGTTCCTCCCAGAAGCCAAACGTTGTCAAATAAAAATCCCAGTGCCAGGTATGGGATAGCTCCCCTCCAGTTGTTAGTCAAGGGTATGGTAGAAACCCACCGAACACGAAAGGCTATTGCCACTCCTTCTGGCTGGTCTTATAGCTGAAGACAACACAGTTTTAGCACAGGAGAGGGAAACATCAGATTGGTCCTAACCAGGAAGCTTCCTTACCAATGACTAGAACTGGATATGCTGTATAGGCTACTGAGAGTCAAAAGTCAACATCCTTACCCAGCTACAATAATGACAGTTGTGGCAAGATATGGGCATGGGAGTAGTAGTAACATGAATGTCCTAGGTTAACCAATGGTTTCCTGCAGTAAAAAGGCAGCCATAGACAGTGTGCTAGTGAGTCAGTGGGACTGTACTCAAACAGGTGACTGGCTGGCTCTGGCCTTTGGGATGTTATTATAGTCGCTGTTGCTGGAGGTGATTGAAGGACCTACATATTTATATATAAATCCCTTCTTTCCTGCCCTGAGCACAGCACAGCCTTCTCCTGAAAACACTTCGCTCCCGTTGTCTGGATAACCAACTCCTCCCACATTTCCTCATAGATACCTCCTCTTGAGACCCCCTTCCTGGATTCCCCATCGGTTTACATTATCATGGTTGTATTTTCCACAGTAGAATATTTACGTGTTTACTTCCTACTGTTTTCTAGATGTTTTTGAAGAGTCAAAAACCTCATGTCCCTCATAGAGGCTCACTGAGACTGAACTGACAATCAGGGAGTATGCATGGGTCTAACCTAGGCCCTCTGCATATATGTTATAGTTGTATAGCTTGGTGGTTTTGAGGGACTCCAAGCAGAGGAAGTGGCGGTGGGGTTGCTGTTTCTGACAATTTTGCTTATTAGTTTTGGGACCCTGTCCGACTGTGTGGCCTGGTCTAGCCTTAACATACCTAATCTTATTGCAATTTTTTCTTTTTCTTTCTTTCTTTCTTTCTTTCTTTCTTTCTTTCTTTCTTTCTTTTTTGAGACAGGGTATTATGGTTTGTATATGCTTTTCCCAGGGAGTGGCACTATTAGGAGGTGTGACCTTGTTGGAGTAGGTGTGTCACTGTGGGTGTGGGCTTAAGACCTTCACCCTAGTTGCCTGGAAGTCAGTCTTCTACTAGCAGCCTTCAGATGAAGATGTAGAACTCTCAGCTCCTCCTGTACCATGCCTGCCTGGATGCTGCCATGTTTCTGCCTTGATGACAATGGACTGAACCTCTGAACCTGTAAGCCAGCCCCAATTAAATGTTGTCTTTTATAAAACTTGCATTGGTCATGGTGTCTGTTCACAGCAGTAAAACCCTAACTAAGACACAGGGTTTCTCTGTGTATCCCTGGCTGTCCTGGAACTCACTCTGTAGACCAGGCTGGCCTCGAACTCAGAAATCCATCAGCCTCTGCCTCCCAGAGTGCTGGGATTAAAGGTGTGTTCCACCACTGCCTGGCTTATTGCAACTTGATATGCCACGTTTGGCTGATGTCCCTGGGAGGTCTGCCTTTTTCTGAAGGGACATGGAGGAGGATTGGATGGGAAGGGAGGAAGTATGGGGGAGGGGCAAGGTGGGGGAGGGAAAAGGGGGAGGAAGGGTGGAAACTGTGGTCAGAGTGAATATGAGAGAATAAATTAATAAATAATTTTTAAAATCTCATGTTCCCCTTTGATTCCCAATGCCTGGCAGAGTTCTAGGCACATGGAGCCCTTCAATAAAACTTTTATGGTTTTCACTGAGTGAAGAGAAAGTCATTCAGTGACTCTGGCTATCCATCTCTAATCTTAAAACTGGAGCTGAGGAAACCTGACTTGTTCCTTATCTCCATGGAAAGGCTTTGTTCGGTGGGAAGTCATGCCTTCCCCTTGGCCGACGTCTCTCAGGGAATCAGCGGTCCCAAAGTCAGAAGCAGACACTGTTATCTTTTCTTGAGCAGTTCCCATCCCATTCACCGGGCTGCTGATTGTTCTCAAATCTGTGTGACCCCACTTCCGGCAAGCACTCTCTTATACTGGCTTTAAAAATAAGCCCTCGGGGGAAATTGTTACGTCTCTTTCCAAATGCTCTCACGAGTGCCAAAAGTGGTGGACAGTGGCCCATCTGTGGTTAAGGGTGGGGCAGCCGCCATTGGGCCAGGCATCCTGGGACTGGCTGCAGCCTGCTCGGCCCGCCCTTTCCAGATCATCTCCGACGATTTGTAAAAGGATCCACTTTTCCAGCCAAGCCACCATGTCCTGCCTTGGATAGACAGAGATCTAGACTGAGTATTTTACTGTCTACTTGAAGAAAAAAAAACACTCAAGGCAAGGAATGACAGAAAGGATGACAGGCCAAGAAGCTCGGAAACCTGTCGTAGAATAAGTCATGTGTCATTTACTTCCTATTCGGTCTTCTCAACCCATCCATGACCAACAAAACTTGGGATAATGTGAAATAGCCTGTGACAGTTTTCTTCTTGTATTTCCTCCTCCTCCATCCTAAAATGTAGCCTGGTGTCCGTGTTTTGTAACAACACAGGAAAAACAAGACACTGTGGCCTACCTTCTCCAAATATATGATTGATCCCCTGAAAGCATAACCAAAAATGCAGTTGATTAATTTATTCCTTTACTTTTAAAATTGCCTGCTCACTGCCAGCTGTCCTGTGGGACACTGCGTTACAGAGAGGAGAAACGTGCTCTCTTTTCTAAGGGATACAACACAAGGTGACACTAAGTGCAATGTGGTTTTAGAGTCTGGAGAGATCAGTAAAGGGTGGAGTTTCCCAAGAGGCGAGACTTGAACTGATCTCAAAGTGAGTGTGAAACAGGGATGGGTAAGAAGAACAGTGGATTTAGTCAGAGGAAACGGAATACCAAGAGGTGTAGGAGGTTGAGTGCTCAGGGTGGGAGCAGTGCCCTAGAATGGGAGATGAGGGTAGGGAGAAAATGAAAGATCATATCCTGGAAGACTTCCACGATCTAGAACTGAACTCCAAAGGAGAGGCATGACAACACCTTTTTAAAAATAATTAAGGTGAGCTTTAATTCAAGAAGTATAATGTTCTATTAAAATATTTATCACCTTTATGTGTATGTGTGTGTGTGCCTGTGTGAATTTATGTGCATCACAATACATGCAGGAGCCTTCAGAGACCAGCAGAGGGCGTCAGAGCCCCTGGAACTAGAGTTACAGACAGCCAGGAGTGATTATGTAGGTCCTGGGCACTGAGCTTGGCTCCTCTGCCAAGGCAGCAAGTCCTCTTAACCTCTGAGCATCTCTCGGACCCTCAGTACGACCCCCTCAAGTGTAAAGTGTGGGTCTTTTCACTACATTCACGGAGCTGATTAACCACCGTCACATTCTAATGCCAGAGCAGACAACATCCTTCTGATGGTTTCTGAACAGAGAACATGGTGGATCAGATTATATTTTAAGCCCATCACCATAGCCAGAGTTGTGATGACCGTGGAAGACATATGAGGGGTAACAAGGCCGGATGCTTGGAGACCCGGAATAGAAGAATTTATACATTTGCTTCCTGTGGGATCTTCTCAGTTCATCTATGACAACAGGACTGATGGACAATAGGATGATATGACATAGCCTGTGTTGAGTTTCTTTTTGCTGCATTTTCCCCACAGCCCAAAACCTCAAAGACCAAAATAAAGAATGAATAAATAAATAAATAAATAAATAAATAAATAAATTTCCTGCATCATCTTAAAAGTATGGCAACATTGACATACAAAGGCCAGCCCAGTCTACATAACAAGTTCCAAGACAGCCATGACTGCATAAGGAGACTCTGTTTCAAAAATAAACAAAAACAAATGATAAACAACAGGTAAACAGAAGCCCCTCCTACACCATCCAAGTGAGGCAGACAAGTTTGATTGCGGGGCCGAGATCTCAGGCCTTGGAGAGTCAGCACATCAATCTTAAGTGGAAGGAAGAGACTTGAGCATTCAGTCTTGCAGTGAACACCTGGGTCTTATTCCGCCCTGTTCTAGTGGACGGGAAGGCTGTGGTGACAGTAAGTAGATCTATGTGTTGTGACTGAATGTGAAATGCCCGCTGTAGTGTGATGTGAAGCAAATGGCACTATTTTGGGAGGAAGGTTCTAGAAACTTTAGGAGGTAGGTCCTAGGGGGGAAGAGTAGGTCATGGCCTGTGGGGATGCATTTGAAGGCCATTTGCCTACGTCTCAGTTTCTTTCTCATTCTGTTGCTCATTCACCACATGTTCTGCCTAAGTGCATGAGCGCCAACAGTTGCTGTCTGAACTGCTCAGAATCTTGAGACAAATGCACTATCCTTTGGTTTGTTCTGTCAGGGATTTTGGTCAAAGGTACACATGGTAACCAACACACTTGAGTTTCCTCCAAATGGAAAAGAAAGTCAGCTATCTCAGAGTGTCGTTCTAATGATTACATCAATATGTCTGAAATGCTCATAACACTGCTTGGTATAAAGGTTTGATATATATATATGCATATATGTATATGTATATATATATGTATGTATATATGTATATATGTGTGTGTGTGTGTGTATATGTATATGTATATGTATATATATATGTATATATATATATATGTATGTATGTATGTGTGTATATATATATGCTGGATAGTTTTATGTCAAATTGACACAGGCTAAAGTGAACTGAGGGGCAGAAAATGCCTGCATAAGACAAAGTTGTAGGCAAGCTTAGAAGACACTTTCCTAATCAGTGACTGACGGGGAAGGGTCCAGCCCATTGTGGGTGGTCCCATCCCTGCGGTCATGTTCCTGGGTTCTCTGAGAAAGTGGGCTGAGCAAGCCATGGGGGGCAGGCCAGTCAGCAGCACCCTTCCATGGCTGTTGCATCAGCTCCTGCCTCTAGGTTCCTTCTCTGTATGAGTTCTTGCCTTCACTGCTTTTGATGATGAACTGTTACATGGAACTCTGAGCAAAGGAAAACTCTTTAGTCTTGGTGTTTCATTACAGTCATAGAAACCTTAGCAAGCTCGTACTTGGATAAAAGGGTATCTTTGTGACAGACCTGACCATGTTGTTTTGGTGAGGGCTATGGGTGGACTTTGGAACTTTGTGCAAGTAAGGCCGTTGAATATTCAGTGGTTGGTGAGCTGTTCTGTAGGGGCTTGGATGCTAAGAATGCTGAAAGCAATGCAGAAGATGGAGGCCTGCTTTGTGAGGTTTCAGGGAGGTTTACAGACCCTTAAGTGGGCCATTGGTTGGTTTGCACTAAGATTCTGTGGTTCTGGTTATCTGGGACTGAAGAATTAACAGGATACTAGAACTACTAATATGAAACTTTTGTTTTACTGGGATACTTGATGCAGTGGGCTGGAAGTAAGAAATTAGCAGTGATAAAGAAGAGATCGGCATGGCTAAGATGAAATCTGGGAAGTGTTTTTGAGAGCACACTCAACCTGTGTTCCAGAATGGGCCAAGGTTATACTACACACTGGAAGCTGAACTTGGTAGTGTAAGAGTCACCCAGGTGGTACTGGTTTTGAAAGCATGAAGGGGTCGTGGAGAGCAACTGAGGTTTGGCACTGGGAGAGGCCAGGAGAGGCCACTGGTGAAGGTGCAGCCTCAGTGTCTGTAGAAAGCTCAGGACTGAAGGAATCATGAAAAGAAGTGGAGGCTTGGTACCATAAAGGGAGCCTGTAAGAGGCTATTGTTGAAAGGTGCAGCAGAAGACCCAAGTATGTTGGGGGTGCCAGTGCCATGGGATAACCGCCCAAACCAGCAGCAGCAGTGGAGTGCTGCCCCATGCCAGCTTCCTCTCAGGGTCGCCAGGCCCATTGAACACTGAATCGGACTGGAGGGAAGGAGGCTTAACTGGGTATAGGTAGGCACTGTGCAAGATCTCGGTTGTCGATGGGTGCACGGGCCATGAGCACATTTGGGCAATGAACGCAACTTTGGAGAACTAGTCCAGTTTACTGGAGGGGGATTTATGTCCCTGGGGAGGTGGCCAGGGTCTCTAGGGCAAGGCTTGTATGGCCTGCACCATTGGCCAGGGAAGAGGTATTGGAAGATACTTCATCTACATACTCAGAGACTGTAGGGTCTGGGGGTAGACAGGAAACCTTATAAAGTCAAAGAAGGAATGAATCCTGATAACTGTCAGGATAATACATTCTTGCTATGGTGGGGGAACCAGCTTTATGGTGCCAGGTTGAGAGGAGGAAAAGTAGCCAACTCCAGCTATCTCCCTGTTTGAGGTATCCTGAGATGAAGACATACCCAAGGTGTGTCTCCTAGGTGACTCTAAATACCATCAAACTGATAGTCATGGTCAACCATCACAAAGCACTTGTTTGCTCGAATGAATGAACAAGAAGGAAATACGTCATTGAGAACAGACGGTAGAAAGCAATCCTGTAACATAGAACTCAGGTGGAAACAGGATAGGAAAGGTATCAGAAGATAAACACAAAAACTAGAAAAATAGGAGAAACGTTAAAGATAAAAAAAAACCTTAAAAATAATTTAATGATGAAATTCCAATTATTTATACTGTACAATGTGATGTTTTAATATACGCACACACTGTAGAAAGGCATATCCTTTCTTTAACATCTTCCTAATCCTCCACTCTCCTCCAGCCCATGGCAACCACCATTCTTAACCATGTTTTAGATTCTAAGTGCAAATGAGATCATGTGCTGTTTGTCTTTCCTCCCTGTCTTATTTAACTTGGTATGGTATCCTCTAGATTCATTTGCTGAGTCACGAATCCTTCTGCAATGGTCTGAAGGAGAATGTCCCGTGTAAGCTCATGTATTTGAACAGGTGGTTCCTAGTCGTTGGCACTGTGAGTGGAGAACTGGGGGGTATGGGCTTGTTAGAGGAAATATGTCACTGGAGGTGAGCTTTGAAAGCTTAAGGACAGGGCCTTCTCCAGTCGTTCCCTTTGCTCTATGCATACAGTTCAAGATGTGAACTCAGTTTGATGCTCCAGCTGTGCTGACTGCCTCCATCTCCCTGCAGGAATGGTGATGGATTCCTGCTCTTCTGAAATCATAAACCCAAGCAGCTCCTTCTATGATTTGCCCTGATCATAGATAGTATTTTTTCACAGTAATAGAAAAGTAACTCCAGGACTTTCTTTTTCAGGCTGTTTATTATCCCACTGTGTGTGTGTGTGTGTGTGTGTGTGTGTGTGTGTGTGTGTTTGTGTGTGTACCATACACACACACACACACACACACACACACACACACACACACACACATATATATATATATATATATATATATATATATATACACCATACTATTTAATCTAGTCATCTCTTGATGAATACTTAGAGTGAATCCAGTCTATTGGCTATTGTGAATAGTGTTACAATAAGTATGGTCTCTCCTGGACACACTATTTCTTCTCTTTCGATATATCCCTAGAAGTAGGATGGCTAGATCTTCCGGTAGTTCTGATTTAAAATCTTTGAAGACCCTCCACACTGCCTTCCATATGGTTGTACTAATCTACATTCCTTGAGGCTACCAAAAAGTGTTATTTTCTTGATTACTTTTGAAAATGGTCTTTATTTGTATAGGAATGTTATTAATATTATGAGTGGATTTTATATCCTACAAATCTGCTGGGTTCCCTTATAATTCTAGAAGGTTTTGGTAGAGTCTTCAGGATTTTATGTGTAAGGAGTCATGTGAAGGCAGAGATAATTGAAGAGAGATGGACATTGAAGAAGTCTTCACAGTATATGAAATTTGAAATAAACACAGATATTTTATGATATACAGGGGTAAAAAAAATAAATGATTGACAGAAAATAGGTAAGGAGATAGTGAAAAGAATTTGAGAAGTAAATAGATTCCATAATGAGAACTTTATAGAGATAGAAAACAACAAAAAATAACTGTGGTGGTTTAAATATGTTTGGCCCAGGGAATGGTCTATTAGGAGGTGTGGCCTTGTTGTAGTGGGTGTGGCCTTGTTGGAGTAGGTGTGTCACTGTGGGTGTGGGCTTTAAAACCCTCCTCCTAGCTACCTGGAAGCTAGTCTCCTCCTAAGAGCCTTCAGATGAATATGTAGAACTCTGAGCTGCCTCCCGCATCATACCTGCCTGGACACTGTCAAGATCCTGCCTTGATGATAATGGACTAAACCTCTGAACCTGTAAGCCAGCCCCAATTAAATGCTGTCCTTATAAGAGTTGCCTTGGTCATGGTGTGTCTGCACAGCAGGAAAACCCTAAGACAATAACCAATGAAATTATATAATTGATAGATCAAATAATACAGATCTATAATGAGCTCATAGAGAAATAAAAAAATAGATTCTTAGCCGGGCGGTGGTGGTGCATGCCTTTAATCCCAGCACTTGGGAGGCAGAGACAGGCAGATTTCTGAGTTCGAGGCCAGCCTGGTCTACAGAGAGAGTCCCAGGATTGCCAGGGCTACACAGAGAAACCCTGTCTCGAAAAAACAA
Organism: Apodemus agrarius; assembly: GCA_964023405.1. Lineage (NCBI taxonomy): Eukaryota > Metazoa > Chordata > Mammalia > Rodentia > Muridae > Apodemus > Apodemus agrarius. The sequence continues at coordinate 158,047,325 of OZ030006.1, forward strand.
AAATGAATGAATAAATGAATAAATGAATAAATGAATAAATGAATAAATGAATAAATGAATAAATGAATAAATGAATAAATGAATAAATGAATAAATGAATAAATGAATAAATGAATAAATAAATAAATAAATAAATAAATAAATAAATAAATAAATAAATAAATAAATAAATAAATAAATAAATAAATAAATAGATTCTTAATAGGAAAAAAAGCATAAAATATGTATTGTCATTTCCAGCCTTGGACGGGAGGAGAGGATACCACTCTAGTCCCACCCTCCTTCCTGCCAACTCTTCACCTGTGCTCCTCAGTTCTTATCTCCGTCTGGAGTGCAGACTGTGGTTCCGTCTTTCTCAGGTAGGGGCTTCTTGCTCCGTGTCCTGCACTGTTGGTCAATCTGTGTCATCCTGTCTAGCTGTCTAGCTGCTCCATGTATTCTCTTTCCTTCTGAAGGGCAGAGTCCACAGGGGCGGTGGGTGTCCCTCTCTGCACTTAGCATCCCACCTCTACAGAACAAGGTTTGCTGAGGACTTCTTCCATGTCAGCGGAGTTAGCAAGAGCACTGTCACTATCCTGTAGGATACCACTAGCCACCCCTAGAAGGGCCATTGCTAAAAGTATAACTTAGAGGAAACTTGGCATCTTGTCTTGATGCAAATGGAACATATTTACTACCCAATCATACATCTCCCCCGGGCCCATGCTTCTTAAGGATTTAGACCCTTGTGACTACATTTCCCTAGAAATGGACTTTCCTGCAAGGTACTAAGTCTTGGGGGCAGAGGCTATGTGGACACAGTTGTAAAAGTGTTATAGAATGAACAGGTGTTGCTATTTGGTACACATCGCTTTCAGCTACCTGAAAATCTCTATCATCCCATGGTTGATGTGCCAGGTTCTAAGGACCGAAATTGTGTGGCTGGGAGAAGGTTAGATTTGGGTACAAGAAAAGCGACACAGAATTTCCATTACAGAGATCCTGATTATAGGACAAGGGCCCTGTTCAGAATCCAGAGAGAGTTCTGGTCACCTCTGCCAGATGAAACTCCCCCAGAATGATCTAAACCAGTTCTTTCCCTCCTAGACAGGAGGAAGGAAAAGTCCCATTCAGAACCACAGGGAAACAAGCCTTCCGTGCTGATTATATACAATTTACAGCAGTGTTTCATTTGGTGTCCGGGAGCCTGTAATAGCTGGAATTACCCTTGTCCCTCTTCCCCTGTGCAGGGCCAGAGCTCTGTGGTTATGTGTCAGGGGACGACCTCCTCATGCCAAACTTGCCTGGCTCTGGCATTGTGTTGTAACCGTGTGTGTGTGTGTGTGTGTGTGTGTGTGTGTGTGTGTGTTCAGCATCAAAATGTTTTTTTCCACTGCTTTTCCATTCATAAGGAATAAATTTAATGTTTTACCATATCACTTATTCTTTGGTGAGAAGTGAAGAAGGGAGAATGGGGAGAGAAAAGGAAAAGAGAAAATGCTGTCCTCCTAGTGAAATAATATCCTAGGCAGACAGGAAGTGCATGTATGGTGGAAACAGGAAAATGGAAGTGAGTCAGGCTGTGATGGACAGATGGTAGGAGAGACGCAGAGAGAAAGCACTGATGTGTCAGCCTCTCCTGATGATGAAGGTGAATGTTGCTATATGGGGGCATTTTAGCCTGGCCACTCCTAGGAATTTTGAAGTAGGTGTCCCGGGCGGAGTAGCACACAGTATAAAATACTATAAACCTTAATCTTGGGGTATAAGCTATTTCTGTAGGAAGTGAATCATTTATATTTCATAAGCCATATGGTTTTTATTACAGCGATTCAACTCTGCCATCATACACCAAAGGCAGAAAAAAAAACAGCAGCAGCAGCAACAACAACAACAACAATAACAACAACAACAAAAAAAACCCTCCATTGGGGCTATGTCCCAATGAAACATCATTTATTAAAATGGACAAGCAGGAGGATTTGGCTGGTGGGCCATATTTTCTCTAAATCCTGCTTCTAGAGTCACACGATTAGGATCTATTCTGAAAAAAAAAATCGTGAAAGTTTTAGAATAAGTTCAGAATCATAAAAGACAGAGAAAAAAGGAACAGCAGGTAGAGATGGAGTCAGACACTGCTGCTCTGAGAAAAGAACATGATGTGTTTGGGCCCCTGGCCATCACAGACAGATAAACATCTGGGTTTGTGGGCAAGTTTAGGGACTCACCTAAATTTAGAAATGTGGATATATGTAAGAAAAACAATTCTGATCGTGAGCTGGTGAGTAAAATTGCAATCCTAACATAAAAGAAATTGGCACCTCTAGTAGTTATTTCTGTGTAATGAATTAACCCCAAACCTCATGACTTAAGTTCTATTGTTAGATTCTTAAGTATCTATTCTTAAGTTTCTACTGGTTTTGCTGGTCAGGGATTACGAAAGCGCTTTGCCACGTGGTCCTGCTCATGGGTTCTCTTGCAGAACAGTTGTAGGTCAGCCACACTACAGCGCTGCCTGCTCCCCAAGGCTTCACGGGGCCTAGACACTCTGCCTCACGTACCTGACAGCCAGAGCCATGGACCAGACGCCTTAGGAGCCTTCCCATGGTGCTCACTCCCCCAGAGAAGCAATGGAAGACAGAAGCTGAAACGCCCTCCATGAACTGCCCCCAGAAGTCATGTGTCATCGCCAGACTCTCTTCGTCACCAAACCCAGCCCTAATTCTGCACAGTGGAGAGGCTAATCACGGGATAACTACAAGGTAGTCATGATTAGCAGGGAGAATCTGAGAAGTTGGCTTATACCATCAAAACAAGTGGAGGTAAAACCAGCAACTCAGGCCCCGTCAGTCCTACTACATCCTCATCCTCTTTCTGTGCATTATAAGGTAACAATTTTTCCAGTCCCGGCATTACACACGGCCATCTTTGCAAAGGGTGTTGGTGCAGCATGTGTGCCTGCCACACCCATGGACTATCCCAACATCACTTACTGAATCACTTGGGATCGTTGTTGAAACCAGTTGCCTGCACTTGAGTATATCTATTTCTGCATTGTATCTAGCTTTATTCATTTCTATTCCCATCTTTCCAATATTTTTATTTTTTAGTGTGTGTGTGTGTGTGTGTGTGTGTGTGTGTGTGTGTGTATGTGTGTGTGTGTGTGTGTATTTTCATAGGATGCCTACAGAGACCAGCAGAGGGCAATGGATCCCCTGAAGCAGGAGTAACAGGCAGTTGCAAGCTGCCCCTGTGTGTACTGGGAATTAAACTCAGCACCCTTAACTGCTGAGCCATCTCGCTAGTGCCCTGTTTGTAATTTTTATGCCAATACCTCAGTCTCTTCATTTATGTGGCTTCATAGAAGTCTTGAACTCAGATTTCAAATTCCCAATTTTGTTCTCTTTCAAAGTTGTCTTGACTTTTAAAAAAGGGAGAAATAAAAAAATATTTTTTATTTCTCCCCTTTTCAATAGTTCATCTGTTTTTTAAAAATAGGTTTTTTTTTAAAAAAGATGTACTTATTTATTTTATGTATATGAGTACACTGTAGCGTACAGATGGTTGTGAGTCATCATGTGTTGCTGGAAATTGAACTCAGGACCTCTGCTCACTTTGGCCCTGCTCACTCCGGCCCAAAGACTTATTTATTATTATATGTAAGTATACTGTAGCTGTCTTTAGACACACCAGAAGAGGGTGTCAGATCTCATTATGGATGGTTGTGAGCCACCATGTGGTTGCTAGGACTTGAACTCAGGACCTTCAGAAGAGCAGTCAGTGCTCTTAACCATGGAACCATCTCTCCAGCCCCTTAAAAATTAGGTTTAATGCAAGCTAATTTTCATGGCACAGTGTTTTCTCATTTAAGTGTAAAATTTAGAGTTTTAGTGAATTCATAATTATACAACAATCCCATAATTCAATTTTAATGTTTTTAAAACAAGAATTTACCACTAGGTCAAGGTCTGTTTGTCACATTTACCATTTTCCTCTGAAAAGAATGTCTCCCCTGCAGTTGTTGGGAGGGAGGGACATCCTATGACCCCCTTGGATGTTGGCTGGAGCTGTTCTTTAGGCTCTCCGAGCTTGCCAGTGGATGGCTTCTTCAGTGTATTATTGAGTGGGAGGAGATCTGAGCCTCCAACTGTGAAGTTGATTTCTTGCGACTGCATCAGATTATATTTCTTTTTTTTTTTTTTAATTCTACTCTCAAGTGTACTAACCTCTTGACTATTTGTTCCCTTCTCACTATGAAACAGCCTTATTTATTCCTTTTTGCGAGACAGGGTTTCTCTGTGTAGCTCCGGCTGGCCTGGAACTCACTCTGTAGACCAGGCTGGCCTTGAACTCAGAAATCCATCTGCCTCCGCCTCCCAAAGCAGTTATTTCTTTAAATGTGTTTTCTTTCCCTACCTCCTGGTTATATAATCCAGTTTCATAACTAAGAGGTCACTCAAAGACTGCTGTGTTCCGTTTTTTTAAGTTTGAAGCGATAATAATAATAACAGGATTTTCTATATGAGCTGGTATGGAATAATGGCAGAGTATTGTTCTGTGCCACAGGCTGGCTTTGAGCTCACTGTAATCCAGGGAGGCCTCAAATCCATGCAATTCCCATGCACTAGACTCTCAAGTGCTAGAATTAAACATGAGACAACACACCCAGCTACAGATGTGTGTCGATGTTGTTGTTTTAAGAGAAGTTTTAGGTTGACTTACAAACCTCCCTGGGTGGGACAGAATCCCTTGCCTGCCGCTTATCCGCATACACGTGCAGTGCAGCCGTTACCACGCCCTGCCCCAGAGGGGCACATCTGATGCAGCTGACGAACACCTCACTGGCACACCATTCCCTGAAGTCTAGACATGGTGTGCGTTGGGGTTCCTTCTTGTGTGTACTGTGACCTTCAACAGATAGTAATGAGATGTGTCTGCCCTGACGTTACCATGTGTAGATGTGTCTGCCCTGACGTTACCATGTGTAACAGGTTCTCTGTCCCATGGGTCTGTCTGGTCTCTGTCTAGTCATGCATTCCTCTTGCTCATCTATAACTTACAGGTTTATGGCATCATCACAGTTTTGTCTTTTCTGAGATGTCGTGTCATTGGAATAGTAGTGTGTGGCCCTGAATAGTTACGTCCCATGGAGTAGTGTTCCTTCGTATCTGTCCCACGTATTTCTACAGCCAGATGTCCAGTTCTTCTCAGTGAACAATCCATTGCCTGGATGTGACATGATTTTTATCTGGACACCTTCTAAAGGGCATGCTGCCCACGTTTAAGCTTTGAGAGTTCTTGATAAAGGTGCAGCAAGTGTCGACTCTGAGCTTTGCATGGGTGGGTTTTCTATTAAGTTGGGTTCATTGCCAGATTATATGTGGTTCCCACCAGCAATGGCGAGACTCCCAAAGGCTCCACATCCTCCCCAATGTTCAGTGCGGTCACTGCTGTGGGTTCTCACTGTTTCATGCACTGAGACATTGTTTGAGAGAAATGTACACTGAGATGTGTAATATCGATTCATTTGTGAACATGAGTACCTCTCTGGTTCTTCTCTGGCATATTTCATTAGAGTTTATAATTTTTCTCACATATGTCTTCTGAATGAGTTGTCGTGTGTGTGTGTGTGTGTGTGTGTGTGTGTGTGTGTGCTTCGTGTGGAAGAGTGATGATATAAATGATAATGTAACTCTGACTTCAGTTTCCCCCTGTTCATGGGCAGCATATATTAAAGTGGTGAAGGGTCAGGGAAATGGCTCAGTTGGTTGACCATGACCAACTCTAGTGAGCCACGGTGACCCGGGTTCTATCTCTAGAAGTCACATAGAGGTGAAAGGCGAGAACTAACTCCACAAAGTTTTCTTCTGATCTTCACATGTGCCCATGACTGCCACTCTCCCCATACACATATCACACACACACACACACACACACACACACACGCACGCACGCACGCACGCACGCGCGCACACACACACACACACAGAGTCACAGTCACACACACACTGTTCCTTTATATATACATGTATAAATATATATGGACATAATGATGTTAGTAATAATAAAGAAAAGTAGGCTTTTGTTCATTAATCTGCATCTTTCATTGTTACAATTATTTGTTGATGTCAAAAAACTTTTTTTTCCAGTTATTTTGGATTTTCCTCATTAGCGACAAAACTGTCTACAAACAGCGGCTTCCGTTTTCCTTCCTTGTCTATTTTTATTTCCTCTGTCTCACTGCTCTGACTAGGACATCTGAGACAGAGTTGTAAAGGAGTGGAGAATGGAATTATCACAGCCTGTTTGTGCTTAAGCTTGGGTTTTGTGGAGTTTTCTTTTTCTTTTTTTCTTTTGAGACAAGGTCTCACTTGTAGCCCTAACTGTCCCTTTGTAGACCGAGCTGGTTTCTAACTGACAGGGATTCTCCTACTTCTGCCCACCACATGCTGGAATTAAAGACATGCATGCAACAGCAAGCATGAGTCTGAGTGTTTATTAAAAATGTTTGCATCTATGTTCATAAACAATACTGGCACATTTTTGTCTTGTATGTATTTGACCCTGGTATCAGGATAATTCTGGTTTCATAAAATATTCTTTCTCTTCTTATTTAATAAAACTGTCAAATACATTCTTTAAGGACTGGTGGAAGCCAGGCGCTATGGTGCACGCCTTTGATCCCAGCACACCCGAGGCAGAGTTAGGCAGAGCGCTGTGAGTTTGAGGCCTCATCTATACAGCAAGCTCCAGGCTAGTCGGAACTACATAGTGAGATCCCGTCTCAAAATATTCAAAAAGAGAAATGAAGTCTCACAGAATTTGGGTGTGGCTCTGTCCAGCCTGGCATTCTTCTGTTTGAGGGCTTGATATATCTATCTGTTACTTCTTGTGGCTGGGCTTACATTGTTTATACCCTCCTGGTTTAATTTTGATCGATATTTGTATGAATTTGTCTCTTTCTCTGGACTGTCCAGGATGTGGAAGATAGTTTCCCGAGTATTTCTCAGTGGTTGCGGTATCTCACTGGTGTCTGATGGGATGTCAGCTTTTCATCTGTCATCTGTGAATCCGGAGCTTCACACTCTGTCATTTGGCTAGTTTGGGTGAGCATTGTTGATCCTGTTTATTTTTCGAAGAACTTATTGCTTTTTGTGCTATTTTCAGTCCCCTTTTCTTTAATTTCTCCTCTGGTCTTTATTATTTCTTCCTGTCTGGAGCGTTGGTGTGTGCTAGTTCTTGCTTTTCCAAGGCCTTTTCTAAGACATATCGTAACTTACTTGAAGTCTCTGATTTTCAGTGTAAGTACTCGCAGCTCTAAGGATCCCTCTCAGGACCACATCCCTGTATCCTGAAGGATCTCATAAGGATCTCAAATGCCTCTATCATTTTCCTTTTAATCTGTGAGTATTAATCAAATAATCTATTATTCACATTTCCTCCTTGGTTTCTTCAGTGACCTGATCATTCAAGGGTGCATTCTTCAGTCTTAAAGCATCAATATTTTTTTCTGTGATTTCTTAGCATTGGAATACAGCTCCCCTGGTTTGTTTCTTCTGTGTGTAGTGGAGGCATGCGTATATATTCCTGTGCACAGAGGCTAGAGTTCCCTATTGACTAGCTTCCCCTATCACTCTCTCCCCTGTTTTTGAGGCGGGGTCTCTCACTGCGCCAGGAGCTCATCAGTTCAGCAAGACTACCCCCAAGATCTTGTCTCCACCTCCCTAGCTCTAAGGATAGGGTCATGTGCTGCTGCACTTAGCTTTTACAGATGCTGAGGGTCATACAGATGCTGAGGGTCATACAGATGCTGAGGGTCCTTACAGATGCTGAGGGTGCTTACAGATGCTGAGGGTCATACAGATGCTGAGGGTCATACAGATGCTGAGGGTCATACAGATGCTGAGGGTCCTTACAGATGCTGAGGGTCCTTACAGATGCTGAGGGTCATACAGATGCTGAGGGTCCTTACAGATGCTGAGGGTCCTTACAGATGCTGAGGGTCATACAGATGCTGAGGGTGCTTACAGATGCTTAGGGTCATACAGATGCTGAGGGTCATACAGATGCTGAGGGTCATACAGATGCTGAGGGTCATACAGATGCTGAGGGTTATACAGATGCTGAGGGACCTTACAGATGCTGAGGGTCATACAGATGCTGAGGGTCCTTACAGATGCTGAGGGTCATACAGATGCTGAGGGTCCTTACAGATGCTGAGGGTCCTTACAGATGCTGAGGGTCCTTACAGATGCTGAGGGTCATACAGAAGCTGAGGGTCATACAGATGCTGAGGGTCCTTACAGATGCTGAGGGTCATACAGATGCTGAGGGTCATACAGATGCTGAGGGTCCTTACAGATGCTGAGGGTCATACAGATGCTGAGGGACATACAGATGCTGAGGGTCCTTACAGATGCTGAGGGTCATACAGATGCTGAGGGTCCTTATAGATGCTGAGGGTCATACAGATGCTGAGGGTCATACAGATGCTGAGGGTTATACAGATGCTGAGGGTCCTTACAGATGCTGAGGGTCATACAGATGCTGAGGGTCATACAGATGCTGAGGGTCCTTACAGATGCTGAGGGTCCTTACAGATGCTGAGGGTCATACAGATGCTGAGCGTCATACAGATGCTGAGGGGCCTTACAGATGCTGAGGGTGCTTACAGATGCTGAGGGTCATACAGATGCTGAGGGTCATACAGATGCTGAGGGTCATACAGATGCTGAGGGTCCTTACAGATGCTGAGGGTCATACAGATGCTGAGGGGCCTTACAGATGCTGAGGGTCCTTACAGATGCTGAGGGTCCTTACAGATGCTGAGGGTCATACAGATGCTGAGGGTCCTTACAGATGCTGAGGGTCATACAGATGCTGAGGGTCCTTACAGATGCTGAGGGTGCTTACAGATGCTTAGGGTCATACAGATGCTGAGGGTCCTTACAGATGCTGAGGGTCATACAGATGCTGAGGGTCCTTACAGATGCTGAGGGTCCTTACAGATGCTGAGGGTCCTTACAGATGCTGAGGGTCATACAGATGCTGAGGGTCCTTACAGATGCTGAGGGTCCTTACAGATGCTGAGGGTCCTTACAGATGCTGAGTGTCATACAGATGCTGAGCGTCATACAGATGCTGAGGGTTATACAGATGCTGAGGGTCCTTACAGATGCTGAGGGTCATACAGATGCTGAGGGTCATACAGATGCTGAGGGTCCTTACAGATGCTGAGGGTCCTTACAGATGCTGAGGGTCATACAGATGCTGAGGGTCCTTACAGATGCTGAGGGTCCTTACAGATGCTGAGGGTCCTTACAGATGCTGAGGGTCATACAGATGCTGAGGGTCCTTACAGATGCTGAGGGTCATACAGATGCTGAGCGTCATACAGATGCTGAGTGGCCTTACAGATGCTGATGGTCATACAGATGCTGAGGGTCCTTACAGATGCTGAGGGTGCTTACAGATGCTGAGGGTGCTTACAGATGCTGAGGGTCATACAGATGCTGAGGGTCATACAGATGCTGAGGGTCCTTACAGATGCTGAGGGTCATACAGATGCTGAGGGTCCTTACAGATGCTGAGGGTGCTTACAGATGCTGAGGGTCATACAGATGCTGAGGGTCCTTACAGATGCTGAGGGTCCTTACAGATGCTGAGGGTCCTTACAGATGCTGAGGGTCCTTACAGATGCTGAGGGTCCTTACAGATGCTTAGGGTCCTTACAGATGCTGAGGGTGCTTACAGATGCTGAGGGTCATACAGATGCTGAGGGTGCTTACAGATGCTGAGGGTGCTTACAGATGCTGAGGGTCATACAGATGCTGAGGGTCCTTACAGATGCTGAGGGTCCATACAGATGCTGAGGGTCCTTACAGATGCTGAGGGTCATACAGATGCTGAGGGTCCTTACAGATGCTGAGGGTCCTTACAGATGCTGAGGGTCCTTACAGATGCTGAGGGTCCTTACAGATGCTAGGGTCCTTACAGATGCTGAGGGTCATACAGATGCTGAGGGTCATACAGATGCTGAGGGTCATACAGATGCTGAGGGTCCTTACAGATGCTGAGGGTCATACAGATGCTGAGGGTCATACAGATGCTGAGGGTCATACAGATGCTGAGGGTCATACAGATGCTGAGGGTCCTTACAGATGCTGAGGGTCATACAGATGCTGAGGGTCATACAGATGCTGAGGGTCCTACAGATGCTGAGGGTCATACAGATGCTGAGGGTCATACAGATGCTGAGGGTCCTTACAGATGCTGAGGGTCATACAGATGCTGAGGGTCATACAGATGCTGAGGGTCATACAGATGCTGAGGGTCCTTACAGATGCTGAGGGTCATACAGATGCTGAGGGGCCTTACAGATGCTGAGGGGCCTTACAGATGCTGAGGGTCATACAGATGCTGAGGGTCATACAGATGCTGAGGGTCCTACAGATGCTGAGGGTCATACAGATGCTGAGGGTCATACAGATGCTAAGGGTCATACAGATGCTGAGGGTCCTTACAGATGCTGAGGGTCATACAGATGCTGAGGGTCATACAGATGCTGAGGGTCATACAGATGCTGAGGGTCATACTCAGAGCCTCAGGCTTGGGCAGCCAGCACCGTGCTGACTGAGCCATCTCCCCAACCCTTGTCTTACAGTTTATTCTATTGCAATCTGATGGGGCACAAGCAATTATTTCAGCTACTTTTTATTTATTAAAACTTGATTCATGAGATAAAATGTGATCTATCTTAGAAAAAGTCTCACGGCCACTAAGAAGAATGGGTATTCTGCAGGTATTAAAGGGAATATTCTATAGATACCTGTTAACTTCATTCAATCTGTGGTGTTATTTAACTCTGATGTTTCTTTGTTGAATTTTAGTCTGGATGGCCTCTCCATTGATAAAAGTAGGGTATTGAAGCCACCTGCTATCATTGTATAATGAACTATCTGTCCTTTTGAATCTATTAGTATTTATTTAATACACACACACACACACACACACACACATTTGTTATATATTTGCAGTGGAGTGTTTCTTACATTAACATGTGGTGGCCTCTTTTTTCCTGTTTTGCTGTTCAGAATATTCTTTTTTTATTAAAATAGGTTTTCTCACACAATGTATTCTGATTCTGGTTTCTCCTCCCCCAACTTCATGGAGATCCTTCCCACCTCCCCAGCTCTGTGCTAATTGACACCAACATAGGGAGGGCCCCTCTGGTGGTGGCCTCGTTCTAGCTCATCTGACAAAGGTTAATTTAAGATCTACGTTAGCCAAGAGTGATAGAGCCAAATAACAACTTAGATGAAAATCAAGATGCAGAGTTCTTAAAAACCACAATAATAACAAGAGCAATTATGGAGACGAAGTGTGGGGAATATATTGAAGGAAAGCCCCACCCCCAAGAGACTGTTCTACCTGGAGATTCATCCTATAAACAGTCACCAAACCCCGACACTATCATGGATGACAAGAAATGCATGCTGAAAGGAGCCTGTTGTGGTTGTCTTTTGGAGGGGCCCTGCCAAAGCTTTACAGATACAGAGGCAGATGCTAGCAGCCAACCATTGGACTGAGCACGGGGTCCCCAATGGAGGAGTTGGAGGGAGGACTGGAGGAGCTGAAGGGGTTTGCAGCCCCATGGGAAGAACGACTATGTCAGCCAACCAGACTCCCACAGGAATGCCTTGTCAGGCACCAGTGGGAGGAGAAGTCCTTGATCCTATGAAGGACAGATGGCCCAGCATGGGGAAATCGAGGGGGGTGGGTGGGTAGGAGTTGGTTGGGCGGAGGGGCATCTTCTTGGAGGCAGGGTGTGGGAGGATGGGTTGGGGGTTTTCTGGGAGGGGGAAACTGGGAAATGGTATAACATTTGAAATGTAAATGAAGAATATAGTCAATAAAAAAAAAAAGAAAAAAATCACAATAGTAATCATACTTAAAGAGTTCAAGGAGCCGGGCGGTGGTGGCGCACGCCTGTAATCCCAGCACTCTGGGAGACAGAGGCAGGCGGATTTCGAGGCCAGCCTGGTCTACAGAGTGAGTTCCAGGACAGACAGGGCTATATATACAGAGAAACCCTCTCTCAAAAACACCAAATCCAAAAAACAAATCCAAACAAAACAACCAAAAAAAAGAGTTCAAGGAATTCAAAGAGGTCATAAAAATCTGAATGAACTTGGGGGAACAGGCATAAACTGATTGAAATCTAAGAAAACAAACAGCTGAAAGATGTGTTGAAGATAAAAGAAAATGTTTGTTTATTTTGTTTCTCGTTACAGATGGCTGTGAGCCACCATGTGGTTGCTGGGATTTGAACTCATGACCTCCGGAAAAGCAGTCAGTGCTCCTAACCGCTGAGCCATCTCACCAGCCAAAAATAAAGAAAACATAAACCGAAATGAAAAATTCAGTAAGTGTATTAAAAACACTCAGAGGAAACCTCATCAATAGAATGTAAAGGACATGCAAAGGGCAGAATTCAGGACCTGAAGACAAAGTAAAACAATTAGAGCATCCAAAGGAAATGACTTGAAAAAACAAAAACAAACAGAAAACAAAAACAGACTATGTAGTGTGTGAGAGACATCGCAAAGGACCAGATTTACAAATTATATATCATTAGAGAAAATGAAGAATTCCAAGACAAAGGTATAGCAAATATCTTCAATAAACTCATAGAAGCAAACTTCCCAGATCTAGGGAAAGAGGTGCACATTCTAGTACAAGCACAGAGAAGGATAACCAGACGGGAACTGGAAATAGACTCTCTCCGTACCACACTATAGTTAAAACACTCACCATACAGGGCAAAGGGCATGTATCAAAGTTGCATGAGACAAAGGTACAAGCCATGAGTAAATTCAGACACATTGGCACAACAGATTTATCAAGGAAAATTATAAAAAGCCAGAAGAGCTTGGAGAGATGTGCTTCAAGGACTGAAAGATGCCAAGCCAGACGGCCACCTGGCAAAGCTATTCGGTGTTAGTTACTTCTCTGTTTCTGCGGTGAAATGCCATGGCCCAGGCAATGTAGAGAATAGGAGTTGTTTGGGGACTATGGGTCTAGAGGGGTGAGGGTCCCTCATGGTAAGCCTGCACAGCAGCACAGAGCAGGCACCATGGCGGGGCAGGGAGTCAAGAGCTCACACTTCAGCTGCATGAAGCAGAGAGGGGGAGCAGTGCGAGGCTTTAAACTCTCAGAGTCTGTCCCCAGTGATGTGCTCCCTCCAAACAGTGCCACCAATTAGGGACCCAGTGTTCAAGTGCCTGAACCCACAGGGGGCATTTCCCAATCACACCACCGCACGATCATAAATGAAGGGAAAAGAAAAATGCTTCATTGTAAACAACAGGCTAAGGGAACTTCCATATGATTAAAAAAAAATTGGGACACAATAATATCATAGACCAAATGGCTCTAAGAAATATTTATAGAAGATTCACTTCAAACACTCCAGGACACAGTCTTCTCAGCCAGCTGTAAGCTTCTCTAAAATATACCACATATTATGACACAAAGCAGATCTGAACAAACCTAGGACCATTGTCATAACTCCGTGTATTCTATCTGACTCCACCGGAGAAAAGCTTGAAGTTAATAGCAGAAGAAATTCCAGAAAATACCCAAACTCGTGGAGATTAAGGAACATACTTTTGAATGATTTGTAAGCCATTGGAAAAAAAAAAATCACGACTGAAATGAAAAACAGCTCAGAATTAAATGGAATCAAGAATGCAACATACTAAAGCCTCTGGGATACAAAGAAAGTAGTCATAAAAGGTAAGTGTATACGTGTCTGTATTAAAAAACAAACACTCCACACACCTATGGACACTTGATTTTTTTTTCTTTTTTTAAAGATTTATTTATTATATGTGAGTAAATTGTCATTGTCTTCAGACACCAGAAGAGGGCGTCAGACCTCATTACAGATAGTTGTGAGCCACCATGTGGTTGCTGGGATTTGAACTCAGGAACTTTGGACCAGCAGTCAGTGATCTTAACCACTGAGCCATCTCTCCAGCCTGACACTTGATTTTTGACAAAGAAGCCAAAATTATACACTGGAAAATGGAACAATTCTTTAACAAATAGTGCTGATCTAACTGGATGTCTGTATAATTAAGAATGCAAATAGATTCCTATCTATCACCCCGCACAGAACTCAAGCCTGAATGGATCAAAGACATCAACATAAAACCAGATGCACTAAACCCGATAGAAGAGAAAGTGGGGAATAGCATCAAACACATTTGCATAGGAGATAACTTCCTGAATAGAACACTAATGGTTCAAGCACTATGATCAACAATTAATAAATGGGACTTCGTGAAACTGAAAAGCTTCTATAAAGCAAAGGACACTGTCAAAAGGACATAACAGCAGCCTACAGAATGGGAAAAGATCTTCACCAACTCCACATCCAACAGAGAGCTGATATCCAAAATATATAAAGAACTCAAAAGACTAGATATCTACAAACCAAATAATCCAGTTTTAAAAACGGAGTACAAATCTAATCAGAAAATTCTCAACAGAGGAATCTCTAATGACTAAGAGGCACTTAAAGAAAAGAAGGGGAACAAAATAATCGTGGGAGGCAGAGGGAGAGCAGAGAATGAAAAAAAGGGCCATCCAGTGACCAGCCCAGCTGGGGATCAATCCCACATGTACACCAAATCCTGGCTCTATTACTGAGGCCATATTGTGTGTTCAGGCCAGAGCCTGGTATGGCTGTCCCCTGAGAGGCTCAACCAGCAAATGACTGAGACAAATGCAGATACTTTGAGGTCTCCTATACACTCAAGCTACACCCTTGCTGTCTGCTAATCAAGACGTAGAAGTCTTGGCTCCTTCTCCAGCCCCACATCTGTCTGTAGGCTGCCACGCTTCCTGCCACGACGATAATGGACTGGACCTCTGAAGCTGTGAGCCAGCCCCAATTACATGTTTTCTAAGCGTTGCCACAGTTATGTTGTCTCTATACAGCAGTAAAACCCTGAGACAGAGGATGGTACTAGGGTCTTGGATTTTACTTTGGATTAGAAAAATAGTGGGATGCTTTAAGTGGGGATTAATTAACAAGCCATCCTAGCAGGAACATGGAAGACAATGGTACAGGGGGTGATTTGAACTGTGTGTGTGTGTTTAGGGGGTGGGGGCGCGTTGAACTTGTCCTAAGAGTCTGCTGGAGTCTAAGGTGAAGATATATAGATAAATCACTTTGGAAAGGAAATCTCAAAATTACCTAGTTAATCTAGACTCTGTGGTTCACTCCTATGAAGAGCATTTTGATGAAATAGAACACACTGAGCAATGAAAACTACAAAATGTATAGCTCAAGGATGAGAAGAGTACCAGGAAGTGGTATGGAGCTAAATTCTGTATTCAGGTAGATAAACAGATTAAAGATATTACGTGGAATTAAAGGAGGGGTGACCTTGAGGTAAATCCCACCCAGCTAAGTTTCCATGTTATGAAAAGGAATTAAAGACAAGCTTAGGTCCAAGCATGGTGGTGCACGCCTTTATTCCCAGCACTCAGCAGACAGAGGCATGCAGATCTCTAAATTCAATGTCAGTCTACAGAGCAGTTCCAGAACAACCAGGCTTAGTCAGTGATGAAAACCATCAAAAAACAGAAAGCTGATAAAGATGTAAATCGAATGAGGGGGCTATGTTTTAGCCCCAGCAAACAGCAGAATTTGGCAGTTTCAGCCACGTGATTCTGGCTTTAGGGTCAGGGACAGAAGAAAGGGGTTATGAATCCCCCTCTACAATTAAGAAAAGTCACTGAGGCCTTGTGTGTGGAATGGTGGAGGGGGGGAAGGCGGTCCCTCATGGAGGCCATTGTGAAAGGGGTTATAGAATCCCCAGGGCCTCCACGGCCAACAACTCAGAAGGAATTATCCCACACTTGGTTTTGAGGGATGGGCCCATCATAAGCCAGGTTAAAGTGGAGGAGGGGCACAGTGATTCCTATCCCTCAGCGATAAGCCAGTTCCTATAGAAAGATGCAAGGTCAGAGGCAGCCACTGCCTTCAGTCGTGGACCCTCTGACAACTCCACCGTGCTTTGATCAATCGTCCCAATCCAGGGGTCACACAGATGGCCCTGGTTAAACCAGATGGGCCACCCAACAAAACAAAGCCATGACTCTGAGGAAGGGACGGGTGAGGAGGGAAAGGTGTCAGTGAGGATGGAGGGAGATTAAAGAACGCTGGAAGATCGCCAACTACAGCGCCTTACACACACGTGTGAAGCTATCAAAGAATCGGCATAAGAGAAAAACAGTAGTAGAAAATGCTGTGAAGACTAAGAGGGAAAGGCAAAGAAAAAATTCTAAAAAGGAAAAAACTTATTCCCAGTGTCTTAGCAGAGTTCTAATGCTGTGAAGAGACACCACGAACACAGCAACTCTTATAAAGGAAAGCGTTTGGGGCTTGCTTATGATTTCTGAAGTTTACTTCAGTTTCCTCACGTCAGGAAGCACGGTAGCACACAGGCAGACATAGTGGCTGAGAGTTCTACAAGTGGATCGGCAGGCAGCAGGAGAAGAGAGCCTCTGGGTCTGGCTTGGGTTTCTGAAGCTTCAAAGCTTGCCTCAGTGACAGACTTCCTCCTACAAGGCCACACCTCCTAATCCTTTCAAATAGTGCCACTCCCTGCTGACCAGGCATTCACTTCTAAGAGCCCAAGGGAACCATTCTTATTCAAAGCATCACGCCCAGTAATGAAAGTTGTAGATTCCACAAAAAAATAGCTGAACACAAGAATTAAAAATAAAAGACGGTGTGTATGTGTACATGGGTGGTGTATGTGGGTGCACACGTATATGTAGGCACACATGCCTTCCACATGTGTTCATGTAGAAGCCACAGATTGTCAGGCATTTTCTTTCTCGCTCTCTATCTTATGCTCTTGCTGAACCTGAGCTCACTATTTGGTTAGACTTTCTGGCCAACAAACCCCCAGGATCTGCCGGGATCTGCCCATCTTCCCAGAGCTGGGGTTACAGCTAGGCACTGCCATGCCTGGTGGGTTTGTCAGGTTAGGATTTTTGTTTGCTGGCCTATTTCATTTTATTTTGTTTTTACAACCAGATCCAAGTGCTTGAACAGCAAGCACTTTTCTATTAGGCCACCTTCCCAGTCCTAGGGGGAAAAATCAGATACTGTTAAGAGTATAGCCAAAAAACAACCAACCAAACCAACCAACCAACCAACCAACCAACCAGAAAAATGAAAAAAATAAAGAGGAGTTGTAGGTGGTTAAAAAGAGGAAGATGGGGTGTTGGGATGGCTTTGTTTTCTCAGTCCTCTGAAATTGAAGCCTACCAGGTGGATGGGGGGTGGGGGCATGGGCAGAGAGGTGTCAGTTAAACCTGCAGGCTTCTGACTTCCCTGCATTCTGAACAAATGTCAAAGCCTCCAGAGAGGTCTGCACTTGAGTAACAACCCTGCTCTGCACACCAGAGGCCTCTGCTGGCACGCTCTGTAGTCTGTTGGCTGGGCAGGTTTTTCCACCCTCGTGAGATTTCCCAGGAAATGCACCTTAGGGTGACTAATGTTCTATCGGGACTGAGGGATTGGTGTCTCAACTATGTTGAGAGTCCAGGAAGCAGCCAGAGCACTGAGACCTTTACTGGTGGAGTATTTTCTGTGTTCTCACAACCTACCGGGCATTAAGTCCCCTCCGGGAGGACTGACATCATGCCTGTCAAGAAGTCTGCTGAGGGTTTAGAGTTCTCAGAGTGCCTTGTGGCAGATAAGTGGTTCCGGAGGTTGGTTCGCCTGCTGACCACGTACGTTCAAGGCTATCCGATTCCAAGTTTATTCTCAAGTGAATGAGGTCAGGACTTAGTCTCCAAGGGCAGATCTACCTTCTTCTGTAAACTTCACTGCCTGGGCTGAGTCTCCTGACACCTGCACATTTTGGCTTGCCAGCTACAGACCACCCTGCTCACTATAACAGCTTCCTGTGACTGTCTGTCAGTCTGTCACCCTGGGGCTGTGGTGGGTTGACTTCCGGGTCCCATCCCGACTTAGGACTTTCTTTTCCTTTGCTCGGGCTCTGAGATGATATCACTTTTAAACAATAGGTTTTCTTTCATCATTAGCTCTGGCACTATGAGCTGGGGAACTGCCCCCATTGCTGCCCCCTCCCATCAGAGGACTCACTATCCGAGCAGTGATTTGGGGCTTTTGTGAGCTGGCGGATTAACTGGTGGGTAAGACTTTTTCACACAGGCTATCTGGCTCACGCTGGGCGTAAGGTTTCTACAGCAGAGTGAGTGGCTGGATCTCTGTGTCCCTTCTCTTCGCTGAATCGCCCTTCTGTTTCTCTGCACTGTCAGTGAAAGGATGAGAATTACAGGCTAAGAATCCCCCATGCCTAAGTCTTAAATGACCCCAAAAAGCAGACGTTTACCCCGCTCTTTGTTAGTCCAGGAGTGCACACATCACAACCCGCCTGCAGGGCAGTGTCCAGCCTCGAGCCTGGGAAGGTCCCTGGTGTCCTTTCCCATCTCGCCTCCGCAGAGCAGCTGGGGCGAGGGCGAGCACAGCTTGGCTGGCAGGATCACCGCGAGGGCTGCGGGGCTCGTGCCTGGCGGGCGCTCAGGTCCCCAAGCACCTGCTACTAGTTGGGGGGCCTTTGAATACGTAATCCTGGCCCTGTAACAGGAAGTACATATGTGACCCTGGCCCCATAACAGGAAATGCGTAACAGGAAATGCCTGCGTGACCCTGTGTGTGGCGGCCACGTAAGCGGAAATGACCTAACTAATTTCTATCTGGTTTCTATAGGAAACTGATTGGTTCTCAGAGAGCGCAGGCTTGGATAATTTAAACTGATTGGCTTAGGAACTATGGAGTGGTCTGTGTTAGGTGGGTTCTGTTGTAAGCCTATAAAAAGCTGTCCTGATTTTGCACTCGGGGTTCACAGTCTTTTACCCTATGTGGTGTATGGCTGTGTTCCCCAGAGGTTCTGAATAGAAATCCTCTCGCTGTTGCATCAAGACTGTTTCTCGTGAGTGATTGGGGTGTCGCCTTCCGAGGCATGGGGTGCTGGGGGCATCCCCGTTTTTCTTTCGGGTCTTACATCAGCTGTTCTGTTGCCCACTCTACACTATCTTCCTCTCTTCCTGTCTCAAGAATGCCCTGTTCATTTTCCTGACTCTTCTCCATCCCAATATAACCATTAGCGATGACTAAATACAAATAATACTCGTAGCGAAAGTGAGTTTTTCAAACTGATGTGTCCCACCAACACTAGCCTTCCAATCACCCCTCCACAGAGAACTTAATTGGAGTTTCATGCATGTGTATGTGCATTTTGACAATATCTACTCCTTATTTCCCCCAGTTCCTCCTCTAGTCACCCTCCAACCTCATGTTCTCACTCTCTTGATAACCCCACACACCCACGGAACCCACTCACCGCTGGCTGAGGGTGTGGGCGCACGCCCACCTACTGAAACATGAAGAAGCCTCTCAGGGACCACATCTCTGAAGAAAATGGATTCTCCCGCCCCTGGAAGCCAGTGATTGCCACCCAATCAGCTGCGGGTGGGACTTCGTGAGCCCATCCCCCCACGCACACCAGAATTGCAGTTGGCATGATCTGCCTTGGGTTTCCGAGACGTCACAGCCGGCCCCAGTGACGCACTTCCTCCAGTCTGGTGCCTGCAGTCACTGCTGCTGTGAAATGATGTGTGCAGTGGCCCTGTCACATCCGAAAGCACATGTCCACACCCCGGGCTCTTATAACCTCTTAGCTTCCTCGTCTCTAATGATTGGTGAGCCCTGTGGGGGTGGGGCAGGCTGTGACTCAGATGTCCCATTAAAAGCGGATCTCTCTACCGTCTCTTAGTCTCTAGGCGTTGACCAGCTGTAGGTCTCTGTCGTTAATTGCCATCTGCTGAAAAAAAAAATGGCTTCCTCTACTCTCGAGTATCTCAACTCTTTTCATCCCCGGTGTCATATTCAACAACAAAATGCAAATAGCGTGATTATCAAAAGTGTGCTTTTCAAATTAATGTGTCCCACCAGCACTAGACTTCCCATCTCCCTCGTACAGAGGACTTCTCCCTTACTTGACATCACTGACCTATAGAAATCCACGGCTTCAAGCTTTCCAGCCACTAGTTACACTGACAGCTCATGAGCCATAGTTTGAGGCGGGGAGGGCAGCCTTGCATAGCCACGGGCGAGTATACCTTGTCTGCCTGGGGGAGTTGACTACCAAAGTGACCGCATGTCACGGGAACTACTGCCAATCAGGCAGGGACAGTGGCAGAGATGTACACAAACCCTAGGAACAAGGGGGATGGGACCAGGACACAGGGCAGCCAGAGACAAGCGTGAGAATGGCAAAGATTGCCCCTGAAGGTGATGCTTGTGATGTCCTTCAGGATGGGACCCCCATCCACCAGCAAAAAGAGTCTCAGGATCGGTGTGACGTGTGCCTGAGGGAAGGCCATTTGAGGTGGGTGAAAGAAAGGTTCCCAGAGAAGGGGAGAAGGGGAGAAGCGGAGAAGGGGAGAGAGCCAGAGAGGCCAGGGGAGGTCAGGGCATGAGAGCCTTCTGTGCCACACTGGGGAGCCTGCCACTAAAGGGATGAGGGCTTTACATAACTCTTGGAGGCGGCTGGCAGGGGGCATGCCCGCCTCAGCACGAATGGGGTATTATTAGCCGATGACCAGGAAAGGCAAACCTGAGAAATCACAAACTCTAAGCAGTGCCAAGGTCCTTTATGTCGCGAAGCCCCGGAAGGTTATCTGACTCTGCCGAGGAGTGCGATCGCCACGGTCAGCCCCGACGCACCGCCTCTGGCAGTACCAGACGACCCTTCACATTGGCAACTAAGTACAGCTCGGGCGCAGTGAGGGGAGGAGGGGGGGGGGCACCGAGAGAGGCAGGAGAAAAATAAGACAGCAGAGACCAGACCCGAGAGCTGGGACGTTGGATGTCAATCACCCTGAGAGACACAACCAGATGGAGACTCTGGTTGAAGGAATGCATCCCACAGCATGCAAACCCAAGCGGATGGTTTCCGAGGTGGAGCAGAGGAAGCAGCGTGGTCAGCATTACACCACAAAGTGGAACGCTCAGGTCCTCCTTGGCACATCCCCAAGGTCAGGGAATCGGCGGGTAGAGCAGATTTTCCAGTTGACCGGCTGTCAATGTTCTCACATGTCAGGACAAGGATAGACTGTTCTCAGCAGAGACCCCGTGTTAGGGGATGGAGGGGAATCTATTGAGAAAAAGTCACCCTAAAGGGAAAGAGAGCTCACCCTGATGAGCCTCATCCAGAGACATAGTCATTCGATGGGCAGGGGGTCAGAAAGTCAAATTCAACCGTGCCCATCCTTTTGTAGGAACAACATGAAGAACAGCCCATTTGTCCTCACTTGCCTAGAGACACAAAGTAGCCACAGGGCCTCGAGGGCTTCAAAGGATGGAGCAGAAGTCAGATCCTGGGAATGTGGTCCAAGCCGACGCCCAATGACAGCTCCAGCAAGACTGGTCATGTGCCCAGGTATACATTTGAGGCGTGCTCGGCACCTCCAGAAAGCCCTTGGGAGTGATCTGCAGCGGGTGATGTCACACAAGAATTGCTAAAAAGCAATTGGAAACTTTGGTCAAAGCCTGGAATCTGGAGGTCGGAGACAGATTGAGCTCTGCTAGGAAGCTAAAAAAGCACAGTGGAACTGAACCACCGCAGGGCAACAGATCCTTCTCTTGAAGTCTCTTGTCACAAGTTTCATGAGCCCCCAAGCGCCCACCTCTGCACAGGCCCAAAACAGGGGTCCTTCCCCCAAACCGCACCTCTCTACACGCCCAGGCTGTGAACAATCTACAGCGCATGCTCAGTGCCCATCTGAGCAGAAAGGAGGAGCAAAGGAAGGCGGAAGGGGGTGGGGGCGGGGTCATGGCCGAAGCAAGGAGCAAACCCAGAGTCCAAGAAGGAAGGTGTGGTTGCGGAGGGCACAAGCCGCTGTTTTGTTTTCTACCTGCTATTTTTCTGAATTCTCCAAACTGTCATTTGAAAAAGCAATGTTGCTTGTTTGGTTTGGTTTGTTTGTTTGTTTGTTTGTTTCAGAGCCAACTGTGAGAAGCAAAAGAAGCTGAGTCCTCGGCCGTCCACCTGCGTGGCCCTTAGGACCCGCGTGTGCTTTCCCTTGGACGCCCCTGGCGTGGGGCGGGGGCTGTTGAACCAACCATATGATGCAATAAAGCAGACTCTTGGGGGCAGCCAGCATCCTGAGCAGAGATAGTTCCGCGAGCATCTGGTAGGACAGGTTGCTGTAGCCCAGCTCTTAATCTGGGCCATCCGTAGTTCACCCCGCTCCTACTCCCGGAAGACATGCATGGGCATTTTCCCGCTCACTTCCACTAAGTCTTGGCTCATCAAGCAAGAATGATTGACAGCCCCCAAAGGCTGCCGAGCAGCTATGCGAAAGAGGGGTCCGGGAGAGGCCTCCTCCACCTGTTCCTCTTTTCTTTATCACTTCGTATCCAGAGGGGTCCCTAAGCCCCCGAGGGAAGGGTCAAGTGCAAATCTGGTAAACCAAGCCGCCCTAGCAGTTGTCAGGTTAATTAGCCTTAAGGAAAATTATGTGGCTATCTGAGCGGAGTGGGGTTGCTATAGAGACAGGCACAGGAGGTGCATTTAGAGCGGGGCCCCATCACATCACCCGATAAAAATACGACTGAGGCTTTTTAATAGAATGAGTTACTTAAGTTTTATATTTAACAGGGGACAACACCAAGGCTATTACTGGTTTTCAGAATATTTTAGGAATCTGGACTGCCTGCTGTGGCATATGCTAGCAGTCATCACCGCATGGGCCGCGGGGGGCAGCAGGTCAAGCACTGGACGCCCACGTGTCACTCCCAGCCCCTGAGATGAGAGATGGCCCTTCTCACTTGGAGTTTGTCCTTCCTTAATTGGGTGAGAGATTTTCGATGTGTTTTGGAGAATGGTCAGCTGAGAGCCATACGGCTCAGCAATGCTCCTTCACACGTGCCACACGACTTACAACGATAATAATCATGATAATGATGATAATAATAATAATAATAATAATAATAATACATGGGGTAATTATCTCACTTTTCAGATGATAAGAAATGAGGCTCAGAGATATCCAAAACCTACCCGAGATCACACAGCCAATAAGAGGTACCACAAGAATTTAAATTCAGAGATCCCTCTAGCAAAGGCCACTGCTTTATAAAATGGCATTGCAACCGAGACCTCTGAACAGACAGGAATGGAGACTGGGGTACATCCAAGGAGGAATGAATTCTACACTGGCATTCCACCAATAGATTAAAAACCGGGTTGTAGGACAAGGAAACTGGACGTTAAACTCAAGTTTCCTCCTCAGGTCACCCGTGTAACTTGCTTCACTCTCAGAGTGAAATGGGAGTCTTCCTTGTATGTCTATAACCATTTGTAAGTCTTCTATTTCATTGCTTATATTTATTTAGTATAGTGTTGTGGTGTGTGTGTGTGTGTGTGTGTGTGTGTGTGTGTGTGTTGTGCACTCCCACATGTACCATGGTACATATGTGTAGATCAGATAACAACTTGCAAATCTTCTTCTCTATCATGTGGGACTTGAGTCTTGAGGTTTGGTTGCAAGCACCGTTTCCTACTGAGCTATCTCACCAGGATATCCTTTACTATATCCTTTTAAAATTACTTTTTAAAAAAATTTTTTTAAAAAAATATTTAATGTATGACTAATTTATTTAATGCATATACATCTGCAGGCCAGAAGAGGGCATTAGATCCCCTTATAGATGGTTGTGAGCCACCATGTGGTTGCTGGGAATTGAACTCAGGGCCTCTGAAAGAACAGTCAGTGCCCTTAACCACAGAGCCATTACACCAGCCCTTAGAATTATCTTTAACCTCAGGTAATACATACATTCTTCTTAAATATTATATGAGAAGATAGGTTCTGTGTAGGAGTAACTATAGGAATGTTTTTAGTAGTTTCTAACAGTGATATTAGCCTAATAAAAGTTACCTGCAAGGGCTGGAGAGATGGCTCAGCGATTAGAAGCACTTCTTGCTCTTACAGAGGACTAACGTTTGGTTCCTAGAACCCTTGCTGCACAACTCACAATCACCTGCCGTCTAAGCAGCAGGGGAGCCAATATTTTCTAAACTCCACGGACATCCACACACATACGCACATCCTTATACACAGACACACATAGACACACATGCACATACACACGTGCACACACACACACACACACACACACGTAATTTAAAATTGTAAAAATCATTTTAAGTTGGCTGAAAATGCAGGAACTCACTGAGACATTTGGTAAGTACTTCTTAAACAGAGAAGTCGTTTTACAGTTGGGGAGCCAGCTCAGCCGATAGCCTGCCTCTTTACACGCATGGAGTCCCAAGTTCAGTCCGCAGCCCCACATAAAGCCAGGCTGGTTGGATCGTTACTGCAACACAGGTTCTGGGGAGACTGAGATTGGGTATTCAGAAGATCAGCGTCATCCTGGGCCATACAATGAATCTGAACATTTTGTCCTGCAGAAACGGTCCCTCGAATGGTTATATAATTAGGAATATGAGTGGTGGTCATTGAAAAACCTATTTATAAGCAATGTCGTGGACGGCCTTTGGACCTGTGCAGACTCTGCACCCTGCCACGTACTGCCTGCCCACGGTAATTCAAACAAGCCTCATAACTTCTCTGTGACTTGACTTTTGCAACTGTCAAGTGGGAATGCTATCCATTAGAGGCCAACGGTGAGCTGAAGCAGGAGAATGGCCTGATACCACTGTCACCCGGGGATGAAGGCCATGGCTAGAAAGTGTGAGCAGGAGAAGGGGAGCCCATCCCTCCCTGTCTCCACAACCCTCGTTTCGCTGGACAACCCCTCTCCTTTACACACAATACAGAATATGCATTGTTCTGGCAGATGGGCCCTCCTCCATGAGCTCTTTCCATGAATAGGTCTTGAGAGGCACTTGTAGGCCACCATCCGTCACCTGCCCTCACACCCTCCCCATCTTCCTTTACCCTTTGCCCTCTAAGGAAGCCAGTGCAGTGGGGCCAAGGGCTGCTGCCCAATTTGGGTCCCGGGTGGCCTCTGCCTCCCTCTTCCCTGGGCCCCCAGCCAGCTCCACCCTCCCGCAGAGAGCATCTCTGCTAACTTCATTCCTGCCTCATAGTTGGAATGACAGTGGCTCTCAGGATCCCTGGGGAGTGCCGAGGGTGGTGAGGGTCTGGGGAGGTAGCCAGGCCCAGGAGCAGGTTAATGTTACAACCCTGAGTAAGTGAGCTGGGCCGGGCTGACGTCAGGGTGGTGATGGGTGGAGGGGAGGGCCGGGTTACCGAACTATAGGTCAAATCAAAGAGAATCACCTCGGGACAGGAGCCCCGCATGCCGGCTGGAGAAGGTCCCCACGCCATGGTCCATACCGGCCACAGCTCAGCCTGGGTCCTTCTGCTCTCGCTCCGAGTGCCTGAAGCAGGCTTTGGTTTCATGTCAGCAGCCTTCATCTGCCTTCCAAAAATAAGCCCCTGCCGCCATGCCGAGGGGAGAAAAACAAGAAGGGCGGTATTTTTAGGGCCATTAATTCTGACCACGTGCCTGAGAGGCAAGGTGGATGGCCCTGGGACAGAGGCTGTTCATCACTATGTCCCGGAGAGCAGGACGTGTTCAGGGCACGCTGCAGGCTCTCGTCTTCTTAGGCGTCCTAGTGGGCATGGTGGTGCCCTCACCTGCTGGCGCCCGCGCCAACGGCACGCTACTGGACTCCAGAGGCTGGGGCACCCTCTTGTCCAGATCTCGAGCTGGGCTAGCTGGAGAGATTTCCGGTGTGAATTGGGAAAGCGGCTATTTGGTGGGCATTAAGCGGCAGCGGAGACTCTACTGCAACGTGGGTATTGGCTTCCACCTCCAGGTGCCTCCTGACGGCCGGATCAGTGGGACGCACGAGGAGAACCCTTACAGTGAGTGTCACTAGCCCACAGCCTGGGGTGCTTGGTGGCTTGGGCACAAGCAGAGTGAAAAGATGACGGGACCGTGTGCTGGTGGGTGGGGCTGCACTCTAAAGGGAAGATGTGCTGGGTAACGTTCAGACGGCTTGGTCCCACCCTGCCCTGCCCAGAAAGAGGTGCAGGCTCACTAAGCCCATCCCTGCATCTTAGTGTCCTTTACCCATCATCTCAGGCGCCTCCATCAGTGGTCCTAATTACTCCAGTATTAGTGGTCCAGCTCTGGTCCTCCTGAAAAACTGCGACTCCTCTGGCAGGGAAGATAAGTTAAGATATTCCATCCTGGTTAAAGCCATGAGTTTCTATCCAGCTGCCCTTTTTTGAAAGGGAAGGGCAAGTAGTCTGAAGAATGCCCATCTCATTGGTGCCATACTTCAGGTGACTGCAGGGACAGCCTTCCAGCCAAGGCAGGATAAGGGCTGTAGGGTCCCAGACAAGCCCTCCGGCTCAGTGTAGCTGCAGTGTTTGGGAACTGAGTTGAAGGATGTAGAACAGATTTTAAATAATCAAACTAGATTGTGTTTTTTTTTGTGTGTGTATGCACGCATGTGTGCGCGCGCACGCGCGTGTGTGTGTGTGTGTGTGTGTGTGTGTGTGTTGCTGAGAATTAAACCCAGGGACCCAGGACATGTCATGCAAGTACTGTACCACTGAGCTACATCTCCAACCACCCCCACCCCCATCCTTCAAATCAAGGACCGCAGGTGACATATTTACCGAAAGCCCGGATTCTAATCTTACATAGATGTTTGAGTGTCCGTTGCAATCTGCAACTCCAGTGTAAAACTTTTCTACAAAGAACAGAATGTGCTCCCAGGCTGTGACCGGATGCAGCTAGTGTAGTGAAGGGATGCTCTAAGGTGATCTAGATCAAGGACAGACGGGATGGAGAGGTAGGGCCTCTGGAGAAGGGGACGGCGGGATGCCTCTGAAGGGCTTGCCTTTACAGGACTCTAGTTGACCGTGAGCATGAGAGTGTGTCCTCTGTCTCTTTGTCAGGCCTGCTGGAAATCTCCACGGTAGAACGGGGTGTGGTAAGCCTCTTTGGTGTGAAAAGCGCTCTCTTCATTGCCATGAACAGTAAAGGAAGACTGTACACAACGGTGAGTTCTGAGGGAGAGGGAGAGCTCCCGGGCCCCTCCTATTTGTACCATTGAAAGCACACAACACTGAGAGTTGAGGGGTTTTTGTTGTTGTTGTTGTTGTTTGGTTTGTTTGTTTGTTTGGTTTGTTTTTGTTTTTGAGAGAGAATTAAAAAGGGTTGTGCAAGGAGCCTTGAAGCTCACACTTCCTCTGTTTCACAGTGAAACCTCTGCACAAGCCTGCGGTTCTTCCAACCCTACTAACTAAGACCTTTGCCTTTAAAGAAGCCATAGTTCAGAGAGCTCTTGGGTAGGGAAGCCTGCATTCGGACACAAAGCTGTCATTCAAGCTCATGGTCAGGGCTGAGTCCCTGGACTGGAGAGGTCCAGAAAGGCAGGCCTGTGGGTCCGCCTGGGTGAGCTGCCCCCCTCCCCCCATGACACCCCTCCAGGAGACACTCCAGGACTGGTACCTGAGGCCTGTAGAAGGAGGCTCTCTCTCCTCTCCACTAGTGATGAGAGACTTTAGCCTGAGTTTTATGACCTCTGGTCTCTGATCCCACAGTCTATGGTAGTATCTCCCTCTATCAGACCTTCCCAGCAGGCACTGGACCCCGCCTCTCTGCACCGTAGATCACTGTGGAAGGGTGGATGCTAAGAGGCAAACTCTCCCCAGGTGTCAGGGCAGGCATTCACCATGTTCGCCAAGGCCTCTGCTTTCTCTGAGCCACACACTTCCAGGACTCTCGGCCTGCAACTTGGCCCATTTCAAAATGTGTTACAAAACCATTCCATGAAATTGATTAAAACCAAGACGTCTTTAGACAGACGTAAGAGAGCTGGATCTAGTAAGTGGTCGAATGCTTACCTCGTATGTGTGTGAACTCAGGGGCGTTCGTCCCCTGGCACCCAAAAATGACAGGGCTGTAGCTAAAGAGGAGGGAGCCTCAGATGCACTAGAAGAGAGTGTAGAGTCTGATCCTCCCATCCCTTGGGGGAACGAAATGGGGGATAGAAAGGGAAGAGCAGACCCGGGACAAGTGCTAGGTCCCTGGGGGCGGGGTGGGGGTGGGGAACCTCCCAGCAAAGGAGGTCTGGAAAAGACTCAAGTGAGGTAGTCAGAGGGTGTCTGCTTCCCAGCCTTTGGAGCAAGTGTCTCCAAGTTGGCTTATGGCATGGGCTAAAACCATTGCTTCTCCAGCACAGTTCAGTGCGGGTTCCTGTGCACCCATCCCTTTGTAATCTGCTAGATGCATGGATTTCCAGGGCCTGTTTCAAAGGCTCAGAGGGCTGGGATGAAGACCGTCAATCGGTCCGACTCAGAGTTCAGGTTTTTAGGTTCTAAGGATTGTTTTTTGTTTGTTTGTTTGTCTGTTTGTTTTTTGAGGCTCAGGTAGGTGTGGGTGCTACCGGGCTGTGACTCTCATCAGCTCTGTCTAGTGTTAATCCAGCCTCCAGAACAGCAGAAGACAGGGCCTAGACAGGGGATTCTCAAATGCCAGTCTCTGAGAAAGTGGCAGGGCAGGAAGCAGCCTGGGACCACCTGAGGCTTTGGTGGAATTGCCTGCTGGCTCCTTCTGTCCTCCAACCAGCCCCCATGGTACCCAGAATTCTG
Organism: Apodemus agrarius; assembly: GCA_964023405.1. Lineage (NCBI taxonomy): Eukaryota > Metazoa > Chordata > Mammalia > Rodentia > Muridae > Apodemus > Apodemus agrarius. Next base: position 158,076,065 of record OZ030006.1, read on the forward strand.
TCCGCAGGGAGATCTGGGACTGGGGGCTCTAGGATTCTGAATGGGCATTTTAGAAGGCAAATCTGCCAGAAAGCCAAATTATGTAAGACCTTACTTCTGCCACCTTAATTAACATAATTTTTCTCAACTAGAAAAGAATTCATTTATGGCAAGGGAGAGGGTCACAAACATTGATTGGATAAATACAACCGCTTCCCACTTGGAATCTCTGGTCCTAAGAGAGCCTGAGGAACAGTTTAGCTATCAGAGAAAGTGCTCCCAAGGGGTAGCCCCTCTTGAAGTGTGGGACATCCAGACTCACCAGGCAAACGGTTCTAAAGGGACCTGGAGTAACCACTAATCAGCAGTTGCTGGGGAACAGGGGCCTGCTCTGGGAGCAGACCCTCTGATTTGCATATCCAGGAGCCTCAGAGTTCCTGGTGGGAGATCCTCCCTGACCGCAGGGAGGTGCCTAAGGTTGGACTGTGCCCCAGCCAGGGCACCTGATGCTTTGTGTGCGGCGAGGGAACCAGATGCTTCTGAACTGCCCCTCCCCACCCTCCACCCCTCCGCAGCAGTTACCACCAGTCTAAAAAAACAATTGCCAACTGATCCCAGGAGCCAGGAAGACTCCTGCTGGGTGGTGATTTCATTCACACTATTTCCCTTTAAGCCCCCCTGAGCTGCCTCCTCCCTCCCGTAGATCAGCTGCTGTAACCTCTAAATGGCATTTCTCAGGGTGGGGGGAGGGGACGGGGGCTGATAAGGAGGAAACGGCAGCCCTCCTGCGGTGGGAGAATAGGGCCAAGGTGGTCTGTTCTAGAAGAGGTCTTCCTTCTTCCAGATAAAGTGGTGTGGATCCTAAGGGCAGTTTTAGGCTCTCTCTGCAGATGACAAGGGCAGCTGCCCTCCTGTCCTGAGCCGGTAGAGCCTTTCTGATATCTTGCAGAGTGGTTATAAGTTATAAGCACCGCCCTGCAGAGTCTGGGGGAGCATTTGGTCTTTAGCCTCCCTTTGCAGGCGGAGATACAGAGTGTCTCCAGTCTCCAGCTCTGTTCCTTTGCCCAGCTGCAGCCTATGTGCATCTCTAGGTTCTGCAGATAATGCCCAGAAAGCCTGTGGGGCAAATGCATTCAGCTGGACACAGACCCGGGCCCGGGTTCCTATTGCTGTCCAGCACCCCCCACCCCCCCACACCCCCCAGCTCTCTACTTTAGGCTAAGTCACTGGGGCTTCTCTCAGCCTGGATCTTTGCCATCTTGGATGGAGACTGGAGCAGAATGAGGGAATCCAACATTCTCACTCACTTTAAAACCCAGAAAGCCATCATGGAACACCCCCCCACCCCCCCACCCCCCCACCCCCCCACCCCCCCACCCCCCACCCCCCCCACCCCCCCCACCCCCCCACCCCCCCACCCCCCACCCCCCCACCCCCCGCATGCAAACCACAAGGCTGACTTCACCCCCATACCTCACTCCTGCCCTCTCTCCTCATTCGGGAGTAATAAGGACACGCGGCCAGAGCATATACAGGATGAAGATCGTTACAGACAGTGATGGCTTAGCTCCGCGTAGGAACGAGAGGATGGGTGTGGTAGCCGCTTCCCCTCCCCAACTTTTGGGACCATTTCTACCAAAAGTGCTTTCCCCCTAAACACCCAGGGATGCCCCATTTTCCACAGCGCTTTTGCCTTGAGGGGGTTGAAAGGCTATTTCTTTTCAAATGGACTTGGTGGAATTCAAGAGGTTGTCACGATGGCGCTTGAGAGTGGCAGGCCCGGGAAATGTGATCTGGTGGAATTATTTTCATTTGTTCAAGTAATAATAGACGGTGGCCGTTTTTATTAACACGGCGCTTGCCTGGCTGGGGGCCATTCTCACCAAGCCAACGATGCAGCGTTCCCGAGTCATGAGAACTCAAAGCCCAGGGGTGTGATGGAGGCAACAGAGAGGCCGGGCCCTAAGCACTGCCGCAGTCCTGTGGGAAATGCCTGGAGGTGGCGAATCAGTGCGTCCAGGCGACTGTATTGTGATCTTGTCTTGTCATAGCCGCTCCCCATCCCCCAAACCAACTGAATGGCTTGTAGGATCGGAGGACTGACAGGATCAGTGGGGGCAGGCAGGGGGCGGGGCAGGTAGGGGGCGGGGCAGGCAGGAGGCTCCTAATGAATAGGAACCCTCTGTTTCCATTTCCTGTTTGTAGAGTTCTGAGAAGGCTGGGGATAGGAGTTAGGCTAGAGAGAGAGGACAGAAAGGAAATGAAAGCAGTCAACTTAATAAATAAATACAGGGAGATTGAGACAGAATTGAATAATCAAATCTGCGGAGCAGGACTGGGGTGTGGTGGGGAGCTGGTCTGGAGCACAGAGCTCTGGGTTCCGTTCCCAGCACCGCCCCTGCCAAAATGTATGCTGGGCAGAGAACAGAGTGAGTGGTAGCCTCTCTTGATATCCTCAGGAACTTGGTTCCCCGTACCCCATGGACTACTGGAACCCCAAATCTCTAGGTGCTAAACTGCCTCATAAAAAATAATCTAACATCTTCCTATGACTTGTGTGCATCTTCTTAGACATCTGAGCTCACCATTTAATTATTTTTAATACTTAATGCAAAGGGTGTGCCACTTTTTTTTTTAGGAAAAAAATTATTAAGGAATTAAAAAAAAAAATCTGTGCGTGTTCCAGGCAGATGCAATCTTCTTTCAAATATTTTTGGTCCGTGGTCAGTTGACTGTAGGGGTACAGAACTCTCAGAAACACGTGACCATCTGTATAGGCACCCACAAAGGTGCGGATGTTTCTGAAAACACTTCTTAGCTGGACTCGTCCTAGACAATGGGATGTGTGCACGGCCCAACGTTCCCAGGCCGGAGGCTCGCTCCTCCCTGCCTCCTCTTCCCCTGCCCCACTCTGCTCTCCACCCTGGCCTGGCCTTCCTCTTACCAGTTTGCAAACAACACAGCAAAGCCTCTCCCTTAACCACCATCCAGATCAGAAATAAATTCTCCTGGAAACTGGCGAGGCAAGTTCCTCTCTGGGGCCAGACAGGGTCATGCAAAGTTAGAACAGAGAGAAAGCAGGTAGGTGGAGGGGGCAGCATCACAGGAAGAGACCACGCACGGGTCTAATAAGGCTCTGCTCTCCACTTCCTGGCCCATTTTGGATTCTGAACGCCTTTACCGTTTTAAATAAATTGCTTATGTGGGTAGATAACACAAGAAAAAAGATTTAAGTTGGGGGTTTGTGTGTGCAAATGATTTCCACCAGACTTAAGTCTCCTCCTACCATGGTCTTGATGCCTATGAGTTCCTCCTGAGAGGAGGCCCGTGTGACCAGTTCCTTGTGGACCATTCCAGGAATAATATATACACGCACGAGTGTATGAAAAGTTATACTACAGAGGTTCAAGGTGTTTTTAACTTTTATGTGAACGAGTGAGTGTTTTGCCTGCATCTATGTCTGTGCACTACCTGTGTGCCTGATGCCCCCAGAGGCCAGATGAGGGTGCTGGAGCCACTGGATCTGGACAGCTGTGAGCTACCATGTGGGTGCTGGGAATCAAACCCTGATCCTCTGCAGGACATGGGTTCAAGCTGAGCATCTCTGCTTGGTAATATGTCTCCAAGACAGTCCAGTGTCAATGTGCCAAAGGTTTTCTTTTCATGATTTATAGCACCCCAGAGTGTAGGTTGGCCACGGCTGAGACGACTATTCCCCTTTTGATAGAGACTGACTGGGATTCTTGCTATTTAAAAAGTGTTCTAAATATGTGGGACTATACTGTCAAAATCTGTTCCTAAGAGAATCGCTGATCATCTATTACCTTCATTAAAAAAAAAAAAATCTAGTAGATGCTGTGAATTGTTCTATATAGTAGAAACAGAATACACTAAGGAACACTGAGAACCCCTAGTCTTTGGACCCATCCCAGTATCAAATATCTTTCTCAATCTGACCACTGGTCCCTGGAATCCTTGTCCCAGAGGGGGCTTAGAATCTACTGGGAAAGAAACATGTCCATAGGGTTCAGATGCTGTTTAAATGGTGTTAGAGGCATCTGCCCCGAGGGCTTTAGAGTACTGGTGATGGGCGCTTTACCACCCCATAAAAGCAATATAAAGGGACACCTCTATATCCCCATTGCTTGTGAGCCTAGGTGCACAGACTTCTTTCAGAAGTCAAAGGACGACACCTCTGGTACCAGGGAGAAGCCATTGCTCTGGGGTTGCTGGTGTGTGTGTGTGTGTGTGTGTGTGTGCATGTGCATATACCCAGGTGCACATGGAAGTCACTGCCCACATGGAAGCCAGACAGGAACACGCCAACTTCCTTTATAGCTCTCTGCCTAATTCCCTTGAGAGCCAGATTCTTCTTCTGTATAAAAATGGCTCCTTGGGCTGGAGAGATGGCTCAGTGGTTAAGAACACTGATTGCTCTTCCAAAGGTCCTAAGTTCAAATCCCAGCAACCACATGGTGGCTCACAACCATCCATAATGACATCTGCTGCCCTCTTCTGGGGTGTCTGAAGACACCTACAGTGTACTTACATATAATAAATAAATAAATCTTTGGGCCAGAGCAAGCAAGGCCAGAGAGAGAAGAAAAAGTGTCTGAAGACAGCTACAGTGTACTTACATATAATAAATAAATCTTACAAAAAAAAAAAAAAAAGGCTCCTATCTCAGATCTCACATGGCCCCAGAGAATGGTCTGTGTTATAAAGCTCTCACTCAGCTTCTGGACTCAAAGTCAAATGAGAAGGAGGGGTTTTTTTGCTTTTGTTTTTTGGTTTGTTTGTTTGTTTGTTTTTAGGGACTTTAGGCTTTGAACCGAGAAACTATGGGTGGAAAGGGACGGTACTGGAAAGGATTTGTCGAGAGCTCATTTGTTCCCCCGCCCCTCCACTGCTACCCTGTGAGCTCCCTGGCACCCACAGAGTTTGCTTGAAGGAGAACTGAGGCTCTGAGAGGGGAGGGGACCATCCAAGTCACCGTCTGGGGAATCAGGAAAGTCACTGAGTGGACCCAGGGGCCTCCGTCCTGCTCTGCCAGGCAACCTCTCACTACAGGCTGACAATAGCTCCGTGCCACCCACCCTGGCCCCTCCTCTGGATAGAACACATTCTCATCTGAGGACTCAGGAGAAAGCATCCCCACCTGGACGTCTGTAGGTCTGCTCTGACCTCCCTACAGGACCCTAGCATCACCCCTCTACGTCTCTGGCCTTGGATTCCTCTTGGTGTAAGAGGGCTCTGAAGTGTCTTCTATTCTAACCTCTCTTGTTTCTCGGTCCCTGCAGCATAGACCCTGTGGTAGTGTTTCTACAAAGGGGAGAGAGGAGACAGGGCATAAAGGCCTCCCCTGAGGGGCTCAGCTGGTGTTTGGGCACTTTTTTTAAATAATTATTTTATTTATTTACATTCCAAATACTGCCTCTCTCCTGGTTCCCCCTCCCAGAGTTCCTCACCCCATCCCTCCTCCCCTTTGCCTCCGAGAGTGCTCCCCCTCCCCCCACCCCACGGGTTGACACTTCTTAATTATCACTGGGTCTCTGCTGTCTGTTCATCTTCACAGCCCAGCTTCCAAGACGAATGCAAGTTCAGAGAAACCCTCCTTCCAAACAATTACAACGCCTACGAGTCAGACCTGCACAGAGGGACCTACATTGCACTGAGCAAATACGGACGGGTAAAGCGGGGCACCAAGGTGTCCCCAATCATGACTGTCACTCACTTCCTCCCCAGGATATAAGGACCCATGGACGAAGGCTCACGGGGAGACAGCTGCGCCTTTTCTGTGGGGATTTTACACTAAGAGAACACTTCCGCTCCTATCCGGTGACTTCTGAGTCTGGCTTATCCTTGTGGCTGAAGAGACGCGTTTGGCTCCATTGGCCACTGGACTGCGTGGTGTCTAACACGCGTGGCTGAGGGGTTGCAGTTCACGCTTCAGGATGGCTTCCACCTCACCGGAGGAGAGACAATACAGATAGTTCCTGCAGCATGTGGCCCCCTGCATAAGAAAAGGCCAAGATGGGAGTATGGTGTGTCCCTGCATATCCACACGTCTTTGCATAGATTCTCAGAACCAAGGCATTTTAGGATTCTGAGTTCCTTTCTACCAACAACGTCGCCGCAGGAATCTGCCTGTCAAGTCAGCAGGATTGGAGATGTACCCCATTCTGCTATCTCCTGACCATCCATCCATCCAGTTGTCTGAGTAAGACTGAGCAGCCATCTTTTATGTGCTGGGAGGAAGGTAGGGGTATAAAATGTAATTGTAAACTAGGAAGAAAAAAAAAGGTAACCTGTCCATGTCCATGTCCATTGGGGCTCTGGAGGACATTATGATGCACTGTGAGGGATAACTGGGAGAGAGGGGGATGTCCTGCTTGGAAGAAAGTACTAGAACAGGATGGCAGGCAGCCATTGGGGAGACCTGTGGAGGCAGAGGGACTGGGTGTTCTGTAGAGAGCCACTCTGCCTGGAGGGCTTCAAGCTCCGCGTGGCTCCCAGAATGGGCCAGCACCAGGCCGCCTGCCCGTAACATTGCCACGCTTTGAACCAGGTCTTATTTTAACCTCGGATGACAAGGATCCCAAGAATGGCAAGCTCCCTGGCGAGGAAGGGCAGTGTGCAAATCAGGGCACGAAGGAAGTCCAGAGGCTCCGGACTCGCCACCGTGAGCCCTCTCCAACTATGTCCAGGAAACGCGCCCAAGCTCTCACCCGATACCCTCACTTCCTTCTCACTCGGCCTAAGCTTACGTGCACAGTGCTGCCTGGATGCAGAATTGGGCGCTCTGACTTCTAGCCCCTCTTCCCCGCTACAGTAAGAGAGGTGCGATAATCCCAGGATTCAGGCAGCCAAGCCCGAGTGGCTCCTTGTTCCACAATGCCTTCTTGCCTCTTGTCCTTTGAGAGTATTTTAAACCGTGGTTCCCTGAGAGACTATAAATGTGGCCTGCCTAGAGCCCGCAGATTCCTGAACTGTTGGAATGTTCCTAAATCTGACACCAGAGAGAGCCGTATCAGGGCACAAATATCTTCAGCATATGTTACAAAATGACCTGACACCCTCTGCTACCCTCGGGAGCCCTGACCTGCAAGACAATCCCCTCATCTGTTGCAAATACCTCAGTCTTCAACATACCTCTCTATTCGTAGATGCACCCCTCCATAGACAGATCCAGACTCAGGGCTTCTGAGCTGCAGATGGGGGTAGGGAGGGGTTGACGATGCACGGGACAGACACCATCCTGGCTTCCTCCTTTACCCTGAAAGTATCAGGGTGGACATGTGACAGGAGAGGAGAAAAAGGCCAGAGCTAGATGAGGTAAGAGGTAAGAGATGGCAGGAGTTCATCCATGGGGACATCCTCAAGCTTTGGATAGAAACCAAAGTCTTAGATCAGGTATAAGGGGGAGAAGAATTGGTCCATATTCACGTCTTGGATAATGAAGTTCAAGTCATCTGGGAAGGAGAAAGCTAAGCTAGAAAGGCTTCTACAACTTTCTACCTTAAGAAAGGCTTCTACAACTTTCCCCTAAGATAAGCTCTCAGTCACTTGTTACTGAAGACTTGACAGTTCCTCTGCACGGCGGATCTGCACGAGTTACTCCTACGGACGCTCCCTCTCCAAGACGGACCAGCCACTCATGTCACTTTCCTGAAAAAAACAAAACAAAACAAACAAACAAACAAACAAAAAAAAACAAAAAACAAAAAACCAAAGACAGGACTGTTGGAAACGAGGCTAGATCCTGCAGAAATACCGCAACCTGTGCTTACGCCTGAGCGGACGGCGCCTCTTCCCAAAGCAGGAGGCGAGTGGCTACCCTCAGCCAGATCTTGACTCCAGGGCAGCATGCAGGTAGCCAAAAAACCAGAACCGTGTTGTATACCTCATGAACTACTGAAACCCCAGCCTCAGACACGGTTCTCTTTGTCTTCATCGTTAAGGACCTCAGGCTGGGCTCTGGTGCAGAACTGCCCTCAAGCGTGAGGACGGTAGGCAGGAGATCCAGAAGCTGTTCAGTCATGCGCTTGAGAAATGGGATGCTTCTAATTTTTAATATGTATGTGCTGTGCACAATCCATAACATGTCCCAGCAAGAAGTTAAAGGTCTTTTTATACGTTTCTCTAAACTGTTTGACTCCGCCCCTCCTATTAAAATTGACAACAAATCTCTCGGTTGTAGTTTTTTGTTTTTTGTTTTTGTTTTTGTTTTATTGTTGTTGTTTTTTGTTTGTTTTTTGTGGTGTTTGTTTTTTGTTTTTTTGTTTGTTTTTTGTTTTGTTTTTGTTTTGTTTTGTTTTGTTTTTGTCAATTGCCTACCCCCTATCTGGGAGCTAGGAAGTGGTGGTAATAGATAAAGGTTTCTGGTGACGTGGGCGATGAAGGCAGGAAGAAATTGTGGGGAGCCCATCACTCTTATTACTAATAGGGTATTTGTCCAAAAGGGGGAAAGGAAATGACCAAATACATAAGGAAGCTACAGCCCCTTCTCTCTCCGCCTTCATCCAAGTTATAATCAATTTTCTGTGAATACATTCACTCATTCACATGCCTAGAACTACTTAATGAGCCTCTCATCCTGAGCTGGGGTAAGTTTGGAGAATACACGGGAAACGCGGTAGACCTCACCCACTCTCTCATGGATATGCGTTATCAAAACCCATGTGGGGCTGGAGAGATATGCCCTAGTGGTCAAGAGAACCTGCTGCTCTTCCAGCAGACCTGGATTCAGCTCCCAGCATCCTGGCCCTGAGGGCATTGCATGTACATGGTATACATTAAGACAAAATGCTCATAGGCATAAACTAAAAATATATACATCTTTATAAAACAAAAAACAAAAAACAAAAAAAGCTCACCTTGTGGGGGATGAGAGGAGTTGGGAAAAAAAGAGGGAGGAGGAAATGATGCAATCTCTCTTCTTCCTGACTCCCCCATCTCCCCAAGTGATTTTATTTATTTATTTTTAAAGATTTATTTAGTATAAATATAAGTACACCGTAGCTGTACTTATATTTTAGACACTTCAGAAGAGGGCATCAGATCTCATTATGGATGGTTGTGAGCCACCATGTGGTTGCTGGAATTTGAACTCTGGACCTTTGGAAGAGCAGTCGATGCTCTTAACCACTGAGCCATCTCTCCAGCCCATTATTTTTAATATTGAAAAAAAAAAAAAGAATTTGGATGAGGACAAAAACCGTCCCTGAAGAACACTCTACCCCATAGGTCTGAATGCCCACTCCACAGACTCTGATGGGACTCAGAGGGGGTCCAGGAGTCCATATTTATTACATAATCCTAGGCAGCTCTGATACTGAAAATTATTGTCTAGCATGAGGAGTAGAACTGCAGAACTTCTGAGCAAGGGGAACCGTGATCCCTTAGGAAGTCCTTCCGAGGATTGAGTAAAGACACCGAGGACAAAGGACTATGAGTTGTAGTGGTTTAAGTGAGAATGTCCCTATTCGGCTCAAATGTTTGAATACTGCATCCCCAGCTGACAGAACTTTTGTGGGCAGGTTTAGGGGGTGTGGCCTTACTGGTAGAAGCATGTCACCGAGGGTGGGCTTGAAATAACTTGGAAAGCAAGAACATATTGGAGGCTCCCAATCGATTCTGGCAGGATCGATTCGTGGTGGAGGGAGGGAGAGAGGCCTCAGACCTACCATCTCGACCACAGCCCTGACCCTAGGATGCTGCTTACAGGTTAAATCTACACCTCAGAAGCCAGCCTCCACCACTTGGCTGAACCTCGAAACTTGGAGGGTTCAAATTCTCTTCATGACAATTTGTGATCCCTAAGTGGGTCAAAGGAAGCTAGCTTACCAGTCCCAGGGCAGCACGAGACTCTCAGACCAAGCGTGGGTTTTTTTTGTTTTTGTTTTTGTTTTTGTTTTTGTTTTGTTTTGTTTTGTTTTGTTTTGTTTTGTTTTGAGACAGGGTTTCTCTGTGTAGCCCTGGCTGTCTTGGAACTCACTCTGTAGACCAGGCTGGCCTCAAACTCAGAAATCCGCCTGCCTCTGCCTCCCAAATGCTGGGATTACAGGCGTGCGCCACCACACCCGGCTAAACATGTGTTGACATGGACATAGGTCAAGGGGTACTGCCTCGCCTGAGAAACAGACACCCACAGAGTGACAACTATCCTTCCTCCCCTTACATCTTAGGGAAAAGAGCCATGATGACAGGGATCAACTACACAACAGATATTCAATTGTTTTGTCATTGAGACAGCAACATTCCAGGAATATGCTATACTCCATATTCACTCAAAGCATCTGTCCTATATTCTCTAGTCTTACCCCTACCCTACCCTGCCCCTAATCTACCCTGCCCAGCCCCCCTACCCTACCCTACTCCACCCCAATCCCTGGAGACAAGCAGGGTCTCACAGACCATCCTGGCCTCAAGCGAAGACTTCCTGCCTCGACCTCCTGAGTCCTAGATTTCTGAGTGTGCGCCATGATGCCCAGCTTCTCCTCCACGCTTATGCAACCGGAAATGCTGAATGAAACTGCCAAGACATGCAAACCTGTCAATGGTGTTAACAGGTATGTCATCATAACACTTTGGATGGACCCCTGCTTCCAACCCCACAAAGAATTCAATGCTCAGTTTAGAACAAAAGGAAATCATACAAGCAAAATATGGAGGGGTCCTGAAGTAGACAGAGTGGGTATAGGACTGTTACTGTAATGGAGGCTTGAAGAGGGCCTGATTGTCTGTATCAGTGATTAATAATTAGTAATTTTATTAAAACCACAACATCCGTCTCTTTTTGGCTTGGTGGGATACTCCCTCTTCCTCCTGAGTGGAGGCTGCACCAGGTCCTGCCTGCTTCCCTGGAAGTGCATTGAATGCCTACATCAGTCAGCTTGATAAAGCCAGCCTCCACCACAAAATCCTCAAGACGGCGGTTTAGACAACAGGTTAATTTTCTTGCTGTTCTAGAGGCTGGAGTACAAGGTCAAGGCCAGACAGCAGTGGTATTTAGTGAGTCCTCTCCTACTGGCAGGCTTTCCTGTGTCTCTGCTCACAGCTTTCCCTTTATGTGAGAAGGGGAACCTTGGTCAGTGTCTTTTCCTCTCCTTACAGGCCCACAGTCCTGTCCGATCAAGACTCTACTGAATGGCTTTACGTTTAATGTCACCGGGAGGTGGTGGCGCACACCTTTAATCCCAGTACTTGGGAGGCAGATTTCTGGGTTTGAGGCCAGCCTAGTCTACAGAGTGAGTTCCAGGACAGCCAGGGCTATACAGAGAAACCCTATATCAGAAAAAAAAAGTTGAATGTCCTCATTTTTTTTTAAACTAAAAGAGCTGATGATTTTATTTTCACATTTCACAATATAGGTGAAAACTGCACTTTTTTGTATCACTTCTCCCTCCAAAAGAATTCCTCGGTAGGAAGGGAAGTTTCCTTGTCATGCATCTAGTAAACACTCAGGCTCAGCACCAAGATCTCCTGGTGGAACAGAACAAGAAATATAAAACGACAAGGAGCGCTTCTGCTCTCATCTGTCTGGCCGGGCCATGCCAGGCCGTGTGGGCACCATCATAGGGCAGGTGGGAGGTCTCATCATTGGCGGTGGGGGCATCATGGGCATGTGACCTCCCATGGGCGGTCTCATCCAAGGAGCTGGTCCCACGGGCATCATCCCAGGAGGAGGAGGGCCCATCATTGGCATCATGGGAGGGCCTCCCACATGGGGTGCGGGCATCAGGCCAGGCCAAGGAGGACCCGGGAGACTGGGGGGAGGTGGGATCATGGCCGCTGCAGGTGGAGGAGCAGAGAATGGAGCTGAAGGAATCTTTCCTTGTAGAAATGCAGCCGTTGTCTTGTCATTCAGGCGCTGGGCCTGCTCTTCCATCCATTTCTGGTAATAGTCTCTCACATTCTCTTTGTGTTTCCGGCCACTGCAGTGTGTCTTCCTCACAGACAGAGAATCATGGGTAAGATACATATCTATCGCAGTAGTCACGATAAAACTTGGACATGGCCGCGCGGCGGTGGTGGCGCACGCCTTTAATCCCAGCACTTGGGAGGCAGAGGCAGGTGGATTTCTGAGTTCACGGCCAGCCTGGTCTACAGCGTGAGTTCCAGGACAGCCAGAGCTACACAAAGAAACCCTGTCTCAAAAAAAAAAAAAAACAAAAAAAAACAAAACAAACAAAACAAAAACAAAAACAAAAACAACAACAACAAACAAAAAACAAAACAAAAAAAAAACAAAAAAAAACCCCAAAACTTGGGCATGATGCTCCTCAGGTCATTGGCTACCCAGGTCCTAACGGCCTCCTTACTGACCCCATTCCCAAATACAGTCCCCTGGCGATTAGGGCGTCAACCTATGAGCTGGAGTGGGAAGGAGAACGGTTTCTTGAGGGGCCTCATTGCCACCTGGGAAGCCTGACGTCATATCTGATGTCATTTTAACAGCATTCCAGGAAAAGTGCCAGTGGTTGGCACATTGATTACATACACTTTGAAAGGTTTCTGTTGTGCACATAAACAGCCCCAAATTGGGGGCCCTTTTCTTGTGGATAAGTGAGATAGGCTGTTACATCTGAAGCAGGGATTTTGACATCTAGGGGGCATTTGATAGTGTCTAAAGACTAGTCTGGTTATCACAACCACTTGACGGATACTACTTGGCATCTCGGGGGTAGGGGGAATGGCTGGGGGTTCTAGTGCACATCTTACATCTGCTGAAGAACCGCACCACAGAGAACCATTTGGCCACAAATAGCAATGGTGGCAAGGTTGAGAAACCCCTTTGCTGTGGCGGAACGGCCATATTATGTGATATGATCTTCTCTCTGGAAGACCTTCTCACTCACACCCTGGGCTGGGAAGGAAAGACAGGAAAGAGGCATTTTGGGTGCTAGCATTTGTTAGCATGGAAATTCCCATCCTAAGCAAGTCCCACCTGGAATCCCTAAGCATTATGGGTTTTCAAGTTCTGCCTTGAGTGGAGCATTTGTCTAGAGTGGAGGGTACGTAGGTTGGCACGGAGGAAAGAGATCCAGGGGAGATGGGGCAGCGTGAGAGGCCAGGGCCATGGGCACGGGACGTGGACACTCACTCTTGTTGGTGTTCACCATTACTTTTGTTCTGCAGTATGGGGATCAGGCCTCCCTCGCTAGCCCTCCTCCCACACTGTCCCTGTCACAGGCCACCAGGACTCTGCTTCTGAATGGAAGCCAAACAGGATTTCTTCTTACCTAACTTGAATTTAATTTTTTTAAAAACTGTTTCTTTTCACTTCTTTTTAAAATTCTTTAATTTTTTTAATTGTATGATTAGGGTATTTTTCCTACATGTGTCTGTATACCAAGTGTGAACCTGGTACCCTTGGAGACCGGAAGAAGCCATCCTCTGGATGCTGTCTAGATCCCGTTGATCCGCTGGAATTGGAGTAACAGACAGCCGCAAGCCACCATGATTCCTCTGGAAGAACAGCCAGGACTCTTAACCGCTAAGCCATGCCCCCCACCCCACCCCCACCTCACCACACCATTGTCCTGTTTATAAAATTAATACATCTCCTTGGTCAAAAATGTAGAAAGTACCATTATTATGGCTTGAATCTTAAATGTTGGCCCTGCAAGGCACCTCTGCTAAAGGACTGTTCTCCAGCCTGTTGGTAAACGTCTGGAGGTGGAGACACCTTCGAGAGATGGTACCTGGCGACTTCACTCTAGAGCAGCTGCTGAGCATGCACGAGGCCAGAGTTATTGCTCTAGTATAAAACTATGGGGACCTTGGTGGGAGAAAGCGTTCAGGATTGAGGAGTGCGCCTTTAAAGGGCGTGCCGTATTCCAGCTTCTTCTGTGCTTCCCAGACAGCACAAAGGGAGCAGACCCTGAATGCATGCTTCCTCATAGCGAGTGATGGACTGAAGCATCTGTCAAAATATACCTCTCTTGGGGATGGAGAGATGGCTCAGTCAGTGAAGAACACGCACTGTTCTTTAAGAGGTCCAGGGTTTAATTCCCAGCACCTACATGGCAGCTTACAATTTGTAATTCTAGTTCCAGGGTATCTGACACCCTCATACCGAAATACATGCAGGTAAACACCAATGCACACTTAAAAAAAAAAGTATATGTTTATTTTTAATTTGCTTTATCTCAGGTAATTTATTACCTAGCTTGAAAGCTGTCTAAAGCTCCCAGAAATTACGAAATAATCTCCCCTCTCGAAAGCCATTGCGGCTCTGACGTCAGTGTCACCGTTTCCTCCAGCCATCCATGCAAAGCGAATTTAGTAGGTGGACAAGCACAGTTGAAGGGTGCTATTGCAGAGCGGGTTTTGTTTCTGTCTCTCCGTGCTCTTTTTAAATTCAGTCAGTGGGGTTAGTGTCCCTGGATGCGAAAGGAGGCAGCCTGGCGAATCCTCTATCCCCTTAAGGCTATCTGCAAAGCCGTGGGGTCTTCTCAAGCTGCAAAACGCAGTGGCAAGTCAGAAACAACAAAGCCAGGTCACAGAGTGCAACGCTCATTGGTTTTACAATAAGACTCCCTCCCCAGGATGTGAGGAGGAGGAGGAGGAGGAGGAGGAGGAGGAGGAGGAGGAGGAGGAGGAGGAGGAGAGGAGATTGTGGCTGCTTTCCTCTCTGTCCCCCAGTCTCCTCCGCTGGACCAATGGATGCTGGCTGGGGGGAAAGCAGGCGAGAGGGAGGCTCTCACCTGAGTGGGTCTGTTGGAAGATTAACTTGTGCTTCCGAAATGCCTACTCTTTCTTAAGGGGAGTGGCTTTGTGTTCCTCAGAGGCCCCCGCCTCTGTAACTCCATTTCTCCCAAAGTCCAGGGTCCAGTGACTTTATCTTCCATGAGGACCTTTTCCCTTCACACTGTCTTTTCAGAAAGCCAGCCACGATTGATGCTTTTCTCTGCTCTCTGCTTTCCTAGGCAATGGTTTGGGGGCAGGACCTCCATCATCATCACTAACAGATGCCCCAGGCTAGGTTTCCAGAAACACACCTGCTTCGTGAAGCCCCGCCCCATATAAAGGTTTAAAATATTTCCAATCCATATGCAGCCACTGGGAAGAAAAAGAGAGGTAGCCACATTAGGGGGAGATTTGTAGAAAAGAATGTTAATTATTTTTTAATCATCCTGAGAGATATAAATGTATGCTTTCTGTAAGCATACCAAATGGGTTGTGAGTTTCTTGACTGGTTGATAGAACCCTATTTTAGGAACTAAAAATGTAAACATTTTATGCAGTATAGACAGCTGTTTGTTTGTTGAGGATAAGAGCACTGACTGCTCTTCCAGAAATCCCCAGTTCAATTCCCAGCAACCACATGGTGGCTCACAACCATCTGTAATAAGATCCAGTGCCCTCTTCTGGCCTCGCAGGCAGAACATTGTACACATAATAAATAAATAAATAAATAAATAAATAAATAAATCTTTTTTAAAAAAAAGCTGTACATCGGAAAACGCTAAATTCCTCAGTGCATTTCAAACGCTTTAGAAACTCCAAAATTTCCCCCCACGTTGCTTTTTTCTTCCCTTGTTTCCGTGTTCTTCCAGGTGCGCCACAACACTGCTTATTTTTCTGAATAAACACATTCCAGTTGTCCAAACCTCACTTCCTGTCTCCAGAGACGTTGGTTCTGCCCCCTTGTGGTTGTTTCCTGAGTAATACTCATCACTGCGACCTAAGGACAACACAAGTGGGGACTTGGATGCTGGGTTCCTGCCTAGAGCGAGCTCAGGGATGCTTGAAGTCAGAGCCCGTTTGAACTTGCTGAAGTTTGTGGAAGAGGGAACTGAGGCTTACACGGCTTGCCTAGGACTTTGCTAAAGCGAGCCACGAGGAAGAGAGGGTGACGAGGCTTACAGAGGAAGAGCTGGGAGGGACAGGAGGAAGAGGGAACCTTCCAGACAAAAGCCGCCTACCCCCGCCCCACCCCCGCCCCCACCCCCGCCTGTGCTCCAGCCCCAGCAAAGTGTAGGTTCCGAGCTTGCACCAACGCATAGCCAGCAGGAGTCAGAGACTTGAGGGTGTCACTCTAGAGATCCCTGGCCCTAGGCAGGCTGTGTAAGCCTCAGTTTCCTCTTCCCTGAAAATGAGCGTGAGAATGAGCGTGAGGCTGGTGCCTGCCTCTGAATGAGTCCATGTGAAGGTTGGACATTGAGAATTCTGCACTTTCCTTGGCCTTGTGAGTTAATGAAGCTGTTGGTGGCAGATGGCACAGGGTGGCTCAGAGAAAGGTGGATAAACCAGGTGTCCAGACAAAGCATTCGCTGGCGATGAATCCTAAGGGCATTTATTTAAAACCGATCCATTCGTGTTGTCCTATTTAGCTTGACCTGTTGATTTACACAGCCTGGCATTACCATTGAGGCTCTAACTGCCTTGTTCAGATTGGTCCGTGAGCATGTCAGTGGAGATGGGCCTTGGCTATTGAGCTTTGGCACAGAAGGACCCTGCACCGTGCTTAGGTGGAGCTTGTGAGTGGGCGGCGAACCAGCATCGTGTTCCCCACGATCTCTGCTTCAAGCTTGCGCTTTAGCTCCTGCCCAGCTTCTCTCAGGGATAGACCGGGACCTGAAAGTTAAGTTTAAAAAAGTCCGCCAGGCGGTGGTGGTGCACGCCTTTAATCCCAGCACTTGGGAGGCAGAGGCAGGTGGATTTCTGAGTTCAAGGTCAGCCTGGTCTACAGACTGAGCTCCAGGACAGCCAGGGCTACACAGAGAAACCCTGTCTCGAAAAACAAAACAAAAAACAAAAAACAAAAACAAAAAAACAAAAACAAAAAAAGTCAAAAAAATCCTTCCTATCTCTAAGCTGCTTTTGGTCAGAGTGTTTTGTTTTGTTTTGTTTAATCACAGCAACAGAAGTCAAACACAGGCATAGCTATGAGTTTACCATTTACTAAGGCCAAGAGCTAATCTGCATACTATGAGCCGGCTGTCCTTGTCTGTCCTACTCAATCCAATCCCAAAGCCTTGGCGCATGCGAAGTAATAAATTACAAGTCTGTTTTCCATAATTAAACCTTTATGTTTATATAAAGGAGAAAGCTACATTGCTGAAAAAGAAAGCAATCTGTAATAGACAGCCACCTGGAATCTAAGCTGGGAGTGGGCGGTGATTCAGGCAGCCTCACAGGCATGCGCAGTGCAAAACATGTATATTATGTTTTGGACCCAAGGCTGTGGAGCATGATGCACGGGGCAAGCAGTGCCACACACACCAGATTCCTTCCGTGCTTGATTTTGAATTATTCTTTTTTAATCATTGAATATTGATCGAGAATTGTTTATTGTTGCCAATTTTTTTTCACAACTCCACCTTGAGTTATGGGACTCCATGTTGGGTCATGAGACACAGTTTAAAAAGCCCTGCCCTGGAGAATGGATGGCGTATGTGGATGAGCTAGCAGAGAAACGAGAGTTGAAGACAGAGCCGGGTGGTGGTGGTGCACGCCTTTAATCCCAGCACTTGGGAGGCAGAGACAGGCGGATTTCTGAGTTCGAGGCCAGCCTGGTCTACAAAGTGAGTTCCAGGACAGCCGGGGTTACACAGAGAAACCTTGTCTCAAAAAAAAAAAAAAAAGAGTTGAAGTTGAAGACAGAACTTGAAGGCTACACTAAGAAGCCCCAAACTCCCCTTTAGACAGTGGTGAGCTTCTGTGGGCGTTTGCCACCAGGCAGCACAAACCAAAGAGAATCACAGGAACAGGATAACAGATTGGCTAATTAGTAAATATTTATTTTCCACCTGCTCACTGCAAACAACAGCAGAGTGCTTAAGAAGAACCATGAACAATGGGCTGGCAAGAAGGCACAGTGGTTAAGAGCACTGACGGTTCTTCCAAAGGTCCCAAGTTCAAATCCCCGTAGCCACATGGTGGCTCACAACCATCTGTAATGAGATCTGACACCCTCTTCTGGAGTGTCTGAAGACGGCTACAGTGTACTTACATATAATTAATAAATAAATGTTTAAAAAAAGAATGATGAACAAGAGAGGACGCAGGAGCCTATGATCTGGGGACTTCTCTTCTAACAAAGTGGACACATCCATTGGTCCACCTCACAGCACAACATGGTTACATATCACGGCAGGCTGGCAAGGAGACAAGCCCTGGAGTCTCACATGACTTCTCTGGGTGTCGCCTCTTCGGTATGGCTTGGATTCTTACCCTGCTGTCTTGCAGAATCAATACATGGGTCTGATGAAGTCATAGGCTAGTGTGTGTGTGTGTGTGTGTGTGTGTGTGTGTGTGTGTGTGTGATGATGATGATGATCTGAAGTCGCCCCACAGTGGACTCCTCTGCTGACTCACGGCAAGCTAGAATGGTTCTGCCTCCTTTCCCTGCTCCAGAGTAAAGAAGTCCAAGCGAAGCCAGGGACAGGAGATGGCTCTGAGTGCTGGGTGCTTACAGACAGGCTAAGCCAAGAGTTCTCAAAAGAGTTCTCAGGATCCCTGGGTGGGGGGTGCTTGCTTGTCACAATGACAAGGGGGACAGGGACTGTCGGTGACAGAGACTGAAAGCAACTGTGTCTTTGCAGGAGTATCCAGTCTCCACAATGAAGAATTACCCTGCTCAGCCTTCAGACTGTCGCGTGGCTGAAACAACCAGCTTGTGAGTCTGAGCCAGAGTCCAGTCTGCTTCACAGGAGGCACAATCCAGTCACTGTGCTGAACTTTCTACCTAGAGTGTAAACGGAGAGGAAATGATGGTTCGTTTTACTTGAAACCCTTGAATTGTTTACTATTTTGGAAAAAATTCATATTAATATAAACCATCGCATCACATTCACAGAGGCACTCTCTCTGTCTTTCTCTGTGTCTCTCTCTGTCCGTGTCTCTATCTCTCTGTGTGTCTCTGTTTATCTCTTGATCTCATGCACACTTTTATTTAACCCTTATTTCAAATCTCAAAAAAAAAAAAAGAAAAACAAAACCATAGACAATTTTCTTGTAACTCCGTGTGAATATCTGTGAAAGCCATGGTCTTCTTGTCCTTGTTGGTTGAAGTAGAGTCTTCTCCTGTGGCCCTTGTTTTCCTGGAACTCGAGACCTTGAGGCCCCAGTCTCTAGACAGGGATTACGGCTGTGCGCCAGCACTCACGGCTTCTGTTGTCCTGTTATGTAGCTGTGTCTGAGCGCTTAAGGCCTTGGCTGGGAGTATGTTAAGCCACTTGCCTCTACTTTCTCCTGCAGTCGGGGCTTTTATAAATGTATAGGTGAGTTGTATCAACTGTGAGTCTCATTGCACATAGTAAAGATGACATTATGAAAATTTTGTTATTAAAAGTGTTGGGGGGGGTCAGAGTAAGCTGCTAAATTCGATCTTGTTGCTAGAGAGTATGGAGACCCGTCGCCCAGTGACTGGTCGCCCTCCCTGGCCTCTTCCCGATGCTTCCTTGTAAGGTTTTGTCTGATCAGCAGAGAACTGTGTCTGATCTGAATTCAGCCGAGTGCCCAAAGTAGGGGCCTGGGGGATGCAGCAACAGTGCTGATAAAAAGCTCTACTCGCTTCCAAGTCCCACATTAACTCGTGAAGCTTCTGTCTGAGTCACAGACAGTGTATAGAGTCCTCATCAGGCGAGGAAGCCGGAGATCTGAGCTAAATGACCAGGACTAAATTTCAGTGTACTGGGACCCCTCCTACTCCATGTGGACACCCCTGGTGATCTGCCCATCACCTTGGAGTCCTGATCTACAAGAAGATGCTGTATTTATAGACCATCTTTCTGGGAAGTCCGAAGGCTCTTTTTGGAGATTAGCTCACTGCAGCAGGGGTGGAGGGAGTGACAGAGCCAGAGGCTGGTGCTCCTGTCCCTGTAAGGCAGAAGAATGAGCTGGTGTGGAGGCCGAGCCTCTGTCTGCAACGTGACCTCCGCTGAGTCCCATCAGCCTCTCTTGTCTTCGCTGGCACTGAGCTCTTAGCCCAAGGACAGGCATATGAAGCTTCTAGGAAGGGTCTGCCGTGTCTACGATTCTAATTTCCTCGTGGCTGCTGCAACCTGGTGCAAGCCGGCTGCAGCCCCGCCTGGAGCTTTCTATATTGTTCTGTATAGATACATATCATATAGGATTCCTTTTTTTTTCTTTTGGTTTTTCGAGACAGGGTTTCTCTGTGTAGCCCTGGCTGTCCTGGAACTCACTCTGTAGACCAGGCTGGCCTCAAACTCAGAAATCCGCCTGCCTCGGCCTCCCAAGTGCTGGGATTAAAGGCGTGCGCCACCACGCCCAGCAGGATTCCTTTTTGAAAATAGAAATTGGATCTTTCTGTGTTACCCAGGCTGGCCCTGAGCTTCTGGGATGTTAGGTGCCTCTGTCACACCTGACTAAAAAATGTATTTAAGGCAGCTAGAGTTTAGCGAGTGTCTGCTAAGGGTACATTGACACTGACATTGCTGGTCTGCATGGTGACACTGTCAGTGACAGTAGGGCCTTTGGGAGGTGGGATTAGCAGGGAGCGCTAATGTAGACTTATTTATTTATTTATTTATTTATTTATTTTGGCTTTTCGAGACAGGGTTTCTCTGTGTAGTCCTGGCTGTCCTGGAGCTCACTCTGAAGACCAGGCTGACCTCGAACTCAGAAATCCGCCTGCCTCTGCCTCCCAAATGCTGGGATTAAAGGCGTGCGCCACCAACGCCCGGCGGTAGAAGACTTTTCTGAATCAAGCCCTACACGTCTTCCTTCTCCAAGCTTCTGTTTAACATGTTCCCATAGGCTTCCACCATAATCCAGGGTCCTTACCAGAGGCCAATCCAACAGGGACTCAAACCTTGGCCAGTGTTAGACTTTGAAGCGCGAAGACAGTGATCTACAAAGCCTTTTTATCTGTGTAAGTTAGCTGCTTCGGGCATTCTGTTGTAGCAATGCAACGCTGATATACGTAACAAGCAGATGGCATTGGGTAGATGCTTCCCATGTGTAGCCACCATCACCAGTCCTCTTCATGACCCCTTTAACCGTCATCTGTGATCTGCAAACCACCGATTCCCAATTCCTCCTCTCTTCCAATCTCCTAGCGACACCCATTCCACTTCCTGTCTCCGTGAACAGCCTGCCTATTCTACACGACTCCTGGATGGAGGATCCTACCACATCTGTACTTCCTCGTCTGACTTAAAGGCTCGTCCAACCAGTGTAGATGCAGACTGAACCCAAAGCCTTCTCCCATCCAACGAAACCATCCCACATCGGCCTGGTAACTTCCTTTCTTGGGCATGATGCTGGTAAAGTAGGATGCAGTCTAGCTTGACTCCATACTTAGACCATCAAGTTTGTCTTCGGGATGCCTGGTCTCACCTAATGTGCAGCCTTCCTTACTTCTCATGTCAGGTTGCTAGATGCAGGAAAGAAAAGGGAAGACTCAGAGGAGACTTCAGGCCAACAGCAAATTACTCCCATGTACTGAGGCAAGCCTGGGCCATATAAAACCATGTATGTAACTTATGACAAAAACAATTAGTACTAGTTATTACTACTACCATAACGCAATACATTAGTCATTCTCTCCCGAAATTGCTATTGCTTCTATGTGTTTGTTTGCTCATGTGGGTGTGTGTATTGGTGTGAGTATATACATGCCACAGTGCACATGTGGAGGTCATACATAGGACAACTGGCAGGAATCAATTCTCTCAAAGGAGGCGTCAGTTCTCTCCTTCTGCTATGTGGGTCCCTGGGCTCAAACTCAGATCGTCAAGTTTGGTGACACATGTCCTTATCCACTGAGTCATCTGCATGGCCTGAAGTCATTCACTCTTCATCCTTAATTTACCTGGATGTCTGTGCCTTCCCTGAAAGCCCTATCCCAATGCCCCTTCATGCCGTCGGCAGGCCCTTGCCCTCTGCTCGCTCTCTCGCCTTCAGTCTTACGTGCCTGTGAAGGTAGAGGGCTATCACCGCACATCTCAGCTCCATATGCGGTTGGTGGACAATCAACTAGTCCTCAGTTTCGTTGACTTCGTTTGATGGTGACACTTCCTGCCCAGAGAGGCTGTAAAGAGGAACTGTATGAGGTAGATGAACGGGGGCAGGAGAGACAGATGACTTGATGGCTAACAGTCCTGCTGCTGTGGCTGAAGACCTGAGTTTGGTTCCTAGAACCGCGTCATGTGGCTGACAGTGTCGCGTGGCCCCTGTCTTCAGGTTCCCATCCAATGTCCTCCTTTGAGCTCTGCAGGCACCTGCGCTCACACAGGTGCACATGTGCAACAAAGTAAGTTAAAGAGCCAGATAGGACGGTGCACTCCTTTAATCCCAGCACTCTGGAATCAGGGATGGGAGAAATCTCTGTGAGTTCAAGACTAGCCTGGTCTACATAGCAAGTACCAGGACAGCCAGGACTGTAGAGAGACCCTGTCAGAAGAGAGAGAGAGAGAGAGAGAGAGAGAGAGAGAGAGAGAGAGACAGAGAGAGAGAGACAGAGACAGAGAGAGACAGAGACAGAGAGACAGAGAGGCAGACAGAGAGACAGACAGAGAGAGAGAGAGACAGACAAAGAGAAAGAGACAGAAAGAGAGAAAATGGAAAATGCCTCATGGGAAAGGCAGGGGTTCTGGAATGGATTTCTGGACCCCAAAAAGAGAGAGAGAGAGAGAGAGAGAGAGAGAGAGAGAGAGAGAGAGAGAGGCATTCCTGGTACATTTGTCCCAACTGAGAAGTAATGGATTTTCTCTACCATCATGTCACCAGCATTTACAGAAATTATCTGCTGCATGAGTGAGTGACAGGGGGACTAGACTAACAGGCCCACGAGAGCCCCCAAATCACAGCTACACTGGCGGCCTCCAGCCAATTGTATGTGGTCTGCTTTGGAATGCTGGAAAGAGGCCACTAGAGATGGGATCTGAGGGCTTTCGTACACACCTCTGAAATAACCCCTGCCTGGCTTAGTACCCAGAATTTTGACTCATGGGAAGCCTGTCTGAGAGTCAGGCAGGGCTCAGAGAAGCCCCTCAAGCATCTCTATTACCCTGACCTACCCTTAAGCCTCCGCCTGCCCAGCCCAGCCTCCTCCTGTGCCTTCCCATTTAAGTTCCTGGCAGAGGAAGGCACAGGAGGAGACTTACAGCATTACCCTGATGCTAGGTCGCTTGCTGGAAGCATTTCCAGGATGAGGTTCTTGGCATCTCCGCTGAGCTGTGCCTCCTGGGAAAAGCAGGGATTCTGGAAGGGATTTCTGAACCCCAGTGTTCTGGGATGTCTGATTCAAGCCACAGGCTCCTTCAGTGGGGCCTGTGCTGCCTTTCCTTAGATGAAGGACCTTTAAAGACACGTGTGCAGGGGGCCTGTCACAGGGTCTTGAGAGGAGTGGCCTGATTCTGATGTCTGTATTCAAATAAGTAAGTGAGGAAATACGTAAGTAAGTAAATAAATTGTAAGTCCTGCTCAGACTTAAAAGTTCATTAGCCTCCAGCCCCAAATAATAAGTCCTTACACAAAGAAATGTTCTACTTCCGTGTGAGAAATTTCCGTTTGCAGACACATCCAGACATATTAGAAGAAGTTCAGAAACTGTCCATTGTTAGGAGTCGTTTTCCATTAACCACCCCACATGCCCACTGCAGCTGTCTCTTGGTAGTAGATCGTTGCGAGCAGGGGCTGACCTTGCATCTGGGCCGTTTCCCAGCCCCATGCTAAGGAGTCAAGACCGGGATGAACAGGAAAAAAGAGAAACTTTCCTGGAGGGCAAAAAATTTAAGAGGGGACTTCAAAACCCCGATAATCAGTATAAATACAGTTAAGTCTGAATTTTTTTCTATATTCTTTGTTTACATTCCAAATGATTTTCCCTTTCCCGGTTCTCCCCCTCCCCCTAAGTCCCATAAGCCCTCTTCCCTCCACCAGTTCCCCAATCAACCCCCTCCCGCTCCTCTGTCCTGGCAATCCCCTACAATACCGCATCAATCCTTTCCAGGACCTGGACCCTCTCCTTCCTTCTTCTTAGGAATAATTTGATATGTGGGTTGTGTTTTAGGTATTCTGCACTTCTGGGCAAATATCCACTTCTCAGTGACTGTATTCCATGTGTGTTCTTTTGTGAATGAGTTACCTTACTTAGTATGATATTTTCCAGTTCCAACCGTTTGCCTAAAAATTTCATGAATTCATTGTTTTTAATTGCTGAGTAGTATTCCATTGTGTAAATATAAGTCTGAATTTTTAAAACTCTAAGTGCATATAGCATAATGAAAAAAAATCTACATTTTAAATCAAAATGACCAGCCTTGTGGATTTTCCTCTTTCTTCTGACTGCCTTTGGATGACAGGAGTTCTCTGGTATTATTACGTCCCCAGTCAATGACCAATATTGACAGGCGCTCATGGATAAGCCTGCGTGGGAAGAATATGCGAATACTCACACTGAGAGTACACGGGGTTTAGCTAGGGGGAAAAATGATTGGAAAGCTAGCGTTCCTAATCGGGACATGAACGAGCCCTTCAGATTTGTTGAACCAATCGGCGAATGAGATCCATGAAAGTCGGTGGCTTTGTCAGCTCCAGGCCCTGAGCTGCTAAGTTTTCTTGTCCAGGCAGCAAGGCTCAGAAGTCCTAAGACCCCTTTGGCTCTCAGCCGCAGAGGCACTCCAGAGACAGACAGATCTCTTCCGCACATGCCCCGCCCCCTGCTTACAGTAGCTGTGAGTAATTCTAAAGGAAGCTGATGGGGGAAACCCTGCACAGCTGTGGGAACCTAGTAAATAGGTGCCTGTTGCTGGCTGGGCCACAAGATAACGCAAGGTTCCTGTCACCTTTGGTCCCTCTGCTGTGATTTATGGTAAGCAATCTGCTTTCGG
Source organism: Apodemus agrarius (assembly GCA_964023405.1). Taxonomy (NCBI): domain Eukaryota; kingdom Metazoa; phylum Chordata; class Mammalia; order Rodentia; family Muridae; genus Apodemus; species Apodemus agrarius. The sequence continues at coordinate 158,100,853 of OZ030006.1, forward strand.
CCAACAAACAGTTCTAGGAATCAGGGGAACATTGAATCCTTATGGCTGGAAAAAACCAGCAAGGGCTAGTGGGCTGAAATGTTCCCTTCGGGCTGAACCCACTCCAGACACCACTGCATTCTGAGCTGTCTTTAGGGTGTTGCTCAGAGTTGTCTTGAAGCATCGGTTCTGGAAGTTTCTAAGCAAAGGAGTTCATTTAAAGCCAGCCCCTTTCCCCATTCAGTTCAACCCAGATGCGTTATCTCCCCATGATGTGGGGGTGGGGGCTGGGGGGCTGGGGAGTAAGGGGTGGCGGGGAGGGGAGACAGAGAATAATGCATACACAGTCCCCGTGCGAAGGGGGTACAGAGCACAGGTGCCAGACGCAGACCACGTGGGTTCAGGTCTTGGCTCTGTTCCTTGTAAGACAAGTCTTGGACAAGTCACTTCATTCTGAGACTCGGTTTCCCTATTTGATCAATAAATAGCTTTAATCAAATAGCTTTCATTTAAATAGCATGATCGTTACATAGCTTTCTTATGGGCCTATCCTATGAATTGAAACTGAATTTCTTAGAACAGATCGTGGCCCATAAGCAACAGTCAAATCAGGTCAGCCACCATTACAGCCCTTTATGGCATTCAAATAAGTACAGACTAGTCACCAATAACACACACACACGACACGATGCGTATTCTACATTAGAGAATAATTGTTCACTCTGGATCGCATATAAAAAGAATAAGCGATGAAGAGAGCTGTTTGGAAGTGAGGGTCAGTTTGGAGCCTAATGTACCACCATCCACTGGCAGACTCTTCCCTCATCTACAGCTTCTGAACAATAGATGTTGGAAGTAGATCTTGGGCTCCTAACTCTCCCAAGCAGTGCCTGTTTCCCTGTCAGAGTGCATACACACATGACCACACACATGTGAATGCTCATATCCACAACAGAACGAGATCGAGAAATCCAAATAGGAGGCTGGGGATGGATGAGGCTCGGCGGTAGAGCACTCGCCTTATCTGCGAGGTGGGGGATGGGGGTGTATCCTGGGTTCATCCCTAACACCGAAAAATCCGCACTGTGAAGAACAGTTTTTCTTGCTCTTTCATTAGTGGGGATAGAAGGTTAGGGTGAAGTACTGTCTGTCACATAGGCCCTGGGGGGGACACTAAAATAATGTAGCCCCCTGAACAGATATGTCAGTCTTAATTAGCCAGAAAGGCTACTACGAGAGGACCAGGTTTGATTCTCAGCACCAACGTGGTGGCTCACAACTATCTATAACTCTAGTTCCAGGGGCTCTGCTTACATGTGGTGCTCAGACATACATTCAGGCCAAAACTACCCATATATATAAAATGGATTATCTTAACAACAATAAAAAACACAACCACAGTTGGTAAAGACTACATACAGTGCTTAGAATCTTTTGGGCGGGCTCATTTTACCACTTATAAGCGTTCAAATGATACCGTGCTGTGTGAGCATCAGAATAATCTACAGTAAACCATACTTTTGGTTTTAATGAGCTTATTGAAAGTTTAACTAGCAAACATTAAAATAAATAAATAAATATCAAGGGTTTGGATGAGGGAGGTCATGCAGAATATCAAATCCTGTGCTTTGAACGTCCAGCAGGGATTAACTGGGGACGCCCCTTTGAGGCAGCCGCCTGGAGTCCGCAGTGCAGATGCCCTGGTGAAGCCATATTCCCTGAGGAGAGCCTTCCAAAGAAAAGACTGAGTAACAGCAGGAAGATGAAATCCCTCAGTTGGGCACACCTGAAATTCATCAAACCCCGACCAGGGAAGTCGAGGCACTAAGCTGGAATTCCTGACTGAGCGTTCTCTTTTGTGGCTGGACTGTGGCTTCTCATTCTCAGGGCAGCCTGTGTACATCACTGTAGCATCTGGTGGAGATGGTTTACCTTCTCGAAGGCCTGGTGCCTTTACAGTAGGGCTGATTTGCTATTCTCTTCCCTTTCTGTCACTGAGCTAGAAGCCCATCCCCAGATAAGGGGGTCTTGGAGGACACATGATGTAAACACTCTTGGGTCTGAAGTGGGAGACACGGCCCCATTTCCAGAGACAGCTTCTCAATGAGCTCAAACAGCACATGACAGTTTACCAATATAATATACATTACATAAGATCAAATTAATGCATGTCCAGGGAGCGTCTGGTGGTTTGATTCTGTCTCTGGAATTGGAGCTAGAATATCTGTTCGTGTGCTGTCAAATCATAAGGCAGGCACCGTGTCTTCACTTGGGTATAATGGAGGACAGTAAAAAACAAAGGTCAGCCCTCAAAGGGCTTATAACATATGGATGGGGAAAAGCCATGTCTCAGAAAATCAACCAGCAACACATAGACTGAACAGCGCTAAGGAGAGGCCTCAGAACAGGGTTGACTGTGTTGAGTGCAGAGCTCGGTGTGTGTGGGGGTGTGGGGGGTGTGGGGGTGTGGGGGTGTAGGGGGGTTGGGGGGTGGGGGTGGGAGAGTGGGGGTGGGGGGGTGGGGGAACGCTTTGACAAGATATTATAATTAACATCACTGAGCCTTGTTTTTTCTCACCTGTACAGAGAATCTTCTTCACCTTGGCTATCTCAATGCTAATGCCATGGACTGGTGGCTTATATCACGGATTTTGAAGGTTGGAGGGCTGGGATGAGGATGCCGCTATGGTGAAGTGCTTGGTATGGGCTTTCTTCTTGGTTGTGTCTTCAGAGAGACCGTGAAGGCGTCTCTTCCTTTTATAAAAGCATTTGTTCCATTGTAAAGGCTTCATTGAACCCTAATAATCTCCTTTCCCAAACCCAATCTTCATATGCCCATCATCTGGGGGATCAAGTTAATATATGGATTTGAAGACGGAGACACAAGCATTCATCCCACATCAGTAATCAGTAATCCACTGTTGGCTGGAGTGGTTGGGAAGACACAGAGGGAACCCAGGCAAAGCACAACACGGATACACACTGAGCTGGCTAGTTTAATGTTAACTTGATATATGCTAGAGTCATGGGGGTGGGGTACTCAATTGAGAAAAATCCTTTGTAAGATTGAGCTCTGTGCAAAATTGTAGAGCATTTTCCTAATTAGTGATGGATGGGGGAGGGCCCAGTGCATTGTGAATGGTGCCACCTGTCTGCTGGTGGCCCTAGGTTCTGTAAGAAAGCAGGTAGAACAAGCCAGTAAGCAGCACCACTTCATGGCCTCTACATTAGTTCCTGCCTCCAGGTTTCTGCCCTGTTTTAGTTCCTATCCTGACTTTCTTCAGTAATAGACTGCGATATGAAAACAGACCTTTCCTGCCGTGTTGCTTTTGGTCCTTACAATAGTTACCCAACTAAGACACACACTGAGGATGTCCGAGCATAATCTGATTTTGTTCTGATGTTGTTCAGGCACAAATGCTCCTGTGGGTCAGAGGTGGACCTGTCCCCTCCTCACTGGAAAACAGGGCCAGTGTCAAAGAGCAGGACAGCAAGGCTAGCCTCAGGAATGGTTGGCTCTGATCACTAGAGATTTGTTGCCCAAAGGGCTGTTTCAGAAAGTGATTGTACAGTATTCTACAAAAAGGGTAGCTATTTGGAAAATGTTTTGGGTGGATGGACAATCAGGTGGTCTACAAAGTTGTTCCTAGAAGTTTCTTGTTTACATTATTAACCAAATTACCAACATTTCTTAATTGGATTATGCTTTTCTGCCCCAAATAATTTCCAGAGTCACAAGAAGAACATTCACGTGCACACCCCCACATGAGAAACAATACACATGGAAACTGGGCCCCAGTGTTTTTTAGGAAGAACATCCCACATATGTTTGGAACAAAAAGATACTTTCATTGGGTGTCTTGAATGTGGTTGCTGAGATAGAGCAGATTAGCCTTCTAATAATGTAGAAAAGACCAATGAAGGGGAGAAGGTAAAGAAGCTAAGGGAAAAAAAAACGTAACTGTAGCCATAGCACTGTGTGTGTGTGTGTGTGTGTGTGTGTGTGTGTGTGTGTACCTGTCTGTATGTCTGTTTTGCCTGTGTGTCTGTGTGTTAAAAGAAAATATTTCCCAGCACCAGCATATGAAGAAGCTGTCGGCATTTGCACACCTATGTTTCACATGGTGTTGTTCACAACTATAGGAAATAAGACACAGTCAGAGTCTAACTAGAAATACTGAGAAGGGGCCGGGCATGGTGGCGCATGCCTTTAATCCCAGCACTTGGGAGGCAGAGGCAGGCGGATTTCTGAGTTCGAGGCCAGCCTGGTCTACAGAGTGAGTTCCAGGACAGCCAGGACTACACAGAGAAACCCTGTCTCAAAAAACAAAACAAAACAAACAAACAAACAAACAAAACAAACAGAAGAACTGAGAAGAATGCAATGATAAAGTAAAAGAATCCTCACCACAGATTAAAATCAGGGTTAATATTGTTGTCCTCCCTAAAGAGCACGGATAAATTAATATGAATCCAAGATCTCAGCCCCCTAAAATACAAAACCAAACCAAAGAAACAGGAGTCTAGACCAAGCAGCTCAAGCAAGAGAACCAAAGATGACCAAAGACATGCCAAAGGAGATACAGACAAACGTCTGAGTCAGAAAAATATGGTCATAAGGGTCACTTATACCTATTGAACTGGCAAAATAAAAAAAAAACCAAAAAAAAAAAAAAACAAAAAAACAAGTAAATAAGTACAGAAATACAGAAATAAATAAACAACATTCTAGACTGATAGTATGCCCTTCCTCCCACTCCCAATGAGCTCTTGTGTTTGAAAGTTCAGTCCCGGGGCTGGAGAGATGGCTCAGAGGTTAAGAGCACTGACTACTCTTCCAGAGGTCCTGAGTTCAATTCCCAGAAACCACATGGTGGCTCACAACCATCTGTAATGGGATCCAATGCCCTCTTGTGGTGTGTGTGTCTGAAGAAAGCTTCAGTGTACTCATATACATAAAAATAAATAAATAGCCGGGCAGTGGTGGTACATATACATAAAAATAAATAAATAGCCGGGCAGTGGTGGTACACGCCTTTAGGCCTAGCACTTAGGAGGCAGAGGCAGGTGGATTTCTGAGTTCAAGGCCAGCCTGGTCTACAGAGTGAGTTCCAGGACAGCAGGGCTATACAGACAAACCCTGTCTCAAACAAAACAAAACAAAACAAAACAAAACAAAACAAAACAAAACAAAACAAAACAAAAATAAATTTAAAAAAGAAAGAAAGAAAGAAAGAAAGAAAGGAAGGAAGAAAGAAAGAAAGAAAGAAAGAAAGAAAGAAAGAAAGAAAGTTCAGTCCCTAACTGGCAGCACTATATGGGACTAACCCAAGAAAGTAGGTCACTGGGTCATGTCCTTGGGGGCTGAATCTCTCTGCCTGGCCCTTCTTTTTTACTCTCTCTGCCTCTTGTCCTTCACCTTTTCCTTCTGCTGTGATGGTCTGCCTCCCTGGGAGCCCAGGACCAACGGAACTAAGGACTGCAGATTGAAATCTTTGGAAACACGCATCATTTTCTAGGAAATGAACTGTTCCTGCCTAAGGCTCCTTCTGTCTGGCATTTTGTTACAGCACGGAACTGAGTAACCAACTAATGAATGTGACTAACAATCGTCAATTATGAAATAAATAAAAACCCTTCAGCCTTCTCTCACAGCCTGGAGAGGGAGGACTGTGTGTGTGTGTGTGTGTGTGTGTGTGTGTGTGTGTGTGTGCTGCCGTTCATCCATCCCTGTTAAACCGCCGTGATCGCACGTTGTGGGTGTGAGACCACAGAGGTCTTCTGAGGTTACCGTGTCAGCCCCTGCTGTGTGTTAGCCACTTCTGCGGGTGTCTTAGTCAGCTCACCTGGAACAATCAGCTTATACATTGAGAGGGTTTATTTGGCCCATGGACTTGGAGGTTTCAGTCAGTAGTCGGGCATCCAGGAGCTCTGGGCCTGTGGTGAGGCAGGGCACCATGGTGGGGATTGTGTGACGGAACAAAGTCATCTCATTGATGAGCTTCTGACAGGAAGAGGAGGCTGAGGTCCCACAGTGCCCTTTAAGGGCATGCCACCCGTGGGACTCCCAAGGCCTTTAAGTGAAGATCAGTCCACTAGCATGTGGAGCTTTAGAGACATTCAAAGATCAGACTATAGCAGGGGCTTTTCCTAAATGTTTTGAGCTCTGTTAGGCTTAGCAACTGCCCAGAAAACATAATCCACAGACCGGGTAGAGAACAGATAAGCTTTGCCAATTACTTCATTCTACATGTAAAAAAACAAAAACAAAAACAAAACAAAACAAAACAAAACAAAACAGAAAAACCTGAGGCTTTATGTGTGTGTTGGGGTAGGGTGGTGGACACAGCGCTTGGGGGCAACATTGTTTTTCAGGCTTGCAGGAGGTCCATCTGGTTCCCACATGTGAACTTCAAGGCTGCATTGGAACAGTCGTGGATATTCCTGTACGTAATTATGCCATAATGAATTTCAACTTTCCCTCTAAGCTCAAGGGAGCGCTGGAATGCTCATGACATTCCAAGACTTCCCCTCAAGTCTCCCTGGATCTTGTCTGACCTTCTGTACAGGCGAAGGAAGGAAGAATTGTACTTCTCATAATTTTATAAAGAAAAAAAGAAAAATTGGAAGTGGTCAACATTTCCTAGCTTATGTCTCAGAAGCAAAGGTTTTGGCTGAGTATGTCCAGTAACTTACTCAAGTACTTGAATTTTTCTTTAAAATTAGACTGGGTTGTTACTTTTTTTTTTTTTATGCTTGGTTGTATTCTTTAAAATGACCATGGTGACAGAGTCACTCAGAAGCACTCAAATACACAGGAGAGAACCTACACACCCCAGCTTATTTACAATCAAAACGAAGCTAGCAGTCATGGTGGCACACCAACAACTCTCTTTTAATTAGGCCAGGCTACATTGCCTCAACTGGTCCTCTCTGACAGAGACCCCTCCCTCAGGCAATGTGCCCCAGACAGCAACTTCTGCCGTGCTTAAATGCTCCCTGCATTTTATGCATGTGATTCCTGATTTCTTCCTGTGCGTATGAACTGCACTTGTCTCTTTTCATTATCGAGGAAACGAGAGTTTATAATCAGACACGCTTCGCGGTGCAACAGTCTAGGCCTCCGGCTGTAGCCTCTCTTCCCTCTGATCTCAGGCTCTTCCAAACTCACAACAGTTCTTAGGCTCTGAAACGGGGATCCACTGCTAACAGGGCAGTGGGGAAAGACCGGGAAAGCTGGAGCAAGAGGAAGGGAGCGCAGCCAGAAAGACCCCGTTCTTCCCTTTCTGCTCCCCCGCAGGTTCTCGCTTCCCAGTCCATCTGAATCCGTGCCTGAACGGAGACGTATTCTGAGAAATGATCTGCATCCCTGTCCTCCTTCCTGGACCATCTTTGGCAGATGCTGGCCGGAAACAAGCATTCTCTTGTCTTTACGGGAATGGCATCCTCGCTGCTCTTGCTGGAATCAGCATGTCAGCTCTGCCTCTTTACCCATCGCCCTCAGTGGGCGGCGAGCACTTGCTCAGTCCATTGTCCAGCAAACACTGTTTCTGAGGCCTCTAGTGAGCTCTTACCAGTACTGGTAGCTCAGCAAGGGTTATGGTTACCACCACTTAGGTTAAACTCTTGCCCTGTAGTGGAGGTCAGTCATTCCAGAAAGACAACACGGATGGAGGGGAATTTTGAAGACCAATAAGGGGATGATGCTTCCAGAAAACAACTTAGTGCAGAACAATATGGTTTTAAAAGATATTCTGACTGTATGGGCATGGGTGTTTACCTGCATGTCTGTCTGCGCACTACTCATGTGCAGGGCCATCAGAAGCTCCCAGAACTGCAGTTACAGAAGGCTGGGAGCTGCCGTGTAGGTGCTCGGATAGGAACAGGTCCTTTACAATCGATCTTAACCACTGAGCCCTAAAAATCTCTCCAGCCCTGAAAAACATCATTTTATACACTCTCTTCATAGAAACAAGATTCAAAAACAATTTTAGTGCATATGAATTGTATTATAAACATACTAAGTAAATTACTCTTTTATGAGGAGCTGGGCAGTGGTGGCGCATGCCTTTAATCCCAGCACTTGGGAGGCAGAGGCAGGCAGATTTCTGAGTTCGAGGCCAGTCTGGTCTATAGAGTGAGTTCCAGGACAGCCAGGGCTATACAGAGAAACCCTGTCTCAAAATAAAACAAAACAAAACGTGAGGAAATGTTTTCAATACTATAGAAATATTATATATAATATATGATATATAGCATATATATCCAGTCCCATGATCATTTTTGGCTTTTATGTTTTATGATCGTTTGAGTTCAACACATATGTGGCTTAAGTCTAAAGTCAAAGGATAAAAATTAGTATCAATAAACAGGCTAGTATCGATACAATAAAACTAAGTAAACTTAGGTTAAGTCTGGGCTTTATGTAGCAAATGGCAAAATATTAAAATCTGGACTGGAGACATGGCCCAGCAGCTAAGAACACATCCTGCCCTTGCAGAGGAGCTGAGCTTGGCTTCCAGCATCATGACGGTGGCTCTTAATCCGTACCTGTTACTCCAGCTCCAGGAGATCCGAAGCCCTCATCTGGCCTTGAAGGACACCTGCACCAAAAGCATATACCTACACACACACACACACACACACACACACACACACACAAATAAAACAAATCATTAAAGGTTAAACTTCCAAGTCTCACTATTAACACCTCTAAAGGTTCCAGATACGCTGAAAATAAATGCAAAATGTGAACACATTTAACACAGGTGGGAAAGACAGAGAATTCATAATTGCTTGTGTAGGTTGACACATGAACCTAAGAAACAATTTCAATACGTCGGTGAATGCGTTGTCATATTGGAGGTGATTGGGGTCAGTTGTCAGGAAAGGCTAACAGCCCAAAGGCTGTGTGTTCTTCTTCTTCACTCTCTGAACACACAGACCTGTTACTCACCCTCTCTGAGCCCCAGGTACTTCACCTGGGGAACGAAGGATTAGCCTGGAAAGTTTCCAAGTCCCTTCTTCCTCATCCATTCTAAGAAGTCATCTGGAGCTTCTGGGGGAAACAGAATACAGGGGCCAGATGTCACAGAGTGACTCGGGCCCCCGGAAAGAAATCTCCGTACATCACTTGGTAGTGAATGTTCCTTGTCGGTACCGGGACCTCCAATGTCCTCTCGGCAGTTTCTTTCTTGTACAAGCACTGAGGGATGCGAGATCCACCAAGAGTCAAAGAGGGGTCTGTGTTAATCAGGAGGGTGTCTTGGAGGTGAACCTTACTGGAGCCTCCAGAGAGAGGTCAGAACCAACCATGTGTGTCCCGCAGTCCTTGGAGGGGGATGGCTGGAAGTGATCGGAATGGCCCTCACCTAGGAACAGCCAGCAGAGTCAGAAACCTATACGAAGTGATGTGTGGTGGTCAGAATGGAGAAGCACCCTCCCACCTGCCCAACCATCCCTCCCGACAGCTTGCCTGACAACGGTCTGACCTGTGGGGTTGTTGTGAGATAAGACTCTTCACTTGAGTTTTAACAGACAGGAACCATTATTGTGTGGCTAGGTGCTGTAACTAATTTACTTCTTCCTTATCGTTTTGTTGTTGTTTAGGCAGGGTCTTCCTATGTATCTTTGGCTGGATTCACACACGGGGAAGCCACTCTTACCTACAGCGCACACAGGCAGGGAGCTCTCCTGCAGCACACGAGCAGGCAGAAGCTGGTGGAGGCAGCAGTCGGAAAGAGCAGACCCTTGGTTCTAAGGACAACCCAGCAGATTTCTTACACCATCTGAGCTCCCTATAGACAAGGAGCCTGATATCAACATTCCAGAGTTGTTATGAGTGTGTCGAGTGAGATTTTTGCTGGTTCATTTTTGTCAACTTGATATAAGCTAGGGATGTTTTTGGAAAGAGGTAACCTCAACTGAGAGAATGCTTTGGTGAGCTTGGTCTGTAGGTAAGCGTATGGAGGCGTTTTCTAGGTTAACGATTGATGTGAGCAGGCCCAGCTCACTGTGGAGGGCGTCATTCTAGGACAAATGGTCCTTGTTGTATATAAGAGAGCAAATCGGGCTGGAGAGATGGCTCAGCGGTTAAGAGCACGGACTGTTCTTCCAGAGGTCCTGAGTTCAATTCCCAGCAACCACATGGTGGGTCACAGCCATCTGTAATGGGATCTGATGCCCTCTTCTGGTGTGTCTGAAGACTAGGTACAAGAAATAAATACATAAGATAAATAATTAAATCTTTAAGGAAACAAATCAAGCAAGCCAGGGAGAGAAAAACAGTAAGGCTGTCTCCTCCATGGCCTCTGCTTCAGGTCCTGCCTCCAGGTTCCTGCTCGAGTGCCTGCCCCCAACTTCCCTTCATGAACTGTGACACTGTACCAACCAAAAAAGACCCTTTCCTCCCCAATGGCTTTTAGCTGTGATGGTTTATCACAACAATAGAAACTAGAACAGTGATCATGTATGTGTTTGTACGCACGCTCGTGTGTGTGTGTGTGTGTGTGTGTGTGTGTGTGTGTAAATGCCGGGGCACAGAAAGACACTAATGTTTTCTGTTGCTATATCTTGTCAAATGTTTGCATCTGCCCTGAGTTCTGTTGGAGATCACCCCCTGGGGATTAGCTCTCCCCATGGCTCTCCCCGCCCCCAACTCTAGGTTGTCATCGTGATCCCAACTGTGTTTCTGTTAGAAGTAGAATCTTTGGCGGGGATGCTTGCTTGGGATTAGCATCCTTCTGAGGAGCGTGAGCACTTACCCTCACTCTCTGTACTCCCTGCCACACAAGGTCACACAACAGGAGGACAACCTTCCGCAGGTGAGGAAGCCAGCCCCCTCCGTGGAACGACATGGAATAGCATCCTGGTCTTGGGCTTCCCAGGCACCAATGCTGTGAGAAGCAAATCCCTCTTGTTTAAGCCACCCAGTCTGTGGTCATTTGTTACATACAGCATCTCCAGGTCCTCTAAAACATAGGATTTTATTTTTTTTATTTTTTTTTTTGGTTTTTCGAGACAGGGTTTCTCTGTGTAGCCCTGGCTGTCCTGGAACTCACTCTGTAGACCAGGCTGGCCGTGAACTCAGAAATCCGCCTGCCTCTGCCTCCCAAGTGTTGGGATTACAGGCGTGCGCCACCACGCCCGGCTCATTGGATTTTTTTTTAAAGAAATGTTTTGCAAATGGCCATTGGAGAAGGGACAAAGCATGAACAACTGGAGTCCACAGAATGAGGGCTGCCGTACGGATCTAGTATGTCTCCTCTCTGGCCAGCCTACTAATCCAGTCTCTGAAAGTTCAGTAGGCTTTCCTGGATTTGAATCCATTTCCACTGCTTATTAAGCATGGGTCATGGGCTCAATCTGGATAAGAAATTTGGGTCTCCCTCTGCAGCCCGTCTCAGCACCTAGCTTCAAGACCCCTGTGCAGAGATAATCCAAATAGATTCTCAAGCAGGGCATCATCCCACAAGGCTAAACTTGACCACAGCCTGCCCAGTGTTTCAAGCACAGAAGCTAAGCCGAAGGTGTCTGGCATTCACTTGTCTTTACTGAGAACCACCCGAGAATAGCCAATGCACCCCAACATCCTGAGTCACCCAGCATCGTCCTCGACCGTTACACTCACAGTAGGAACTTCCAGACCTATAGACCAATGAAAAATGCTCAGTTGGTGACCTCATGGTTGCCTAATACCACCCCAGCTTCCCCCGTGACAACAGGTCTCAGGCGGCGTGTTCCTCACTTGGGGACATGGCACTAAGATGTCTCCGTTTCCTCATAGTTGATTCTTTTACCGTGTCTGTCTACCTCACATGAGGCCAGACCCTGAGCAAGCTCCCTACCACCCCCGACCCCCAAATCCCACCAGCTTTACCTGTTCACAGTCCCTGGCTTTGGCCTTATTATTTCCTGACCTTATGTCCAAACACTATGCTATCTTTCTTACATTTTTTCAGTGAGAGCAAGCATTTTCCCAGAGCCCCCAGTAGCCTCTGCCAGTGCCTCATGGGACAACACTGGGTCATGGGCTACCCCCAAGCTAGGGCAATGGAATCGCCAGGGCAGGTTTCTGGCCGGGCTTTGCAGCGCCCTGCAGCTGTGACTATCTTTTTAGAGTTCTGTGAGGTCAAAGTGGTTTGCGGACAATTATTGCCTTTTTCTCTCCCAGGGGAATTTCACAGATGGTAGGTGATGGGCAGACTAGGTACATGGTGGACAGCTGCCCCGCCCCCAATGAGTACAAAGGCAGATCTGTGAGCTCAGGTGTCTTTTATTAAGTCAGACAATAAAGAGATGGAGGATACATTGTTTTTCTTTACTACAAGGCTTTTTTTTTTTAACTTTTATAAAGTATGTTCATAGGCTTGTTTGTATTTAAATTGATTGTTTTAAGATTTTTCTCATATTTAGAGGCAAATACAGAAAATATGACCCAATCCATATGCACATGAGTTCTTTGGGTTCCTAGTAATTTCCAGCACTGTGAAGGGGGTTCTGAGATTGCAAGGTTTGAGAACCACTGCTCATATGAATAGTGTCTACCCTCTGGGCTGAAGGCTACATCCACCACAGTGCTAAGGCTTCAGAGGAGGCATAAATGTCTGATCAGGTTGTTAGGAGGTCACGGAGGGAGCTGGACATGGTGGCCCAAGCCTTTAGTTCCAGTACTCAAGGCACAGAGGCAGATAAATCTCTATGAACTTAAGGTCAGCCTGGTCTACACAGCAAGTTCCAAGCCAGACCAGCCAGTGCTACACAGCAAGCTCCTGGCTTGAACAACAGAGAGGGAGCAATAATTGTGAGCAGAAATCATCGCAGAGTGTGATTTTTTTATTTTTTTATTTTTAACCAGATCGAGAAATGAGGTGATTTAGCAACTTCTCATCTGAGTATTTTTGTGGAGTTAGAGCTTCCAATCTGGCCCTCTGACTCCTGGCCAACAGAGTCCGGCTTCAAGTGCCTTCTGCAAAGCTGCATCGCGTCCTTGTAAAAGAGCTGAGAGAAGTTGAGAAATCCCAGCGACGGTGGAGAGAGTTGCCTGTGCTCATCAATGCTGGCTACGGTACAGCTGGTCCGACCCTTCCAGAAAGCGCTTTGGCAGTGTCAGTCAGGAGCTTTGAAAATGTCACAGCCTTTAGCCCAGTCGTTTCACTTCTAGGAATCTACACAAAGGAAATCATCACACGTGTGTGTCTGTGTGTGTGTGGGTGGGTGTGTGTGCGCATGTGGTGGGGGAAGAGTCTGCGTAGGAGGTTGTCAAAATGTTATCTTTAATAATGAAAAGTTGGAAACAACCTAGGCATCCGATGCCATGAGCCTAGTTAAACAGACCCAAAGACAGTCCTGACTCTTGACTGTGGCTTCCCCTAGAAGGACGAGGGGAGGGAAGACTCACATTCCAAGCATGAGTATCTTACCACAAGAATGTAGTCCTCTGTTAACCAGAAAAATGATAAACAATAATCATGAATGGGGGGGAAAAGCCCTGGTTTGACGTGATGATTAATTAGCTTTCACTGCCATGCTAACCAGATTTAGAATCATCTGGAAGAGGGGAGAGGGGAAGACTTGCCATGAATATGGGTGTTAGCATGCCACGGGATGGGGGACAGACTGGAATGATGCGGGAGGAAGGGTGTGCCATCCTCTTCCTCTGCTTCCTCTCCCCAGGGTGAAAATTGTCTCACCATGCCTTCCCCACCACGACGGACCAGGTATGGCTGCACGCAACTGTCACCCCAGCACTACGGGAGGGGGCTGCGCCTGTTTCAGGTAGATCCAGTAGGTCACAGGCCAGCCAGTCTGGCCCCAGGCTCAGGGAGAGATCCTTTCTCAAAACAGAAGGACGATAGATGGGGCTGGAGAGATGGATGCTTCATGGTTCAGAGTACTTGTTGTTCATACAGAGAACCCCTTCTGACCTTCTCAGGTCCCGAGCATGCACACGTCTCTCTCTCTCTCTCTCTCTCTCTCTCTCTCTCTCTCTCTCTCTCTCTCTCTCTCTCTCACACACACAGAGGCCAACCACTCACATATATAAAATAATCAAATAAAATATGAACGTGTACACAGAATGGAGGCCAGTAGAGGGACAGCAAATGTCAGCCTCAGCCTTCAAGCCTCACACCCGTGGGTACACCTGACACCCATGAATTCATCCACACACAATCCTACACACCAATCCAGAGGGAACGAAGTGGCCTTCAATGAAATAGCCTTATTAGCTTCCCTAAAGTCAAGTTTGTGGACCCTGCCCTCTAGCCTCATGACCAGGTCCTAGTCCATGTTTTGCTTAAGACTGTCAAACTAGGAGCCTCAAAGTATGGCCTCTGTCTTTTTGGAGCTGGACTGCCTCACTCAGTGTATGTTTCCAGCTCCGTCTATGAGCTGCAAACCTCACTGCTCCATTTGTCTTCACAGCTGTGCAAAGTCCCACTGTGTGTACACACCACGTCATTCGCACTAGCCCCTCCCCAGCTGACGGGCTGTTTCCGTGTCCTAGCTCTTGTGAATAGAGCACCTGTCCATATGGATGGCCACGTGTCTCTGTAGTAGGACCTAGCGTCCTCTGCGCATGTGCCCAGCGGTGGTAAAGCTGGGTCATAGGATTAAGCACAATCTCACCGCTCCTGGGCGATATAGAGGTCCTTATTGCCAGACTTCCAGAGTCCTTTTGAGCACCACACCCCTGTCGTACACAGCCATTCTTAGAGCAGTCTCCTCATTAGAGGGTGAAAGTTCCCTGAAGTCAAGCATGGTGTCTTTTTACCCACGCACTCCCGAATTTAGCAGTGTCTTGTGAATGTGCATACACTTTTCAGAGACGGTTGGATATTGTAGTGATGGCTAATATTGGTTGAATAAAGAATCTCAACGGAAGAATTGTCTCTGTCCTATTGGCCTATGGGCATATCTGTGAGGCATTTTCTTGATTGCTGGTTGATATAGGAGGGCCCAGCCCAGTATGGGAGGTACCATCCCTAGGCAGATGATCCTGCAGAATATGAGTCTGGGTGCAAACATTCTTCCATGGATGTCTAAGCTTGAGTTCCTGACCTGATTTCCTTCAGTGATAGGCTATGGCCTGGAATACACTATTTGTCCCTACGGCACCCCTCGCCCCTCCCACACACATTGCTTTTGAATAGAGTGGCTTACCGTGCAACAGAAAGCAAACTAGAAAATATGTTTTTACGAACTATAAAGAATGGAAATGCTAGAGAAGTACAATAACCCAGATACAGGACATAAATGGTTGATATCCTATCCTTATTTTATAGACTCATTGCCTAATTTGAAGTGACCAGGAAATTTTTTCTGACCAAAGGAGAAGGCAAGGTAGGTTTAAAACCCTCAGATAGATTGGCTTTAGAGCTGGAACCCTATGTTCTCCCAGGGGAAGCTGGGATACTCTTTTCTGTCAGGACTCCACAACTCTAATGCACAGAGCGCTGGTGAACTGGGCACAACTCATTGTCCATGGGATCTCGATCCATCTGATAGCTTGTTTTAAGTCTCGGTGTTCTCTTGCATTAAAAAAAATTAAGATGAAATAGTAGGAGTATGGCTCTCACCTTCTCGCGGAGCTGTTAAGAATTCAGTTGTGATCATGTGACTTTGGTCTGGAAGCCATTGAGACATGCGAGGTGGCCACTCAGTTGCATGAAGTTACAGAGGATGGCCGCGCTCTTCAGAGATGGGGCCCAGTCAGTGGTGGAGAATGCGTGCTGCCGGTGCCTTGGCCAAGGGATGGGGGGGGGGGGGGGAAGCAGGTTAGGAGAGTAAGGACAGGGAATGTCCGCAGGGAGAAATCTCACTTTATGTAGTCAAATGGAAAGCAAAGAACCCTGTGTTTTCAGGGAGAAAATGGGAAGAAGGAGGAGGAGGAGAAGGAGGAGGAGGAGAAGGAGGAGGAGGAGGAAGAGGAGGAGGAGGAAGAGGAGGAGGAAGAAGAAGAGGAGGAGGAGGAGGAGGAGCAGGAGCAGCACCAGCCACGGACAGCTAAGGCACACCTCAGTGCTTGCTATAAACATGGTAATGGAATTGAAAATGAAGACCCCTGAAATGTAAAGTCACTGAAGACAAAGACTAAACTGCCTTCAAGTGTGCACTGCTCAGATTCCGAGCAGTATCTCGCCCATGCCCCTTAGACTAAGAATGGTTGTGGACCACAGGGGTGTGTTCAAAGGGCTCTGGAAGTCTGGTAATAGGATCTCTCCCCTTACCACTGCAGAGCGGTGAGATTGTGCTTAACCAACTATGACCCAACTTTACCACTGCTGGACACAGAGGATGCTAGGTCCTACTACAGAGACATGTGGCCATCCATATGGACAGCAGCTCTATTCACAAGAGCTAGGACACGGAAACAGCCCGTCAGCTGGCGAGGGACTGGTGTAAATGTGGTGTGTACACACGGTGGGACTTTGCACAGCTGTGAAGACAAATGGAGCAGTGAGATTTGCAGCTCAGTAGACAGAGCTGGAAACATACACTGAGTGAGGCAACCTTTGAACCTGGGAAGAACCGCCCTGACTTGACACTCCCGGTAGACACTACCACACTATGATTGGAGTGGGAAATGTGCCCCAACGAGCACTTGGTCACTTGAACACTTGGTCCCCAGGTGGCGGCACCATTTGGAAGAGTCTACTGAAGCTCTAGAAGGTGGGTTCTAACAGGAGAAATTCCCGGGTTTGGGTGCTGGATAGGATAGTTACAGTGATTGTGCAGTCTAGTCCCTGACTCCATGTCCTTGACCCAAACACGGATGGGCAAGGTCCATCCGCCACCCCCTTGAGCAGCTTCCGCTACCTACCGCTCCTCATCCAGCACCAGGGTCTACATTCCCTGCAACAGTGAGTGAAAATAAACCCTTCCTCTCTTGGATGTTTTATTGCAGCAAAACAAGATGCAGCTGGTACACTAAACCGTGAGAAAGGCTCCCGTGGTCACAGTGCAGCACAGGCCGGCCCATGCAGCCTGGGAACCCGGGTTCACATTCAGTGGTTTTCCTTCCGTCTCAAACTAAAGGAGAATCCATCCTTTCACTTAGATTTTTTTTTTTTTTGAAGATTTTTAACTTTAGTTTTAATTATGTGTATCTGTAGGTTTATGCACCTGAATGCGGCAGAAAGCCAAAAGAGGATGCCGAATCCCTGGACCGGAGTTATGGACGTGTGTCAGTCCAGTCATGGATGCTAAAGACCTGGTTTTGGTCCCCTTGGAAGAGCGGTTTCCAGCAAGCTGATGCTGGGCATAAGATAAGCACCGTGCAGTCCCCATCTCCAGCCCTAAGTGGGTACCTCAGTAATTTGACTTGCCTGGTGCAGGAAGAATTTCATTTCTGACCAAGATTTTCCAAGCCCCAATCATTCAGCCACAGGATAAGGCTAACTCTCTGCTCAGCTCAGGACAAAAGATTCTCACCAGGGAAGGTGCTGTCGCAGCAGGGAGCTTTTCGGACTCCCCCTAGCAATCCAGCTTCTTCCAACCTTGTTGCAGGAGCGTCCTGCCTGTCCCCCACCCCCCACATCTCAGTAGTCCTGACCTCTAGCTAGCTGAAGGGAGGCCTGCCCCCACCCCCACCCCCACATCTCAGTAGTCCTGACCTCTAGCAAGCTGAGGGGATGCCTGCCCCCACCCCCACCCCCACATCTCAGTAGTCCTGACCTCTAGCTAGCTGAAGGGAGGTCCGCCCCCACCCCCACCCCCACATCTCAGTAGTCCTGACCTCTAGCTAGCTGAAGGGAGGCCCGCCCCCGGAAGCCCCGACATCCTGCATTCTGCTGAACCCTCGACCCATTCGGCTGCCTGTCCCAACTGAAACCTGGGCAGCCTGAGCTGACAGGCTGGGGCGGAATTACCAGCCCCTGGGCTAGAAATAGCCATCCGAGAAGCGTGCAGTGGCTACGTGTCCACAGGGTGGAGAGGAGGCAGGGCGGGCAAGGAGTCCCAGGACCCCAAGATAACACGGAGTCCGGATATGTAACGTCCTGACGTGGGTGGGTTAGCTCAGGTCACCGGTTCCAAGAGGTGAGTGGGAACCATGGGAACCAGGATATCGGCTCCCCTACGTGGTTTCGTGACAAGCCCAGGCATCCTGAAAGGGTGGGTTGGGTCCCACGGGTGGCCTCCGAGCACTTATCTGATGAGATAGCCTGTGTGAGCCCAACACACACACACACACACACACACACACACACACTCGGTTCCTCTGCAGTCCCAAGCTTAAGCTTCTGTTGCTGCCTTCCTACACAGTTCCTAGTCTTGGAAGTATGTTTGTCTTCCCTGTGTAAAAGAAAAGAAGCCAGGGATATGTTTGGTGGAGGTGTCCTATGGTGTTGGAGAAGGGAATGCCTCTGCGGTCCCATGCTGAGGCATCCCTTCCCCCTAGGTACCAGCCACAGGGTAGAATAGAATAGAATAGAATAGAATAGAATAGAATAGAATAGAATAGAATAGAATAGAATAGAATAGAATAGGAGTTTATTTAGGACATGGGGAGGGGATTTGAGGGAGGAGAGACAGAGGAGAGAGAGAGAGAGAGAGAGAGAGAGAGAGAGAGAGAGAGAGAGAGAGAGAGAGAATCATCTCTATTCCCATGGGGAAGCAGGTAAGGAGACCAGAGGTGAGCTGTATAGTTTACCCAACATGATTAAGGCAAATGAGGCCTTCCATGTGTGCCAGGGCAGCAGACACACATGGAAGGGTTTGTGGGCCACTTACTCATGTCTTGCTCTGCAGGGAGGAGAGGCACACGGTGAAGAATGTGCTGCCGTAACTATTAAAAAGAAGATATAATTGGGTTTGGTGGTGCATGCCTGGAATCCTGGCACTCAGTAGGCGGAGGCATTTGGAGACTGTGCATTTGAAGCTGTACAGACAGAGTCCAAAGCCACCGCTCTTGCCAGCATAGTAAGACTTTGGGGGAAAGAGGGGAAAGAGGAAGAGAAAGAGAGGGAGGAGGGGAAATTCATCCTGACCTGGAATGATGGTCAAAATACACTTATACCAAATATAGTATGTACATAAATATGTATGTATGGATATATACCTACTTATAACATAATATATAGATATATGTCACTGTCCTCCAGGTCTCCATCTCACTATTTTCCCCCTTCCCCTTCTCCCTCTTGCTCTGGGCTCCTGCTGGCTCAGGCTCCCTCTCTGGTTCTTTATTTGTTTCTCATTACGGATGGTTGTGAGCCACCGTGTGGTTGCTGGGATTTGAACTCATGACCTCCGGAAGAGCAGTCAGTGCTCTTAACCGCTGAACCTTCTCAGCAGCCCTCCATCTGACTTTTAATAACATCTCGCCTCCAGAAACTATGGGAAAAATTTCACTTCCTATTTCAGAGATTCTTTATTCATTTATTTTCAAATAAATTCCAACTGAAAATGGTGCTTTAAAAAATTTTTCCCTTAGGTCCCTATGATAGAGAATATGTGTGTGCATCAGGAGCCAGAAAGCTCTTGGAAAAGTCCCACAGACAGCTTCCAGCCCAGCTCCCAGGGCTGTACTGAGCATAAACAGATGATCAATAATTAGATGTTGTCAACAAGAAGCACTGGAAAATGCAAAATATATCCCACCTGGGGAACTGCAAACTACTCGGTGATCAAGACTGTGTGCCCTGCATTCTCGGGCCTCTCTAAAGTGTTGATTGACACATTAAGAGCTTGGCTAGAGAGACTGGTGTGTCGAGCTGGCTTGGTGGTATTAGAGATTGTGGGCCAGGCAGTGGTGGCGCACGCCTTTAATCCCAGCACTTGGGAGGCAGAGGCAGGCGGACTTCTGAGTTCAAGGCCAGCCTGGTCTACAGAGTAAGTTCCAGGACAGCCAGGGCTACACAGAGAAACCCTGCCTCGGGGGGTGGGGGGGTGGGGTTGGGGGGTGGGGGGAAGAGATTGTGGTATTAGAGATTGAGGCCCCAGTTCTTGTACATGACAGGCAGGTACTCTGCCGCTGAGCTGCCCCCCTAGGCCAAGAGGCATGAATTCACTGTCAAGTGGATGAGACACGTGAACCCCATCTTCAGGAGGGTTTTGGCATCTCCCTTGAGAACTCCAAGGACCCAAGGAGCAAGCATTTGTCCAAGAAGGCTAAGCTGTCCATCTGCCTGGATTCAGGGACCGAGCGCGCTAATCACTGAAGCAGCAGTGTCATGAATCTTATGATGGAAAAATAACCACAAGGAAGTGACACACAGGGACTGTTGTCTTAGTTAGGGTTTTACTGCTGTGAACAGACACCATGACCAATGCAAGTTTTATAAAAGACAACATTTAATTGGGGCTGGCTTACAGGCTCAGGGGTTCAGTCCATTGTCACCAAGGCAGAAACATGGCAGCATCCAGGCAGGCATGGTGCAGGAGGAGCTGAGAGTTCTACATCTTCATCTGAGGGCTGCTAGTGGAAGACTGACTTCCAGGCAGCCAGGGGGAGGGTCTTAAGCCCACACCCACAGCGACACACCTACTCCAACAAGGCCACACCTCCTAATAGGTTCATTTCCTGGGCCAATCATATACAAACCATCACAACTGTCAAGTCCTCTTATCAGTGCTTGCTGCCTTTAGACAGATTTTCAAGAAGAAAAGAAGACCGAGAGTCACCACGGATCACCTCTCTAGGGATTTGTGTCGTCCTGATGCTCCTATTGACAGTCAAGTGAGTGCTGTCATCAGTTAAAGTCTTTACACGGAGAGGACAAGACCCAGTCTGAGAAGAACAAGTCAAAGGTGAAGGGAAGTGAGAACCAACAGAGAGCATCATAGGATATGTCTTAGCTAGGGTTTTTATTGCTGTAATAGAAGAAACTGTGACTTGAGGAAGACTTATTTCATCTTACATGGCCACATCACAGTCGGTCATCAAATGAAGTCAGGGTAGGAACTCAAGTAAAGAATCTGGAGGCAGAAACTGAGCGGAAGCCGTGGAGAAACTGCCTTGCTCCTCGTGACTTGCTCTGCCTGTTTCCTTCTGCACCTCAGGACCACCTGCCCACGGGTAGCGTGCCCTGCCTATCGGCTCTGCCCCACCCCTAGTCGTTATCAAGAAAATGACTTGCCTACAGGCAATCTGATGAAGGCTCCTCCTCTTCCTCCTCCTCCTCCTCCTTTTTTAGATTTATTTTATATATGTGCATACACTGTCGCTGTCTTCAGACACTCTAGAAGAGGGCATCAGATCCCATTACAGACAGTTGTGGGCCACCATGTGGTTGCTGGGAATTGAACTCAAAACCTCTAGAAGAGCAGTCAGTGCTCTTAATCGCCGCCTCTCCAGCACCTGAAGGCATTTTCTTAAGTGAAGTTCCTCTTCCCAAATAACTTTAACTTGTATCAAGTTGACAAACAAAAAACAAAAAACCCTAGCAGTTTGTGGAGGGGGTAAAAGGAGACTGAATATGGCCAGATACAATGATATGGGAATAAAGATATCATAGTGACATTATTTTTTGCTCTAAGAAGTTATTTTAGAGCTGGCATGGCACGCATGCTCAGTTTAAAAACAGTCAAGTGAGGCGGCTCTGCAGAGGGGGATGAGCCCCTGTGCACCTGCTTGCTCTTGTGTGATGAGAAGGCTTATCCACCTGGCTCCGTAGTCCCTGTCCTATTAGGCTTATACAGAATGTCTGCAAGTTGGCAGGACCCTCGGGTGACAACAGCGTCAGTATCGCCACGACTTCAATGGCCTGGATGATCCTTGCAATGACTTTATTTTCCCCTGGATCTCCTAATCCCGGGAAGTCTATCAGTCCTCAGAATGGGCAGCGTCCGCAGCAGTGGACTAATCTCAAGCTAGGAGAAGCACCCGGAGTCAAGACCCGCCAGAGCCCGTGGCTGAAGACGGTGAGTGTTCTCGACGAGGACTGTGCCACGGCTGTCTTTTCTTCTGTAGCTGACATATGGGATGGCACTGTTTCTGTGACCTTCTGGAAACTTCACTTTCCAGCGTGCTTTTGCTCCCTGCGTTGCCCACTCTTATCTACAGTATATTTGGGAAAATGATTATACCGAAAAGACACAAGGGGTGTTTTTGTTTGGCCTGAGCAGGAACGTTCCACTCATTCTGCTTGTGACTGCAACCAGGATTTTTGTATGTGATGGTTTCTGACCCGGCAGGGAAACTGAGATTTCTGCATTTAAATATTTTAAATAAGCTGGGCGGTGGTGGCGCACGCCTGTAATCCCAGCACTTGGGAGGCAGAGGCAGGTGGATTTCTGAGTTCGAGGCCAGCCTGGTCTACAGAGTGAGTTCCAAGACAGCCGGAGCTACACAGAGAAACCCTGTCTCGAAAAACCAAAAAAAGAAAAAAAAAAGAAAAAAAAAAGAAAAAAAATTTTAAATAGTTTTGATAGGGCTCAAGGTATATGACACCATCTTTTGGCCTCTGCAGGCACCTGCACATACACGGTATACATGCACACACCCAGGTACTTAAATCACATACAAAATAAAAATGTTTTTTAAATATAATGTTAAGAATACCTCAAATACACATGACTGATGGGGAAAAAGCAACTTAAAGATGGCCTCATGGTCTCTGTTGATATTTGAAGCGTGGAACTGTGAGTATGACAGCGGAGCCTTCAACAAAGGTCACCACACGTCTCCCTAGCAAATGCTCCCAGACCCAGCGCTTCTGGGGCAGGAGAGAGACGAGACCAGCCTTGCTGCCACACCCTGGCATCCCCTGGGAATCAACATTTGAGACATCCAAAACAAAAACAAAAAAAAACAAAAAAAACCACTAACAACAACAACAACAAACCCCACAACCGAGCCGGGCGTGGTGGTGCACGCCTGTAATCCCAGCACTTGGGAGGCAGAGGCAGGCGGATTTCTGAGTTCGAGGCCAGCCGGGACTACAGAGTGAGTTCCAGGACAGCCAGGACTACACAGAGAAACCCTGTCTTAAAAAACAAAAACAAACAAACAAACAAACAAACAAAACAAACAAAAAAAACCACAACCCAGTTTCCTTCTCATGTCTGGTGTCTGTGAGCTTTGCTTTGAGCTCAGAGGCTTACGCCAGTTCTCAGATTCTGAACAGTGACAGACAGTGCAGTGCCCTCTAGATGCAAGAACTCAAAACCAACATCCCTGAAGGGTGCTCCCAAGGCTCGTCCTTTGGAGCCTTAGAGACCGCACATAGACTCCAGGGAAGGGCTGTGTGCCTGCGTACTAGCCCTCTCCGGCTGGGTACATCTGAACCTGCAGTTAAGTAGGGGAGTCCTCGAAGGCAGTAGGACGTGGAACAAGCCCATAAAAGGGAGCCTTGGTTCCTCTGTGCTAAATCTAGTGCACGCCAGGATGTATAGCCCATTGTTAATGAACACTGGACTCTCTGCATATCCCAAGTTCTTTTGAACAGAGCACAGATAATGGATAGCCCCATCCTGACCCCTTCTGGTTCAGCAGGGATGAAATCAGATCAATCCTTTAAAGTCCTTCTGGGAGCTCCACGGGGTCCTCCAGCAGGATGTGCTCCCGGGAGCTGAAAATGTTGCCTCTATCCTGTTCCAGTGGATAGATTTCATCTTCGTTCTCCGACATTTCCATGCTACAAAGTGCCAGGGACTAGTCAGAAGAGCCTTGCATCCGCCAAGTGCGGAGCGCGTCTCTCACACCCTCCAGCTGCTGAGGATCCGAGCATCAACTTAAAGGAAAGTCTGTGGAAATCACTTCCTCCGAAGACAAGTGGAAAGAGCCAGAGGCCTGCTCCCCAAGCCTCTCCAGGAACCCCGCCAGCAATGGTGGGTGAAGTGACGGCCTTTCCCATCATTCTGGCAAAGCTTATTTAACTCGCCCGCTCCTCCAAAGCTGGAGAATTGCATCATTCCTCTGACCCTTGCTTTTGAGAATTCCCTTAGCGATTCATCCTCTTCTTGCTAACTGGGCTCCCGGGGGTGGGGGTGGGGGTGGTGAGCAAAGCCTTTCTTAGTAGTATTGGAAGGCTTGAAAATATGTGTTCTGATCTTTATTCCCAAAACCCCCTCCTTCTCACTCCTCTTCTCAGGGAAGAGTCTCCGTACCATGAACCGTCTCACAGACCTTCCCAGCCCATGCTATTCTTAACGCAGTTACCCATCAGGAAATGTTTCTGAAAAATTTGCATTTCAATTCTGAAAGCCAGCTATTCCTTCAGTCAGCTAAGGTGTTCTACTATATTTAGGAACTATTTTGTGGCGGCTGCTGCTATTGTTGTTGGGGTTTTCGTTTTTGAAATTTTCTTTATTTTTGATCATTTCATACACGTATATGATCGTCTGTGGAGTAGACCCCATCAGCCTCCTCACGCTCCCCTTGTCTCCCT
Organism: Apodemus agrarius; assembly: GCA_964023405.1. Classification (NCBI taxonomy): domain Eukaryota; kingdom Metazoa; phylum Chordata; class Mammalia; order Rodentia; family Muridae; genus Apodemus; species Apodemus agrarius. The sequence goes on from OZ030006.1 coordinate 158,125,164, forward strand.
CAACATGCATTCTTCCAACTTAACGTCTTCTCTGTTCCCTTGACAACCCATCACCACCAGTTAGTGTTGTCCATGCATGTATGGATGGGAGACGATCACTGGAGCATTGGAAACCCACCAGTGACAACATCCTCAAAAAACAAACAAACAAACAAAAACCACCCAAAACAACAAAAAAGAAAAACACTCCTTCCCCCAGCAACAGATTTCTGCCAACAGCTCCTCCGTAAGGGGTGGGGCCTGGAAATCTTCTATTCTGTCTATGGGGTGGGGCAGTGGCAGTTGGTTTGGTTGGTTTGACCTTGTCTAGGCAACCACAGTTGCTAGGAGTTTGTGAGAGCAGTCGCTGCATCTGGTCTAGAAGACAGCCTTCCCCAGCACTCCTCCCCAGCCCCTAGCTCTTGCCATCTCTCCACTTTTTCCTCTGTGGTGCTCTCCGTGCTTTGGTCCAGGATGTTCTCCATGGCTTGGTGCAGGTAGGTCTTGATATAGATGTTCAGGTTAGGGCTGAGCACTCAGACTCTCATTCCCACATGTTGAGCAGTAATGTCCCTGCATCCTCTGCCGCCCACTGCACAATAGCGCTTCTCCAACTGTCCTAGTCAGGGTTTCTATTCTGCACGAAACATCATGACCAAAGCAAGTTGGAACTGGAACTCAAGCAGGTCAGGAAGCAGGAGCGGATGCAGAGGCCATGGAGGGATGTTCCTTACTGGCTTGCTTCCCCTGGCTTGCTCAGCCTGCTCTCTTATAGAACCCAAGACTACCAGCCTAGGGATGTACCACCCACAAGGTGTCCTCTCCCCATGATCACTAATTGAGAAAATGCCTTATAGCTGGATCTCATGGAGGCACTTCCTCACCTGCAGCTCCCTTCTCTGTGATAACTCCAGCCTGTGTCAAGTTGACACACAAAACCAGCCAGTACACTAACCAAGGCTGAGGGCAGTCCAGGTCTGATAGCACCAGGAGCTGAAGGCATTCATTAAGCTTTTGGAATAGGGTCTTGTGTAGCCCAGGCTGAGCACAGACTTCCTTCAGAGCTGATCATGACCTTGAACTCCTGATCTTCCTGCCTCTATTTGCAAAATGCTGGGCTACAGGCATGTGCCACCACTCTCCCTTGTGGCCATTAAATATTAATGAATAGTCTATTAAAAAAGACTCAGACATAAGCAATTAAATGTCAGGCAAACTTTTATCCAACCTTGGAGTGACAAGCACTTATTCCCTAAAGATATATCCTTAGAGAGAGCTCGGTTTACTAAGAAAAAAGTGATGGATCTGCTACCTAGTCTTTCTTATTAAGGGGTAGGTCACATAACGCTGGCTCTGATGGACTACAGGAGTTTAGTGTGTCATTCAAACAGCGTAGGAGAACCAGAGTCCAGGCTGGTCACCACTACCCTCTGTGTGCATTGGCCACCTCTACTTATACAAGTTACGCAGGCCCTTCCCATTGGTTTCCATATGCATATAAAGGAAATATGTAATGGTCTCATTTCCGGGTTGCTAAATGAGTTAGCACAAGAGGAAAATAAACAGGCTATTAAGAGGACAAGTGGTCTCTCAGTGAGCATGAGCCGTGGCTATGACTCATCCTGGAGAAGCATCCTGGGCATCGGTAGACTTAGTTCTAACTCTACTGGGTATTACCCTGTGACTTCGGCATTGCAGATTCTAGCTCTCCATTCCTTCCCGTATGACATGAAAGTGCTAGCACTGGGGAGAGAGCTCAGTCAGCAAAGCCCTGGCCACATAAGCGTGAGGACTTGAGTTGATGTCCAGGACCCACTTATAAGTTTGTAATCTCAGTCGTGGGGAAGGAGAAACAGGAGGATCCCAGGGGCTTGCTAGACAGCCAGCCTAGCCTAATTGGAAAATACTAGGTCCCAGTCAGGGACAGTGTCTCAAACAAACAAACAAACAAACAACAAAAAAAAAAGATGCACAGCTCCTGAGGAGAAACCCTGAGGTTGACTGCTGATTTTTACTTGAACGCACAAACATACACACATGATCACTCCCAGAAATAGCAGCACACACACATACAGCATAACACACACACACACACACACACACACACACACACACACTTTTCTTTTTGAAGGCCAGCCTTAGTGAACACATCTTTAATTGCAGCAATCAGGAGACAGAAGCAAGCAGAGCTCCATGAGTTCGAGGCCAGTTAGGGCTCCATAGTGAGACCCTGTCTTGGTAAATAAGTAAATTAATAATAAATACATAGCCGGGCGTGGTGGCGCTCGCCTGTAATCCCAGCACTTGGGAGGCAGAGGCAGGCAGATTTCTGAGTTCGAGGCCAACCTGGTCTACAGAGTGAGTTCCAGGACAGCTAGGACTACACAGAGAAACCCTGTCTCAATAATAATAATAATAATAATAATAATAATAATACATATTTTAAATATTAATAGCACGGTGCCCCTGTCTTATAGAGTTGCAGAGAAGTTCAAAGAACTGGCAGATGAGAAAACACTCTGTAAACGACAGAAGCCTGGACCCAGCTGCAGCTGGGCGTGGACCGGGCATCCCCACGTGCCTCGGCCATGCATGAGCACTCCCGTGCTTCACACGGTGGCTGCTTGTCTTCATCTGCTTCCCCCACTGGTTTGACACATCTGGCTCTCTCCTTCACCAGCTTTGATGTCTACCTTCGGGATACTCTTCCGTTGTAGGGACTCAGTGAGTGAGCAAGGCTCCTTTTGTGACCGTACATTGCTGATGTCTGTTCCAGCAGTCTGCCCTCCAACGGACTGAGTGTGTCAGCTCTGCCTTCCACTTCCTGTCCCGCATCCCATGCCCCTGCATCAGATGCACGTCCACAGAGGACGTCCACAGAGCAGTTTCTACAACGAGGCATCCACTCACACCTTAAGGTCCCAGGGTGTGGACACCAGCTAAGGAGGTGCCCAGTCCTGTAGCTCCTGGATGCTTCCTGCCCTCTGACCCCTCTGATCAGTCCGCAGTGCCATTCCAGTCCTCCAAATGAGTCTCCTTCCTATTGGCAAAGCCATAATTGCCAGTTTAGTTCCCTGCCTCATCCAAACGAGGGAAACTGAGAAACCAGATCTTGCCATTTTTGCTGACCTCAAGACCTTGTTTTCCTTCTTCTTGTCTTGAGGTCTTTGCAAATGGTAATGGGGTGTGTTTGTGTATGGGGTATGTGTATGAGGGTCTCATTTGCCTGATAGCATCATATATGTCCATATATCAAGACACCTCCCTGATGAAGCAGCCAGGAGTAGCTCCAAGCACACACTGGGCAGCTGGAGGTAAAGGGATTAAGCAACCCCAAACAAGTACACTGAAGGGGGATGAGTTAGCGAGGAGGCGGCTTTCTGGTTTACTGGGATTTTTTTGTTTGTTTGTTTTGGTACTGCTGGCTGCCTTCACATTTCCTGATGGAAGTGGGACAGGTCAACGGATGACCCAGGGTCACAGATAACTTGTGCCCACACACCATTCACTTATGGGAGCACTGGCTTGAAATTGAGGGGTGTGTGCGTGCATGTATGTGTGTGCCTGGAACTGATGCGCCTTCCGCAAGCCTAAGAAGTCTGGGCTTTTCCTTCGAATGGGTGATTACAACACAGAGGATGTGGCGGCATTGTTTGTCCTGCTTGATGTCACACCACCACCCTTTAAAAGTCCCGGGGGTGAAAAAGGAGGGAATCTAGCCCAGGATCCCCACCTCAGTTCTCAGCTTCTTCCTAGGAAGAGAGAAAGGCCAGCAAGGTCCCAGCCTGTCTGGGAGTGTCAGATTTCAAGCTCAGCCTTAGCCACTCAGCGCTGGGCGATGCTGGGGACCTGCCTCAGACTCCTGGTGGGCACTCTGTGCACTGTCTGCAGCCTGGGCACTGCTGGAGCCTACCCGGACACTTCCCCACTGCTTGGCTCCAACTGGGGAGGCCTGACCCACCTGTACACAGCTACAGCCAGGACCAGCTATCACCTACAGATCCATACAGATGGTCACGTAGACGGCACCCCCCATCAGACCATCTACAGTGAGTATGGGCTCCAGGCTGGGAAGAGGGGAAACTCTCTGCTGTTGACTTACAGAGGTATTGCGGAAGCCTCGGGCTAGATAAATTGTCTAGCTTTGTGTGTGTGTGTGTGTGTGTGTGTGTGTGTGTAACCTAAGAGGAAGATTTTTTTCTTCCTCTTTATTTGACTTACAGGTTTTTCTCAACCAGAATAATTGCTATTATAACCCATTTCCAATAATGAGAGATAACTGTCTTTCCTTCTGTTCAAGAATTGGAGGGAAGGATGGACAGGAAGGCAAGGGCTCAACGAGAAGAATAACCCAGACAGAACTTAACTGGGAGAGACTGGTCAGGGTTGCATTGTGAGACTGTCTCAAAACCAAACCAAACCTTCTCAAAAGACATTGCGTTAAAGACAGACCACCGAGATGCATTTGTCTTGGCAAGTCTGACTAAACGCATCTACTCAGCAGCTATGCAGGTGCTTCAGAAGCATCCTGTGTGGCGGGGGGTTCTTCTCTGAGAAGCTGAAATGTGTTTAGTTGCTAACAAAACTGATTAGCAGGTGGTGAACTCACTGATGATAGGAAACAGCTGGAATATTCCTAAGGATGGAGTCTATGGAAAATTGGATCACAAGCCATACCTGTCAATCGACTAGATATATTCACCTGAGACCCCCTTTCCAGCATAAGGAGTAATACATAGGAAATTAGAGTGGCAAGAGAGATGGGTATTGGGAAAGACACATGTTCTATTTTACAGACGTGTAGAAAGTATTCTAAATGGGGCTGGAGCGATGGCTCAGCAGCTAAGAGCACTTGCTGCTTTTGCAGAGGGTCCAGGTTCAGTCCAGCACCCAAGAGGTAGCTTACAGTGACCTATAAGCCCAGTTCCAGGTCCTCTTCTGACCTCCGATGGCACTGAACAAATATGGTACACAGAGATACAAGCAGACAAGACGGCCATACACACAAAACAAAACAAAACAAAACTGAAAATGGTTACTCCGAGAGGGCACAGCAGATGCCGCTGGCCTCGGTGCCGTGTAACGCGCTCAGTGGTGGCAGTTTACAGTTAGCAGCCGGGTTAGGTACGTGCAAAGCCAGCAGCTTACACCTGGCCACAGGCTACACTGACAGGAGATGGTGGGGAAGAGGAGGAGGAGGTAGGGGAGGAGGAGGAGGGAGGGGAGGAGGAGGAGGAGGAGGGCTCTCCAAATAGAAGGCATGCTCCAAAACTCAGGTGTTTAAAGGGGGCTTGGGGTTACCTCTTGGAAGTCAGGTTTGAGCCTGATGAGGAGAATCTGGAGTAAATCTAGGTGTACTTCATGGGTCCCCAGAACTGCTTGTGTTCTGTGGAACAGGACCTGCAAGGTGCCTGACTCCACACAACCCTCTGTCACTGGAAATGTGACATAATTCTTCATAGACCTCGTGTCTGGCAGTGAATTATCAAACTTTTCGGAAACGCCATTGTATCCCTCTCCCTGGAAGACAGCCCTGACTTCCGCTGCAAGACTACATGTGATTTCAAGTGCTGGACAGTAGATAAGGGTGAACTATTTTGGTTCTAGAGGCTGGAAATTTGTATCTAATTAGGGAATACACATACAGCTTTCCTAGAATCATAGCGTCTCTGTAGAAAGGTGGCCTCTCTGCAGTCAGTCCGGAATGGTCCAGGCTCAGGTAGGGAGGACGTGTAAGGTCAGTCTACATGGAAAGCAGTCTAAGTGGGCACACCTTTAATCCCAGCACTTGAAAGGCAGAGGCAGGTGGTGCATTTCTGAGTTCGAGGCCAGCCTGGTGTACAGAGTGAGTTCCAGGACAGCCAGGGCCACGTAGAGAAACCCTGTCTTGAAAAAACAAACAAACAAAAAACAAACAAACAAACAAAAAACCCCAAACAACAACAACAACAAGAAGCAGTCTAAATGGTAGGCTTTCTTCCTTGGGAGCTTACAGACATCAGGACTAGAGGATGCCCGGAGCAATGAATGTGACTGAGAGGCAATAAAATGAACTAACCTGACTTTAGCTGTGTGTAATTTTTGTCTGGTGTAGGCTTTCCCTTTAGGGGGAAAGTCACACTAATCTAATGCTCTGGTCTCAGTTATGTGTGTTTCCATAAGATCGACTCTTTATCTCGTTCTTATCTTTGCATATTATTGATATAATCTTCCTCCTCATCAATTACATATTTACAGCAGAACATGGTTTATTTGTGACCTCATTTATTTATTTTATCTGTTTATTTTACTTCATCTGGGTGCCGGTCCTGCTTGTATGTCTGCAGTACCACTTCAGGAAGACAAAACGAGGCAAGTGTCCTCTACTGAAGTGCTTCTACTGTCCCACTTCAAAGTTTCCCTTTAGTAAATTCTCGGTTAAGAGTTGCGTGTCCAACACCTGCTCAGGTGGTTGGTCTTGACAAGAAGGAATGATCTGCCCCCAAGGTGCTCCAAGCTCCCCTGAGCTCAGGAGGCTCTTGGGATCACTTCGGGGTTAGTAAGCTTTTTCTAATATGGACGAGGCCAGCTTCCCACTCTATAATTCACAGAATTTGCGAAGAGCAGATTGTAAGAGGCTTGCTTCCCACCCTCGTTTAATAGCCCCTTCTTTTCCTCTGGTGTGTGGCTTAGCAGGTGCTTGGCCAAGTCAACTTTTCTGCTAGCTTTTGTTGGTTTCGTTAAAAAGCCCAAGCGCTCCCCACTGGAAGCCACTCCCTCACTCTGCAGTGAGTTTTCCATTATGATTGGCTCTAGAGTAAGGACGCGCATACTCTGCTCCTTCAATGCCTCCAATCATTAGGCAGACTGGCATGACGTCAGAGTGTGGGAGTGGTCAACCGGCAAGTGGTGGGGGGGTTGTTTTTGTTTTGGTTTTTGGTTTTTTTTTGAAGCCATTAGTTCATTTGATGGTGGTGACCCTTCTATTTTATGCTCTGGAGACAGGGGCTGTGGCAGAGAGACTCCTGTGGCTTTAGGGTACCTAAGACGCCACATGGGGGGCCTTCATCCCTCCTGGGCACAGACTCCTGGTATTTTAGCACTTTCTCTCTTGTTGGCCACAGCTGCCAGGCAGGAAGATGCCACTGACCTGAGTTTAAATCCTGCTTTTGTCTTTTGTTTGTTTATTTGTTTTGTTTTGTTTTGTTTTTCGAGACAGGGTTTCTCTGTGTAGCCCTGGCTGTCCTGGAACTCACTCTATAGACCAGGCTGGCCTCAAACTAAGAAATCCACCTGCCTCTGCCTCCTGAGTGCTGGGATTACAGGCGTGCGCCACCACCGCCCAGCTCTGCTTTTGTCTCTTAAAGATGTTTCAAAACTGCTAAAATGATAAGGATGTAAATCTTAACAAAATAACAGTTGTTTTGAGAATTTAAAATAGAGTACTTAAGAGGGCATACACTAAAGAAGGAAAAAGAAAGAAAAAAAAAGAAAAAAAAACTTCACTAACTGTAATCTCCTGTCTCCCATTTGACTGAACCGAAGCTCTCAGGACATAAATCCCTCTATTTCATATGTGCGTCTGGGTTTACACAAAATCAGCCATACACCTGAGACACGTAGCCGGACATCATCTGGAAGAGCCTGTGTGTGGTACCTCTCCACACTGGTCAGCTTCCCTGGGTGCTAACCCACACACAAACTCTGAAACAAATGAATGTTCCTGATTGGTCCTCTCTAACCTCTCACCTTTGCCTGCCTGCTCCCCTTGAAAGTCTTCATTTCGAGTCTACACAGGGTAGACAAGAGGCCCGAGGCTTCAGATCACTCCATGATGCTCTACCATAAGCACAGAGACTGTGTTCTCTCAAGGGGGGTTAAAAGTTCTATGGGGGCAGACCCCTCGGGGCTGTGAAGTGAAGTCCCAGGAGGCAGTTGGAAGTGTCCTCAAACATCTAAGTAAAATTTTTCCTAACAGAAAATGTCAAGTCTTGCTGAATCACTATTCATTTTACAACACAGTTAATCGTACCTTTAGTACAGAGCCCACTTGATGGTATTGACCATCGTTTAAGTGAAGATGATGCTTCAGGCATACTTCAGGCCTTATTCAAAGGCAAGTTTTTAAGTAGGGTTATTGAAAGATGTCCAGGACCAACACCAACATCTACAAAAAAAAACAACAACAAAAACAAACAAACAACAACAACAACAACAAAACCCTCCAAGTGAGAAAAGCACAAAGAACTGGGTCCAAAAAGCAAATTCTATCTATCCCTGGTTTCTATTAAACATGGGGAAGGGTCCCACTCCTCTGAGGGAAGGTTTTATGTATGCGAATACGGTAAAGCCAGGTAAACGGCACACACTGTAGTAATGGCAGGGGCGCTATGCTGCAGAGCGATCAGTTATGATGAGAGAGATAAGAAGGCCCAGAAATGGCTGCTGCTGGCCTTGAAAGTTAAGGGACTTCAACAGACAGGGAAGAGAAATCAACTCTGAGCACAGGTTGGGCCATGCAGTGGGGGCAGGGGAGGACCAGGCTCTATCCAGCTGGGTCTCTGAATAAAATTCAACATAGATTTTTTTTTTTTTTTTTTTTTTTTTGGTTTTTCGAGACAGGGTTTCTCTGTGTAGTCCTGGCTGTCCTGGAACTCACTCTGTAGACCAGGCTGGCCTCGAACTCAGAAATCCGCCTGCCTCTGCCTCCCAAGTGCTGGGATTAAAGGCGTGCGCCACCACGCCCGGCTCAACATAGATTTTTAAAAATCATAGAAACAGACGTCTTAGACACAATGGGGCTGGAGAGATGGCTCAGTGGTTAAGAACACTGACTGCTCTTCTGAAGGTCCTGAGTTCAAATCCCAGCAGCGACATGGTGGCTCACAACCATCCGTAATGAGATCTCTTCTGGTGTGTCTGAAGACAGCTACTGAAGACAGCTACAGTGTACCTGTAATAAAAAAAAAGAAATCTTATTAAAAGAAAAGAAAAGAAAAGAAAAGAAAAGAAAAGAAAGGAAAAGAAAGACAGACACAATGGCTGCCCCAAACACTAAAAGATTACTAACCTGACAAAGAGAGAGGTGGCAACCAGGTGGAGGGCAATCTGCATGCTACACAGATGCAGGACTATTAGGAGATCAAGGTGCCCGTGCAGTAGGATGAAGGAAGAGGTGTTTAGGTGTTGACGTTGGAGTTGGGGGTTAGGGAAATGGGAGGAACCGTTAGACGGGGAGGGGCTTGTAATGCCATCCCCTACCAAGAGGTGTCTCAGAGGTGTCTTTCCAGAAAGCCTTTCCAGGAAGGGATGACTGCATATTTTGACCTGAGAGGTCCTCTTGCAGGTGCCTTGATGATTACGTCAGAGGATGCTGGTTCCGTGGTGATAGTAGGAGCCATGACTCGAAGGTACCTTTGTATGGATCTCCGAGGCAACATTTTTGGATCGGTGAGTTTCTCTCTGTGTCAGTCACCACAGTATGATGACTGTATCTCTTCTTTCTAAGATCCGATTTATAAAAATCGAATGTCTATGTATGGGAACTGAACTCTGGAACAGGAGAATGTACCCACTCTTAATCACTAAGCTATTTCTCCATCCCTTACTGTATTTCTTATCATGGCTTTAGAGAGCCTGTTTACAGTGCCCTGTGACCATACAGTCTCAGTGGGGAATGCTCAAGATGTCACAGCTGGGGTCTGGAATGAGCTCTGGGCTTCTAGTCTACCCTGCCCCTCCCCCCAACCCATTCTTGTATGGAATACAGTCCCTAGTATGCTGTGGGTTCTAAAGCCACGTCAATTCATGCTTTTAATTTATACATTAGAAAGGGCGAGAGGCTCTCAGTTATGTTACCAACCAGGGCCTCAGATAACTCCCCTTACTTCTCCCAATTTCAGTTTCTTCCCTTGGAAAAAGCAAAGTGGAATGGGCCATGGGACCTGCAGCTCTCCCTGTTGATGACCTCCAACTCATTTCCTGTGCCCTCCAGGTGATAGCTGGTCCTTCAGATCATAAATCAAGGTTTTCTGTCACTAAAGGCATAAAGCATGGTCCCAATAATTTTGAGGTAGAGACGAAGAAGGACCAGACGATTCAGGAATCTCTTATCAATGCCCACCCAAGGTTCCTGAGGTAAAAGTTGTCTGTTGTGTTACTGCTGTGTGCCTCCCAACACCTAAAATGCCATCTGTCCAGGGTAGATAGATACCTATACACACAGGAAGTCCTCACCTCCAGAATTCTTTGTGCAGTTTGGGAAACAAATGTACTGTGTAAAGATCCAGGTAGGCACTCAATAAAACTCAGTACTAATGGGGAAATAAGGTTCAGAGCCAGAATATCTGTCAGCAAGCCCACCTCCCTGATCTTCAGTCTACATTACGTCTTGATCTCAGTCCCCTCATTCCTATTTGAGGCCTCAAAGTCCATCCCAGTTCTAGTCTCTAGGCAAAGAGACAAGCCACAACCACCTTCCAGCCCACAGATTTTAAAAAGGTATACAGCCCAGGCCCGGCAAGCATCACAAACTGTCAACCCCAGCTACTCGGTTGACTGAGGCAGGAGAACGGAAAATTCAATCATCAGCGTTCAGGAGCAGTCTGGATAACTGTGAGGTTCTGCCTCAGGGAAAAAAGAAAAGAAAAGAAAAAAGATAAAGAAAAGAAGGAAACTAAGAAAGAAAAGAAAAAAGAAAAAGAAAAGGAAAGAAGGAAGGGGAAAAAATAAAGAAAAGGAAGAAAGAAGGAAAGGAAAGGAAAGGAAAGGAAAGGAAAGGAAAGGAAAGGAAAGGAAAGGAAAGGAAAGGAAAGGAAAGGAAAGGAAAGGAAAGGAAAGGAAAGGAAAGGAAAGACAAAAGAGCAAAGACAAAAAGTTGGGAACGTAGTTCAGTGGTAAAGTCCTGGCATAGCATCTCTGAAATCTAGTCAATCCCCGGGAAGGAGAGAGAGGGGCGGGGTGGGGGGGGGAGCTGGAGATGAATATAAGTCTAGTCCTCCCTGCAGACAGTAGAGACAGAGATATAAACAGAATGGATACGAATATTAATGAGAACAGGAATGTTTGGTTTTCCAGAAGAAGATGGTCATCGGGTCTTTCTTGGCCCTTCCTCAGCAAGCTGGGCGCGCTAGCCCAAAGTCCTCCAGGAAGTGTCCCCTAAAGCCCTAATAGCAGCCACTCAAGCCTGAGCCAAGTTTTGTGCTTTCCTAAGAGGGAGGTGCAGAGCTGGGCTGAGCATCACCCCCTAGCGGAGCGCCGGCCCTCACCTCCTCGAGTTTCCTTCCTCTTACAGCACCACTTCAGCCCAGAGAACTGCAGGTTCCGCCAGTGGACGCTGGAGAACGGCTATGACGTCTACTTGTCGCAGAAGCATCACTACCTAGTGAGCCTGGGCCGCTCCAAGCGCATCTTCCAGCCGGGCACCAACCCGCCGCCCTTCTCGCAGTTCCTGGCGCGCAGGAACGAGGTCCCGCTGCTGCACTTCTACACCGCGCGCCCACGGCGCCACACGCGCAGCGCCGAGGATCCCCCCGAGCGCGACCCACTGAACGTGCTCAAGCCGCGGCCCCGCGCCACGCCCGTGCCGGTATCCTGCTCCCGCGAGCTGCCGAGCGCAGAGGAAGGTGGCCCCGAGGCTAGTGACCCACTGGGGGTGCTGCGCAGAGGCCGCGGGGATGCTCGCGGGGGCGCAGGAGGTGCGGATCGGTGTCCCTTTCCCAGGTTCGTCTAGGTCTCCAGCCCGGGCAGCTGTCTGCCTCCATCCTCCAGTGGTTCAGCCCACATAGAGAGCTGGGGTACCCCGAGGATGTCTGCTTCTCTCTCTTCCCTATGGGCCTGAGAGTCACTGCGAGGTTCCAGCCAGGCACCGCTATTCAGAATTAAGAGCCCACGGTGGGAGGCTGGACAGTTCTCAGCACCCACAACTACCTATATAATTCTAGCTCCAGGGGAATCTACACACACACACACACACACACACACACACACACACACACGCATACACATAATTTTAAACGTTAATCTGACCTAAAGACCCTCAACAGGTAAACTAGACACGAAGCTCTTTTTATTTTATTTTACTAACAGGTGAACTGGGCCTTTATTAGCCGGTCTCTTGCCTAGCATTTTAATCGATCAGTTGGCACAGAAGAAAGAGTTCACACCTTGAACACGGGGAAGAGACCATCTCTACAGCTTCTTGTTACTTACTGTTCTGGGACCCACACACTTCTGAGTTTGAATTTGAGCACCTTGATCTTAAAGTCTTCACTGGGCAATTCGAAGAAAGACACTCATTTCTTCTCTTTGGGAGGATTGGCGGGAGGCTGACGGGGAGACCCCAACCCGGTGGTGAACCGGATCACGGTCCCACAGAATTCAGGCTCCGCGTGGGCGGAGTGAAGGCCTGCCGAGCCAGGGCTGAACCTGCTTGCTTCCCTGCTCCCTGAGGTAGAAAGAGCCTTTCTGCCCTGTAGGTAGCTTTCGGAACTTGCTTTGGCTCAGTCAAGTCTACCTTGCTAGGGTGTTTTTTTGCAAAATGCAAACCCAGGAACTAACTCTAAAGAGGCATTTTAGTGAAAGCCTTTGCCAGCGGGTTGAGTTGTGACATATTCTAAGTGATTGTGCCCGGAGGGGAAGGGTGCCTGAGCCCCGGGGTTGTTCTAGGTTAGGGGTTCTGTGAAGTGGAAAGAAAATCAATTTTTTAAAAAGTGAAATGGGATCCAGGAGCTAGAGTCGGGGGGGGGGGAGGACTCCTGCAGGGGTTAACCCCAAAATGGCAGCTACTCTTGGGAACTCTTAGGGCATTAAAGGAAGACATCTTTCATTTGTCCCAGACACCCCAGGGCTGTCCTGGGCTGCACATAGCCTCCCAGTGAACAGCAAGAAATGTTAGGCAGGCTTTGAGGTTCTCCCCGCTGCTGCACCTTAGCTGGTGGCAGACTTGGACAAAGGGCACCCCCTTTCTACCTCTACTTGAATGAGAACCCGAAGGGCACAGCAATGGTCCAGGCCTTCAGACGACTTGGTGTTTTCCACTGTCTTCATGTAGACAGACTCAGAAATGGATCCACTGTTAGTGCCTGTCAGAGGAACAGCAGGCCATGGGACCAGTTCCACTTCTGAAGGACTAACGCTATGCACCCCAAACCTTTTCTGCACTGCCTTCCGTTTCCCATTGGGGTGCTGATCTATACACTAGCCACCAGAAGCCCTTCCACTGGGGCAACTACGTGGGACAACCCAGAAAGAGCTTGAGTAGCAAACTGGCTGTAAACTCACTAGCCCACCACCACCACCACCACCACCACCACCACCACCACCACCACCACGAGGCTTTCTTTTTGGCAAAGCCAAGGTCATCTCGAAATTTCTTAGGTCCCTCCCTTTGCATGTGGCAATATTTATTTATTTATTTGAAAGATTTCACCTATCACTCTATATTTATAGTTATTTATAATATATAACCCCACTTCTGTCCTTGTGTTTTAAATAAAAATACGATTTCTCTCAGCTCCTGCCTCTTATCTCTGTGTGTGTGTGACTGCATAAATGCATGTTGAGACAGAAGAGTAAAATTGGAAAAATCTGGAGAAAACAGAATAGGAAAAGAAAAAAGAATCTTCAAAGTCAAAATTTCTTCCAATTATAAACATAACCCAACAATTCTGACTGATCGAAAAATGATGTAATCCTATCAACATCGGGCTTCTGATTATCCAAGTGATTCCTTAAAAGAAATTTTAATTTGAAAAATACACACTGGCATAACCATACTGAAATCTCAGCTAACCAGATATATGTCGTATTAGCCTTCAGTTAACCAGAAATACATCATAGTTGCATTCCTTCACTAGTTAATAGTGGCCTGATCAATTTATGAAGATGAAAGGTTTGAGTGACACTTTAGTTCTAGTCCACAACCCAGAAGGCCTTGGCTTTCAGGTCTGTGGTAGACCGACAGCGCACTGTGGTGGGAGCCTGTGGCCAAGGAAAACCACCTACTTGCAGGGAGAAGAGGCTGCGGCCAACTAGTCTGTGCACCCCCAAGGACCTAAGGACCCCTCGGGAAGCCCTGCCTCTTACCTTCCCTCCCGCCAGCACCACCCACTGGTGACCAGGCTTTCCACACATGGGCGGCAGGCAAGCTCTAAACTACAGCATGGGTACAGTGCTGGGTGGCACTTTCCCTGGGGAGTTGTGAAGAAATGTTTCTTTATTTGGGAAAGGGAATTGACAAACGCACAAAGCACGGATACTATCAAAGTTCCGCTTGGCGAACCAGCGCGTTCATCGGGGTTACCTCCAGGAATAAGGACGAGGGGTCACGTGCAGGGGGATAAATGGCTTAGCTGTACCACTGAGGCCAGTGTGAGTGAGAACCGGAAGCTGGAATCCTGGAGCTCACTGCACAGCCTGCAGGCGGCGCAGCAGTTTGGAGAGTGTCTTTTCTGAGCTCAGTTGCTCTGGTTTTTGAGCCCGGGGAGTCATTGGTTAGAACGACCTACTTGGAGATCCTTTGTGAGGACAATGCTTTATCCAGGTGCTTTATCTATACACGGAGGGGATATTTTTATGCAGTATTTGCATAAAACAGGAAAGGCCTGTTGCATCCAGTTAGAGTTTAGACTTGAATGAATAGCCTAGTGGGGGGGGGGTGAGACCTTCGGGAGGTTTTAGGGGGGTCACTGGGGTGGTATCTTTGAGGGGATGATGGACTCCAGGCCTTTGCCTTCACGTTTTGCTTCTTAGCTTGAGGAGAGACATTCCTTCCACACACATCCACAACCGTTGCTACACCACAGGCCTCAAACCACAGGGTGATGTGGTCCTGGGTTAGCACCTCTAAAATGGTAAGCAAAAATGAAGCCTTTTTCTCCATAAGTTGATTGGTTCAGGTATTTCTTAACGGTAACACAAAACCAGCAGGTCTATCCTTTTTCCCCCCAGACTGGTTGAGTGCTCCATCTGTCCTTGTGTACCTAGCATCATCTAGGAAGACCTATGTCACATAAGGTATGACTTCCATTAACAGGGTGGAGAGACAGAACAGAGGCATTAACTCATACATTCATATATGTTAATGTAAATATGCATATATGCCAATGTAGCTACTACAAATATATTTACCTGTTCTAAAAAAAAAAAAAGCCCCAAACATTTTGGACACATTTTGAATAAACTTGAAAATTAAACTTATACTTAAAGATGCAGAGGGGGCTGGAGAGATGGCTCAGCAACTAAGAGCCTTGTTCTTAACTGCACTGGGTGTCATTCCCAGCACAATGTGGCGACTCACAATCACCCTTAACTCTGGTTTGAGAGGAGGATCTGGAGCCCTCTTCTGGCCTCTGTGAGAACCGGAAACACAAACCCCCCATACATAACATACCCTGGAACGGATAAACGAAGGGAAGACGGCTCATCAGTTAAGAGCATGTACCGCTCTTACAGAGGACCTCGGTTTGACTTCCAGCACCCACATGGTGATTCACACCCAGCCCTAATTCCAATTCCAGGGGACATATGACCTCCATGGTGCACACACATACACGCAGGCAAAGCACATACCATTAAAAAATATCTTTTAAAGAAAAATGCACAACTAACCAGAAGGTTTATATGTATATTAGCAGGAGAGCCAAATTACGCAGTGACTCATGGGGCAGTTGGGAAAAACCGAGAACGGCAGAGGGGTCACCAGTGCGGGCGACCGTCCACGTCTGTGTGGGCTTCTCAGCAGTTGGTGCTTAGTAGCATGCAGTCCTGGTTTCTACTCATCAGATGACTGAAGCGGAGGGAGTCAACACCTCTTGCTGGTGTCCAGGGGTGAAGCATGAGCTGAACACTGACAAGAGACCTGAGTGGGTAGCACGGGTTCAGGGCACCACCTGGGTCAGACAGGACCCGGAACCAGCAGAGTCTGCACAGGAATGGCACAGTAAGAGGTCCACAGCTGCAGGACACAAGCATCCGGAGTTTGAGGCCAACCGGATGCACACAGTGAGTCTGCCTCACGGCTCCTCCCACCCAGAGACCCCACTGTCACTCTGCGCCTACAGAATACTGAACAGATCTAAACGCCCTCTATAAACAAAAGATGCTTATTTATTCAGTAGAATACTGGTTACAATCAAACAGATCCATACATTCTCAGATAAACAGTGCATCAAACAATGTGGGTAAACCGAAGGCTGCAGACAGCTGGGCGTTTATGTACATTTGAAAGGCATGGGAACAACCCCGCCGCTCCTACGCTCTGGGTAAAGTGGGACAAACCAGAGGGCTTCCCATGGTGCTCCGTGCCTGGGCTCCGCTGGAGAGCTGGCTCACCGGGCCTTTCCTCACTAACACTGGATCTCTTAAAAGAGCAAGGTTTTTGTTTTGCTTTTTCTCCTTTTGTGTTTCTTTCCAATACTGAGGATGGAGCCCAGGGCCCGCTGAGCAACACCTCCAAACCCCTCAGGGTTTTCTAGCTTTCCTCTCAGATTCATGCATCCAATACTGACAAAAAAGGGCAGTGCTGGGCGCACTGAGAATGGTGCGAATACTGGACTTTATATTCAATGCAGATGACAGTCAGAGCGAACGCTGACGTCATGGGAAGGCAACATTCACTCCCAGGATTCACTTGGTGCGCCACCTTCTGTGATGTGAGGCACATGCAGTTTCTAGCGTGGAACTCAAAACTGACACAGGGCACACTTCATCCAATACAGACTTCTTTTAACACTATGGCGAGATTTTGCAAACAGAATAAACCGGGGGAGGGTGTGTAGGGGGGATGTACCTGGGGAGGGTGTGTAGGGGGAATGTACCTTTTGCTTGATTTTTCCATAACCTGAAGTTGCTAAGCAGGAATCTTTGTAACAAATCTACACAGTGGAATGTGGCGAGTCAGACTAGAGGCCACGGAGGTAGGGTCAGTTCACCTCTGGGAGCTTGTGGGGGGCAGTGAGGAGGAGTTCTGAAAATTATCCTGTTGTTAGGCAAAGCTGCTGTTTCTTCTCACCTGATTTTAGATCAAAACAACACTTTGACAGTGCTTTGAGGTAGCTTATCCATTATACATCCTCCCCCCCCCCAGCTGATTTCTAAAGTTTTTAAAATTCCTTTTAACATGTTCAAAAATGTAACATTTTATCATCCATTCTCAGGGATGGGAAAATACAGCCTGGTAAGAGGAAGAGAAAGCACCGTCAGGGGAGCCTCAGGCCAGACAAGAGCGAACCTGGAGACAAAGGCAGCCCACCAAACTTCTGTCCCAACTCTTCTCTGGACCACACTGTTGACACCTGAAGGCTTACAGGGGTTGGAGCGGGGGTGGGGGTGTGCGCCTCCACAGAAGTAGGAAGAGAACCAAAACCCACAGCCTTTTTGTGGTTTCCCCTCTAATACTGAGGATGGAACCCAGGGCCCACTGAATACCTCCAAGCCCCCTCAGGTTTTTGCAACTTTCCTCTCAAATTCACACACCCACCACTGGCCCCAATGCTGATGTGACTTTTGGCTGAAGTTCACTGTCACCCATTGGGCAACTTCTCTGCAGCCTCCTTAATCATGTCCTTGGGTTTCTTAGAACATGGTCACACTTTGGACTCATGGCGTTAGTGATATTTTTGTTCAAGGTACGTATGCATTAGGTATCTCAAGTAAATCCCTAGTGCCCAAAGCAGTGTCACCAGCTCCTCAAAGTGTCTAGACCAGGGAAGGGCCCAGCCGCGCTTTACAGCTGGCGAGCCGACCGTGGCGAGCCTTGACCTAGACCTTCCTCTGCAGGTGGACTGTATTTTTTCTAAGTTTGTTTGATGCCTACTGTTCAATAAGTGCTCGACCCGACCAGCTATTCCTGGGTAGACTCCTCTGCGTCTGGGTGGTACAATTACCTTTCCCCATGTAATTCCTTTTCCTGAGGCTGTGGTGTGAGCCTGGGTTTTCAGCAGTTCAACGGGTTTCCTAAGGACTCCTAAGCTGCAATCAAAATCCCTTTCCTACAGCGCCACCTGGAGGGAAGAAAGTCACTTCGTGTGTGTTTTCTGGATCCCAGGTTTCAGCACCTCTTCTTTAGATCATTCTTCAATTGACAAGTCTCTACATGCACGTGGGACACCCACCCAGTTTGCCCAGACAGCTCCTTTCGACTTCTGCTCTTTAAAGGATCCTTAATGTGTTTTGATCAAGGTCCTTTCTCCCCCTGGGCTGCTTTTACTACTTTTATTTGTGCGCATGTGTGCGAGTGTCTGCAGAGGCACTGGCTCCCGACGCTGGAGTTCCAGGCAGCTCAGAGCTGCCCAACATGGGTAACAGGATCTGAACTGGGGTTCTCAGAGTAACAGGAAGTACTGTTAACTGCCCGTCCACCCCTTCTGAGGCCTTTAGATTAGTAATAATGATAATGATGAAATCCCAAGAGCCAGTTTCTCCAGAGGACGCCTAGAGCGGTGGGTCATTTTACCTTACACACAGTTGACAGTAAGAAGCTTCAGTCGGGAACACTTTGGACTCTGAAAGCATCACTGCAAATACGCAGCGAATTACTGAAACCATTCTCTCTTGCAAGCACTTGGCAAGCAAGTAGAAAATCATACAATTATCTTCAAAAGCCAACACCCTCTAGACATCAAAAAGGCCAATGAAAGGAAGCATATGGAAAGACGGCTTCTCATCCCCACGTGCAGTGCTGACTGTCCTCAGAGACACAATGGGACAGAGTGACAGCATCGCGGTGGAAAAGGACGTCTCAGAAAAACCAGGTTGGCTGCGAGTGGATTCCCACCAGTGTCTGGTACAGCCAGAAATCCGGTGGGGGTTCTCACGTGACTGCTCACGTGACTCACGGGAGCAGAGAGAGAGAGAGAGAGAGAGAGGGCTGCGCCACAGGAGGCCCCGCCGAGGCTCCCTCCAGACTCAGTGCTTCTCTGTCAGGCCGTTCAGGTGCTCCTGGAGGTTCATGCAGACGCACTGGACCGCCGGCTCGCGTGCCTCCCCGCACTCTACGATGAAGACGCTGATCCCAGTGTTAGGAGTGATGGAGGACAGGTCGAACTTGTCTCTGGAGCCCGGCAACGAGCATCTGAGGTCACTCAGAAAATAGCTAAAGAGGCTTCTCATGTAAGCGCCGTGGCTCACAACTAAGACGCTGGCTGCTAGGCCCAGGGCACCGCCTGTGGGATTTGGCCCCAAGCTGCCATGTCTTCCCACAGGGAAAACCTCCGCCAAAGAGCTCTCCAAACAGCCGCCTGGCGCTGCAGGCGAGCAGCTTTCTCTCTGGCCTGCCTTGCTCAGGATTAACTGACAAATGAAGTCAAAGAACTCCTTTGCGCGCATTTTTACCTACGAGAAAGAAGAGAGAGGAAGTCAAGTGGAGCGAGAGATGCCCCTGAGTTGTGGGCCTGAAATACAACTGTTCCAACCCAAGGTTTCTACGGGACTTCAAAGCAGCACCCGTTGCTGAAGACTTTAAGAGAAAGGGGAGGGCTGGAGATGGCTCAGTCGTTAAGAGCACTGACTGCTCCTCTTCCCAGAGGTCCTGAGTTCAAATCCCAGCAACCACATGGTCGCTCACAACCATCTGTAATGGGACCTGATGCCCTCTTCTGGGGTGTCTGAAGACAGCTACAGTGTACTCACATACATAAAATAAATAATTATTAAAAAAAAAAAAAGAAGGGGAAAAGAGCGGGAAGAGGAAGGCTGGGCACACCTCAGTGGGCAGGGCTCTCGCAATACAGACACAAAGACAGACTGGAACCCTGAGGCTCCAGAGGCACAGCCTGATTCAGGCTGCACCCACGGCCTGAGCCACCACCTCAGGCTCAGCTTCTCCCAACAGTGTCGTCTGCCATCAGTAAAGGATGCTGGATCACGGTGAGACGGGGGAACTTGGAAAAACGGGCAGAGGTGGGTCGCGTTCAAAGCTTGCAAATCACTTGACTGTCGGTCGCAGACACAAGTACAAAACCAGTAGGGACTAGGTCACTGGCACACTGGCAAGTTCATTGCTGTGCCGGCCATCGTCCTGGCGGCTGAGACGCACCCGGGCTCCGTACCTGCTCTATCGTCTCTCCTCCAGGCGGGGTGAACAAGGGACACTCTTCCCCAGCGGCCTTGGCCATGGCCCGAAGCTCGCTTAGCGGCTTGCCCTCTGCGACCCCGTACATCTGCAACAGCCCAGTCAGACAAAGGCATGGCTCACAAATCAACACAATCACAATCACAATCACAAATCAATGGAAAAGGCCTGTGAAAATCTGAAACTGTCCCAGAAGAGCTCACCTTCTTCCCCTTATCTGTGGCCCTGTCTGCGCGGAATACACTGAATGCTAATGGGAGTCACTCAGCAGAGGCCCAGGCCACCGTAGGAACCTCCATCTGGGTCCAGGGGACTGTGGGGAAGAACTTGCCAAGGCTAACCCAAGCAGATGGTAGGGCTTTCTTAGACAAACCCGGGATCTGCCCAGTTCCAGGGAAGGGGAGAGATAATGTGCTGGGGCAAGCTTGGGGCTGCCTACCCGCCCGGTGTCACCCCTGAGTCTGTCTCCAGTCCCGGTTCTCGGGTGCAGTGCAGGAACTTCCTTCTGCCAGAGCTCGAACCACAGAGAACCGGTGCAAGCCAGGACACAGGCCTTCTAAAATGCCCTCACCAGTCTGTCCTGTTTCTACCCACAATCAGAAGATAGCTGACAGGGCTGCTCCTGAGCGTGGGGTCAGGATTGTAGGGCACAAAAATACCCCAATAATCTAGGAGGCCTGAGTTCACATCTCCACGTGCCTTGCCCTCAACTGAAATCTCAGTGTTCAGAATGCTCATTTCTGGTATACAACTAGGTAAAGAAAACTGACCCCCCTCACACACACATAGCAGGGGCTAGGAGTCAGATGGAGAGCCCTTTGCCTATACTTTAAATCCCCCACGGTGTAAACAAGTTTTTTGTTTTTGTTTTTTTGTTTTTTGGATTTGGTTTTTTCAAGACAGGGTTTCTCTGTAGAGCCCTGGCTGTCCTGGAACTCACTCTGTAGACCAGGCTGGCCTCGAACTCAGAAATTCCCTGCCTCTGCCTCCCAGAGTGCTGGGATTACAGGCGTGCGCCACCACTTGTGTATTACCTTCTTTTATAACTCAAGACACTCACCTCAGAGTTAGATAAGGCGCTCTACATAAATGCTATGCAGCACGGCAGCTGGGGGATCCCCTGCCCTCCCTGGCCCCCACTCCTTCCACCCTCTCCTTGATACCTTCCCCCGGGCCTCCATGCTGAGAATTAAACCCAGGGCTTCCAACATTTTGGCCAAGTACTCTACCACTGAACTATCAGCTCTAGATCTTGATTTTTTTTTTTTTTTTTTTTTTTTTTGAGATAGGGTCTATGTAGCTCAGGTTAGCCTCAAATTAATAATCCTCCTGCCTCCACTTTCTAAGAGCTGTAATTACAGATGTATACTACCAGGCCCAGCTACACAGATCCTTAACATATATTAGTTGATTCTAAATTCCCAAGAAAGGGCTGGAGAGACGGCTCTGCGGTTAAGAACGCTGTCTGCTCTTCCAGGGGACCCTGGTTTGATTCCCAGCACCCACGTGGCAGTTCACAACTGTCTGTAACTTCAGTTCCAGGGTATCTGACACCTTCTGGCCTCCTCGGACACTAGACATGTTTCTGAGGACTGCGCGTGTGCTCTAGCCGAGGGTTGGCTCCCTGTGAACGTGCAGGAGAAAGAAACACAAGTAAGTTACCCTTTCTCGAAGTCTGGAGTCGTACTCCACGGCCATGTCTTTGCAAAATCTGCTTTTCTCCAAAATGCCGTGTATGGTCTGAAAACCAAAGGACACGTTTGTTTGTTTCTTTTTTCATAAGAAGGGGTCACCATGAAGTTTCAAAAGCATGCCATTCCACTTTTCTAAAATTATTAGCAATAGTTTTGTTGTGCCATGGCTGCTTCTCTGCCCGGGGCTGCAGTGGCAGAGCACACACAACCACAAGTTTCTCCGCCTGGGCTGCGGCTGGGTTCGGCGGTAGAACACCCGCCTGGCTGGGGCCTGGGGCTACGGCACAGGGGCAGAGCTGCCCAGCACACCAAACGCCCAGGGTGTGTGGCTTCTCTTCTTGCCTAACTCTGGTATTTACTGCTCTGTATGTCCAGTCCAGTTCCGACTCTCACCTGCTTTTATAAATAAAGGCTCGTTAGCACCCAGACACATATCCCCCCCCCCCCCAGACAGTCCTCTACCTAGGCTGAGTAGAGAGATTAGACCAGATTAAAAGTAGATAAGTTTATTAGGAGGCAGCTCTCTCGGGTCCACGATCTCACAGGTGGAAGTCCGTGCAGTCACACACGTGGCCCAAAACAAGGGCCGTACAGCCGTATGGAGCTCAGGCGAGGCCAGCCTAGCTGGGGCTGTGTTCACTCAGAAGCTGAGCCCCTGGACAGGTACTCCTGGGTGGGCTGCCAGAAACATGGAGACTAGGAGAGATGAAGGTTTGGGGGAACGAGGGCGGGACAGACGGGGTTGTGTGGCTTCTGCAGGGGATGAGTAGGGACAGGGGTTCCAGCCTATCAGACTTACTGATAAACTCTGTATATGTGAGTGTACACACACACACATGCTGCATTTGTACCATGTTAGTGTGAACACAGATGAAGAGCTGCCACAGGCACCACAGAGACTGACAAAGCTGGAATACTTCTTATCTTACAGGAAGGCTATGTTGGCCTTCACTGTGGCTCTTCGTGTATGAGCGTTTATGTCAGTGCCCTCAGGCAGGCCCTAAGCTGACCTGGGATGTGTTCCTGGCCTCTCCCCACTTTACCTGTTGAGGCAAAGTCTCTTGTTAAACCTGTGGCTCACCAGTTCTGGCTTATTGAGTTCGCCGGCTTGTTCCAGGGTCTCCCTCCTTCCAGCTGCTGCGGTTTCTGGAGGCCACTGCACAGGCTGGGTTCTGGGGAGCTCTCCCCCCATGCCTTGTGGGTTTTTTTGTTTTGTGTGTAGTATTTTATTTTGTGTGAGTCTGTGTGTGTGTGGGAGCAAGCGAGCACATGTGTGCACTACGGTTTGCATGTGGAGATCAGAGTCAACCTGAAAGTCATTTTCTTCCTCCCATTACCCGGGTCCCAGGGACTGAACCTGGGTCATCGGGCCTTTGCCCGCTGAGCCACCTCAGTAGGCTTGAGGAGCAGATTGTGTAAGCTCCATGTGGTGAGATCCTGACCACCAGCCTCGATAGGCAGTGTGAGCTCACCTGCTTCGTCCTCGTGAGGTCGCTGGAGAAGGCGTGTGTAAACTGGACGTTGCTCAGAAACCGCCCGGCGGCCGCTGCTTGCCTAAACCCCGTCTCGGAAAGGGGCGCGTCTACTCCTTGCCCTGTGGAGGGACACAACCATTCAAAAATGTATCTAAGCAGAGTCACATGAAAGGGGCAGAAGCTGCAGTGATGACTGTGACACGATGTGATTTCCTCGAGCACTAGACCACCTGACTTCTTAGAGGGCTGACTCTAGACACCATGACACGGGCCTTGGCTCTCCAAAGACTCTCCCACTCGAATGCTTCCCTCACTGAGAACTGCGCCGTCTGAGCTCCTCCCACCTTCCATCTGTCCACTCCTCCACTGGATGTACCGCATGGGCAGGCTGTCCCCGCACGCCGCAGCCCTCTTCAGTCCATCGTCTGAAGGTCAGCACTATAAGGATATTACTCCTCTCCCTCCCCTCCCTCCCTCCCTCCCTCCCTCATTTCACCGGACATGATGGCTCACACCTATAACCTCAGCTCCTGTAAAGCTGAGGCAGGAGGATTACAGTGAATTTAGAGGCCTTCTCGGACCACATGTAAGTAAGTTACAGGCCAGCCTAGACTATAGAGTGAGTACCGTCTCAAAGGAAGAAAGCTTCAATATGTTTTAAAGAATTGTTAAGATACCGTGAAGCCAGTGGAAAAGCACAGCAGGCAGGGAAGGACCATCCCATAGGGAAGGAGCTAAAGCGCTGGAGCAGGCCTCTGAGCTGCACCCGGACAGGAGGAGGGGGAGGAGGCGGTCACTGTCGGCAAGTGCTGGGGAAGGAAGGGGCTGCTGTGTGGGCCACAGGGCGGGACTGACGCCTCGGAGTCTGGGAGGGGGTCTAAGGGAGTCGAATGAGGAGGAAAATCAGACACAACTCTCCTTCAGAGAAAAACTCTCTCCAGGCGGTGGTGGCGCACGCCTTTAATCCCAGCACTTGGGAGGCAGAGACAGGTGGATCTCTGAGTTCGAGGCCAGCCTGGTCTACAAAGTGAGTTCCAGGACAGCCAGAGCTACAGAAAACCCTGTCTCTAAAACCAAAAAAAAAAAAAAAGAGAGAGAGAGAAAAACTCTTGATAAGGAGTAGTAAACTTTCATTCATTTAAGGTAAATGAAAGGTCAACTCAAAAATCCAATATGTGCTCATGTGCCTGTGGCTATACACAGAGATAGAGGTGCAGCCCTCACCCCCTAACACACACACACACACACACACACACACACACATACACACACACACACACACAACACACACACACACACGTACACGTCACATGAATGAAAGCCAGGAGGAACAGGGAAGGGATTTAGAACCACTGAGACTTTAGATATTAAAGCCAGTGGGAGAGATTAGAGATAAAGATGGATTAGGAATGACTGATGAACACAATCCACCAATAACAGCGTGACAGTCTTCTAAAGAATCAACTTTTGTTTTTTTTTTAGATGAAGGAACTGATGGGGAAAATTCTTCTCTGGGCAACAGTTCTGCAGAAGGGATGTAAGACCCTCAAACACAGAGATAAAGACGTCATGCAAAAGCAGCTTGGGCACTGGGAGGATCCGGAACGTCCCACAGATGTGCTACAGATAGACAAGAAGGGAGAGCCCTCTCGGTTTCCGGCTGTCCTCAAACTCAGATCCACCTGCCTCTGCCTCTTCAACATATCCTACCGGCCTGCACCACCAGAACCGGGGACCTCTTGATTTCCGACAGTGTGACAAAGCAGCACCGATTAGGCATGCTTCCCACAGCTTGGGAGCCCTGAAGTTGTGTTAGGATGGCGGGGTGCCGAAAGCTCAGACTGCAGATAGAAAACAGGGAACTCTCTGGGTGTCACCTTGTAAGTCTCCTTGGTGAAGCTGTCCCTATGATGGAGTGAGTCACAGTAGTCTATAGCGTGCATCTAACGAGAACTCCAAAGGATGGATAAAGAGGTGGCGGGCAGAAGGATGAAGAGACAGCGGCGGGCAGCTTTCCGAAATGGGGGGAAGCCGTGAATCTAGGGCCGAGGGAGGCGTAAGGTACACGAGGTAGGATAAATTAAAAACGGAAACCCCTGGGCTGGAGAGATTGCTCAGCAGTTGGAGTGTGGACTGCTGGCTCGGAGCAGCCTGCTTTCCCTGTCCTGGCTCCCTCTTCTGGCCTCCTGGGGTACTGCATCTTAAAAATCCCTTGTGGATACACTGAGGGGAAACAAGGACCACCAGAATCAATGAGAGTTAACCAGTGGCTACAGAGACAGCTTGCCGGCATGAGACGTGGTAGGCTCGCCACTCGCCTCACTGCTGACAAAGGACTTGACTACAGCAAGGGGGTGGGGGGGGTGGAGGGGCGGGGAGCCGGAGAGCCGGCTAAGCAGTTAAGAGTGGACCACCATCTGCAACTCCAATTCCGGGGGATCCAATGCTCTTCTGGTCTCCAAGTCTGTCTGTCTGTCTGTCTGTCTGTCTGTCTGTCTGTCTGTCTGTCTCTCTCTCTCTCTCTCTCTCACACACACACACACACACACACACACACAAACAGACACGATTCATAGACATAGAAGGACTGAGGGTGCCGCTGGTCACACTGTAGGACTCTCAGGGACAATGATCCCCTCATTATGGGACTTGGAATGGAGCTGCCCACTTTGGGTCTCCCCAACTTAATGAATCGAATCTAGATGATCCCTCCCAGGCAACCAGAGGGTCGTTTCCACAGTTCTACATCCTGCCAAGGTGCTGTTAACCAAGTTAACATTCACAACTGACAAAAGACCTCCCTCACGTGCTGCGCTCTAGCTCCGTGCTGTGGAGGAGGCCAGGCTCCAGCTCCTGCCGGCCTCAAGGCTTTTCTCCAGAGCTACATGCTCAGCTCAACATGATGAAGGCAGGGAGAGACCAGCTTCCGGGTGCTGAGAAAACCATCAGTCAGGGGCTAGAGAGAGGGCTCAGCAGGTAAGAGCACCGACTGCTCTTCCAAAAGTCATGAGTTCAAATCCCAGCACCCACATGGTGGTTCACAATCATCCCTAGAGATATCTGATGCCCTCTTCTGGTGTCTGAAAACAGCTACAGTGTACTTACATATAAATGAATAAATAAATCTTTAAAAAGAGAGAGAGAGAGAAAACCACCAGTCCAGAAGCGAGCCTCCACTGACGGAGAATACCTTTTCCACCTAAACATACCAATAACCAGAAGAAAGGGACAGTCTGCTAGTCTGTTGCCAGCTAAGGGTCGTGCTTGGAGACTTTTTATTATGTCTACAAATTACTGGATGTCTGTCATTGGCTGTAAGTCCTATAGAGGCCAGAAGAGGGTGTCAGATTCCCTCCGGGGGGATCAGATCTGGAGCTGGAGTTAAAGGTAGTTGTGGGTCACCCGTGTGGGTACTGGGGACCAACCTGGGGTTCTCTGTAAAAGCAATACCCTTTCTCAACCACTAAGTCACCTTGCTACCCCACAAAGACTGTGTGGGAATGTTTGTTTTTAAAGGGGGGGGGGAGGGACTAGTGAATATCCAACTTACAAAGTCAGGAGACCAACCAACTCAAAAATGGATGTGAATGCAGTTGGGGTTACTCACGGTCCAGAGCAGAGCACCCCCGCACCCCACACCCCCAGCAGAGTGAATCTCATTGTTAGTACAGAAATCACAGTAACCGTCTAGGGAAGTGCTAATATCAGCCTGTAAATGTCTTATTTCCTAATATGAAATCCTTTCTTACAGCCTAAACTAACCTTGAAGTCTTTGTATATAGTGCAGATACTAGCCTCAAACAGAGATCCTCCTGCCTCAGGCACCTGCCTGCTGGGATGACTGGCACGTGTCACCTGGTTTTAATCATGTCAAATCACAACTGCAATATTTCAAGTCCTTAAGAACCCAGTGAGGGACACTACTGCATATCACGCCCACTTCTGTTCCTCCCAGTGACCTATGATCGTTACCATAGTACCCACAGCCCTAACCCCAATCCAACACAACCCTATTACAGGGCTGCCTACCTGCCCCTCTACCCCCCACCAAGTCATTAACAGTGAAGTGAGCTGGGCCATAATCTGATGAGACCAACCTTGAATGATTTTCTCCTTATTAAGTCTTGTTTCGCCACTAAAAGAAAAAAAAAAAACTGTTACCAAATTATTTTTGAAAAGGGGGAAAAAATAACAATGAAGAGCAGTGAGATTCACAACAAATCTTAAACCTAAAAATCTAAATATTTTCTTTCCAATCTTCTACCCTGACTCTTGTATTCCAAATCAAGCTACCCCTAAAACAAATGTAAATGGATGAGGAAATCAATGTTAAAGGAACTGCTGGGGGGCGGGGGAGCTGTTTTGTGTACACATTAGTTTTATTTAAGAGGAGGCAGCCTCGTTAAAATAATCGTATTGATTGACGTAACCAGGGCAGCCATCTGTGAGCTGCGGCCCTGAAGGAGCACGTGACAGGCGTGAAAACGGAAGAAGTCTGAGGACCCGTAGCGCCCAGAACTGACCCTAGTCCTGGAATGGGGGTAGTCATACTGTGAGGTAGCTATTGCCACCTTGCAGACCAACTGTGTGCCCAACTCAAGTGTGGCTACACTTTGAGGAATTAAAAGTCAAAACAATCCCAATCTTAAAGCAACCGGCAGACCAACAGGACTGACTGCAAAGATTTCCAGGAAATAAATGGGTAAACTGAGGCTGGAGGAGAGAGGTGAGGGGGAGTCACATGGGCAAGCCTAGATGCCAGGCTAGACCTAGAATAAAAATCACCAAGTAGCGAGGGCTAGGGGCATGGCCAGGTGGTCAAGTGAGCACCGCACAGGCTAAGGGCCGGGCTGGGATCTCCACTCTGGAGAAAGCCAGGCATGGCGACGTGTGCCTGTAATCTGGGCACTGTCAATCGCCGGCCTCCACACGCAGTGACTCTGAACACTGTTCATTCCTTAAAAGCAAGCACAGAACACAGATTCCGTCTAAGACACATCGAGGGGGGCTGGAGAGATGGCTGGTGAGTAACGGAAGCGTTGCTCGGGCGGAGGACTAGGGACTGTGCCCCGCGTCCACACGGCGGCTCACAACTCAGTCCCAGAGGAGCTAATACCCTCCCTTCTGACCTCAGGCGCACGTGTGACACTCAAGTGCATATACTCAGGCAAAACATTCATGTACATTTAAAAACAGACAAACTACAAAGCCTGTGAGGTAAGAGAACAGTCTCCACAGTAGAGGACGGGAAGGTGAGGTTGAAATAACATTCAAGTGCTGACTCCTTAGAAATGAGGGAAACAAGCCGGGTGTGGTGGCGCACGCCTGTAATCCCAGCACTTGGGAGGCAGAGGCAGGTGGATTTCCGAGTTCGAGGCCAGCCTGGTCTACAGAGTGAGTTCCAGGACAGCCAGGGCTACACAGAGAAACCCTGTCTCGAAAAACCAAAAAAAAAAAAGAGGGAAACAAAAAATCTGGATCAAAGAAAGAAACAATGGAAGGCTATATCAATAGGTCCAGGCACAATGACACATGCCGTTTCCAGGCACAATGACACATGCCGTTTCCAGCATGGCCTAGGTGGGGACAGAATGACATGATTCCTGCCCCTGGGACAGGGCCAGCAGGTTTGGTCCTCTAAGTGTCAAAGGCTGTCATGGGCACGCCTTGTTTGTATACTAATATAAATATTTTAAGGTTCTCCTTCAAAGAATGTCCTTCCTGTTAACGGTAAGAATCCGATGAGAATCAGAGACAGCAGGAGTCCAGAAGGTGAAGGAGTGGCTAGTGTCAGACCTTCAGAACAACCCTTAAGGCTGTGGAAAAGAACTCTAAAAACATGGGTTCAAAAATATGCAATTTCCCGGGGTGGGGGGGGGCGCTGGAGAGATGGTTCAGCGGTTAAGAACACCAACTGCTCTTCCGAAGGTCCTGAGTTCAAATCCCAGCAACCACATGGTGGCTCACAGCCATCCATAACAAGGTCTGATCCCTCTTCTGGTGTGTCTGAAGACAGCTACAGTGTACTTACATACAATAAATAAATAAATCTTTTAAAGAATATGCAATTTCTCAAAAAATCAGGATGTAACATGAATTATAAGAGGGGCTTCACGAAACTAAAGGGACTAAAGTAACTGTGCCGTGAGCCAACTTGTCAGAAAGATACTTTTCTGTTTATGCTTCCAAAGGCAGTCCTGAGTTCAGGGTTGGCCTGGGGCAGAGCAAGGCTAGGCCTAGGTGTGGTAGAAATGGTAATTTCAGGACAGGGTCCCACCTAGCTAGTTTAAGCTCTGTGCTTCTCGGAAGCAGGCAGATCTCAATTCCTTTGCAAGGTTAGAAGAAAATGTGGGTTTGCAGTCTCCTAAGAATAAGGAGGCTGGGGTGGGTCATGGGAAGCTGACTCACAGGATAATCCAAAGGGCCTGGGGTAGATGACTGCATTGATATGTAAAAGACTGGGCTTGTGATCCGAAAGAGAAGAGCTATCCAGAATTTTTTATTTCTTTTCTTTTCTTTTCTTTTCTTTTCTTTTCTTTTCCCTTTCTTTCTTTCTTTCTTTTTTTTTTTTTTTTTTTTTTTTTTTTTTAGTTTTTTGAGACAGGGTTTCTCTATGTAGCCCTGGCTGTCCTGGAACTCATTCTGTAGACCAGGCTGGCCTCGAACTCAGAAATCCGCCTGCCTCTGCCTCCCAAGTGCTGGGATTACAGGCATGCGCCACCACCGCCTGGCAAATTTTTTCTTAGAATAGCAAGAGAGAACTGCTTGGAGAACTGTCTTGAGCAGAACGTAGAGAACGGTCTGGAGAAAACAGAACAGGGAGAAAGCTGCCTCCAGCAGCACACAGGCTACCAGTGTGGAGCCACGATTGGACTTCCGAGTCGTTTGTTTTCACCACTCCCAGACACCCCTTCTCTCAGAGCCCCTCTTCAACCCAAGGCTGGTCCTTGTAACTCAAGAGGCAGAAGCAAGTGGAACTTTGTGAGTTCAAGACCAGCCTGAGCTACATAGTTCCAGCCAGAGCTACACAGTGAGTATCTGTCTCAAGGACAAAGTGTAAGGGGTGTAGCCAGTGGTAGAGCTCTTGCTTACCATGCGGGGCCTCAGGTTCAATACTCAGCATGGCAAAATAAAAAGTAACCAAAATACAAGTAAGTAAATAAATATGGTCTCATATGGGTAGAGCAGTAATAGGGACAAGAACTGTTTTGGTTCCTAAACATACAGGTATTTAAAAAATGTATGATTACATAAATGAGATTACTGCGTTTGGAACTGTTTAGGTCTTGGAAAAACCAAGACTACTGACGGCCCACTATTAATAAAGAGTTCCTACATATACTATAGCAGCTTCTTAAGAAACAGCCACCAAGGGGCTGGAGAGATGGCTCAGAGGTTAAGAGCACTGACTTCTCTTCCAGAGGTCCTGAGTTCAATTCCCAGCAACCACATGGTGGCTCACAACCGTCTTCTGTAATGGGATCCGATGCCCTCTTCTGGTGTGTCTGAAGACAGCTACAGTGTACTCATATACATAAACACATCTTTAAGAAGAAACAGCCACCAAAAAAGGGCGTTAACCTCTGACATACAGACAGGTCAGCAGCAGAGGCTGGGCTGGGCACACCACTGTTCCCAACTTAAAGAAAGAAATTGTGTCCTGGGTTCTCTTCCTATCTCAGCTTTAAAATCTTCCTGAGAGCCGGGCAGTGGTGGCACATGCCTGTAATCCAGCACTTGGGAGGCTGAGACAGAGACAGGCGGATTTCTGAGTTCAAGGCCAGCCTGGTCTACAGAGTGAGTTCCAGGACAGCCAGGGCTACACAGAGAAACCCTGTCTTGAAAAACAACAACAACAACAACAACAACAAACAAACAAAAAACAGAACTGTGGGGGCTAGAGAGATGGCTCAGGGGGTAAGAGCACTGACTGCTCTTCCAGAGGTCCTGAGTTCAATTCCCAGCAACCACATGGTGGCTCACAACCATCTATAATGGAATCCAATGCCACGAGAGTGACAGTGTATTCACATGCATAAAGTAAATGAATAAATCTTTAAAAAAAAAAGAACTGCTTTTAAGTAGAAGTATCATCCTCCCAATTGCTCCCAGCAAGAGGCAAAGAAGCACCCTCACTGTGCACATTTAAACACAAGAATGGGGTAGGGCCAAGGGAGAAGGCTCAGGCCGTAGGTAAATCACTCCCTATATAAGCACAAGTACCTGGGTTTCATAACTAAAGGGAAAACGTGGGTGGGCCGATAATCCCAGCACTGGGGAGCTGGAGCCAGCCTAACACAATCAGAAACCTCCAGAACCAATGAAAGACCTGGGCTGGAGAGGTGGTCAAGAGCTGGCTGGTGACTCACAACTCTGTAACTCCAGTTCTGGGGGTGGGGGGTAGGGGGATCTGCTGCCCTCTTCTGGCCTCTGGGGGGACTGCATGCACATGATACACAGATATTCCTACACGCAAAAATCTAAGTAAATCTTTATTTATTTATTTATTTTAAAAAAGGTGATGATCTCCCTCCCTCCCTCCCTCCCTCCCTCCCTCCCTCCCTCCCCCCCCTCTCTCTCTCTCTCTCCCCCGTCCCTGAGTAAAATCTCTCCATTTGGGCAGTGGCCATTCTTTTGAACACTGACTGAAAAAAATCCAAGTGACAGGATAGGTTTGCAAAGGCACCGCCCCACATCTAGTGATTCTTTCCAGTAAGAGGTAAAGAAAAAAATGGATGCGAGTTAGTGAACAATTTCCTTTAGCTGTAAGTAGATCCCTGCTGGGGCTGGAGACAGATGTTCCGTGGGGACGAGGGCTTGCTCTGTAAGAACTGAGCTGGGAGCCGGGCGTAGGTGCCTGAACCCAGTGCTGGTGGCTGGGGGAGAGGCAGGAGGATCGCTGGGGCATGCCGGCCGCCAAATTAACTTCAGGCTCAGTGAGTTACTAAGACTCTTCTGTCTCCCCACCTACATGTGTAATACACCCCCAACACACACACACACACACACACACACACACACACACAACTGCTACCTTTCAGCGTCTAGCAGGCAGTTTTGAACTCAAGCCACGTTATAAATATTCAAAGATTACATAACCCAAAATAGAACTGCTTCCTCAAAACCCGTGTAAATATTTAGTATTACAGCTTTTTATCAGCTTTAAAGGGTTTCTATAAATCCTTGAGGCAGGTGTTTAAAGTTAGTTTAGGGGACGGGCAAGGCCCAGCAAGCCCTTTGCTAGGGAGCCACTCCCCCCCCCCCCAGAAGGCGGAGGCTGCGGAAAGGTCAGAGCAATGTATTTGGACGGGAGTCGAGGATGCCTCGCTCGTTTTCAAATTCTGCAGGGTGATCCATTTCTAAAACAGAACACCAGGCTCCACAGAAGCCTAGACACTTATGCCAAGATCTGAAGTCTCATGACCTGCCATTTATAGGCCCTGTGGGCGGGGGAGGGGTGCTGCATGGGACACCATGGGGACACACAAGACACAAGGCAGGCCCTACTCGGGTTGTAGGTTACCATTTGCCGTTACTCAAAAGTTAGTTCCCGGCTCAGGTTTACGTGCTTAATCCCTTGTTAGATCCTTATAAGGATTCTAGTTCAACAGACAGCGTCAACCTAACCACAGCCCGGAAGCCGATCTTTGTGGGAAGTCAGCACAGGTCACAGCACGTTTATTCCAGCGTGTAAATTCCCGCCTCACCTGATATCACCTGATCCTTAATCCCCCTTTACCAACCACCTCAATTGCAAACACAGATTTGAAGGCTAGTCCCTTGGAAAAATAACAAAAAATAAATAAATTACGGTTTGTTAAAAAATATTAAAAGCTTTAAGAGCTGGCTAAAAAAATGGAAGTAAAATGGTTTTACACGTGACTGACTAACACAATACTCGAGAGAACCCGGGCCTCTGAGGCTGTTGTGTCCGAA
The DNA here is from genome assembly GCA_964023405.1 of Apodemus agrarius. NCBI lineage: Eukaryota > Metazoa > Chordata > Mammalia > Rodentia > Muridae > Apodemus > Apodemus agrarius. Next base: position 158,158,298 of record OZ030006.1, read on the forward strand.
CACTCTACGGCCTCCCTGTGTGGGGTTACAATGCTGCCACTCGCATGGGGGAATTACAGTTCAATACTAATGAGAGCCTTGAAGTTCCGAATCCAGGGTGTTCTAGTCCAAAAATGACCACCTCCATTTCAAAATGCGGAAAAAAAAACAGAGAGACGACTCAGCAACTAGAGGACTGACTACTCTTCCAGAGAACCCAGGCTCAATTCCCAGCACCCACGTAGCAGGTTAACAACCGTCCAGAGCTCCAGTTCGAGATCTGACCCGCTCCTCTGGCCTCTTTGGGCACCAGGGACACGCGTGCTACACAGACATACATGCAGACACCTATACACATAAAATACATAAGTTAATTAATAAAACAATTTAAAACATGACAAATTAAGATAAACAAGATTTCATCATGAAAGATTTGGTTAGACAGGGGAAATGGCTTTAAATTTCTCTTGTATTATATAGTACAGCTCAATGGAATTAGCCAACTTTTCCATGAGCCATTATGTTTACCTTTGGTGACTAACAGGCAAATTTGAGAGAGTGCTCTTGACCAGCCAGGCTTATATCTGCCACAAGTCCAACTGAAAGAGGGAACCTGGGACGACCAGGAGAGCAGCTGGCCACAGCCCTGTCTATTTCAACACACTTGTCTTCCTGTGTCTAAAAGAGAATAAAACTTTGAGACAGGATTTCACTGTGTACCTCTGGCTGCTATGTAGCCCAGGCTGGCCTTAAACTCCTCTACCTGACTGCTGCGGTTTTAGGAGTGCTTGCCACGACTGTTGAAGAAAAGTACTCTTACTACCTGCTAAGATTTTAGCAGGTGATATTTCCAAGTAACCTTCGAACACTAGGCTTTAAGGTCATTAAGAAGCGGAGAACAGTGGGTTAATTTGCTCTGGTTCAAATACCTGTCCCACAACTTTGTTACCTGGAGTTTGACTCCCCTTACCCACCAGTGACTCACAGCCACGCTCTAGCCACACAGATGCTGCCCATTAAGAATCTAAGTCGGGGGCTGGTGAGATGGCTCAGTGGTTAAGAGCACCGACTGCTCTTCCAAAGGTCCTGAGTTCAAATCCCAGCAACCACATGGTGGCTCACAACCATCTGTAACAAGATCTGATGTCCTCTTCTCTGATGTCCTCTTCTGGAGTGTCTGAAGATGGCTACAGTGTACTTACATGAAATAAAATATATCTTAAAAAAAAAAAAAGAATCTAAGTCGGAACCGGGCGTGGTGGTGCACACCTGTAATCCCAGCACTTGGGAGGCAGAGGCAGGCAGATTTCTGAGTTCCGAGGCCAGCCTGGTTTACAAAGTGAGTTCCAGGACAGCCAGGACTACACAGAGAAACCCTGTCTCAGAAAAGAAAAGAAAAGAAGAGGGGAGGGGAGGGGAGGGGAGGGGGAAGGGGAGGGGAGGGGAGGGGAGGGGGAGGAGGAGGGGGAAGGGGAGGGGAGGGGGAGGGGGAGGGGGAGGGGGAAGGGAGGGGAGGGGAGGGGAGGAGAGGAGAGGAGAGAAGAGAAAAGGAGAGGAGAGAAGAGAAGAGAAGAGAAAAGAAAAGAAGAGAAAGAAAAAAGAATCTAAGTCGGGCTGGTTTCCCAAGCCCAGTTTTCCTATAGCTTCAAAGGGGCTTGCTTTCCCAGCCAGGTCCAGAATGTTCTCAGGTTGAAAAGAGGACAAGGGGGCTCATGTTCCTTCAGTGCTCCCAAGAAAGCTGTGTCATCTCCCAGAACATTCTAGAAAACACAGGGAGAGTGACACAGAAAGACATGGGGAACACGATTTCTAATTTAGCCACTAAAATCCCTGAATCCTAAAGGTCTACTTCACATGATGCTGGAGATCACCTTCCTATAATGAGGAATCTGGAGAGAAAAGGCATCCGTTGAAGGCCTGACAAGGTTCAAGCGCCGTCAGCGCTCCTATGAGCCCCTAGGAAGACGAAAGGGTGACTGGTCCTGCTCTGAGGATCTATTCTGAGAAGCCTTGACTACACAGGTGAGAGTCGGCTGCGTTTTATCTGAGCTTTGCTTACTGAAGAACAAGTTATTTAATTCTCCAGTATATTTCTTCCTCTCTGCTGCCATGCGCGCCATGGCATGCCTCCATTTGGTTCTCTAACCCGGCGAGATTTGCAAGACTGAAGCCACCAATCTGCTTATCTTATCAGGACGCAGGTCAGAAAGATTAGTCTGTCCTCAGATGCCTAGCCGGCGAGGCTGCTTCTAGCTGGAGCCCGAATCCCAACCAACCAACCAACGCCTTGAAACTTCCCTCCTCTCACCCACCCTGAATTTGCCTACCATCATCACCGGGCAAACATGCACTGAGAAGGAAAACGATAACCTAAAGCCGGATTCTGCTCCATGAATTTGATAAAAATGTTTGTTCAAGGTGATGCAGTCCACAGGAGAAGAGCTCGGATCCTCTATTTTTCTTTTTTTTTCTCAGAACAGTAACCTCCGAAGAGAGGTAAATTTCAAAAGTATCCCTGAGGCGAGGAGAAAGGGGGGCGGCGCGTAAGAAAACAAGGCAAACAGCATTGGACAGGTAAGGTGTGGCCCTGCAATTCTGAAAACTCTGGAATTTATTAGGGAGCAGAAAGGTCACATTGAGAAGTCGAGAGGCTGGGTCATGCCTTCAGTCAATGGCTGGGAACCTTGATCATGTGCTTCTCCACACTTCTTTCCTCGGGAAAAGGCAAGGCTATTGACAGTTAAGACCTGTCTTCCTCACTCAGGGTGTCACGGATAAAAGATTGGACACGAGAGGACGCAAAGGAAAAGTACATGGAAAGCCCACCCTCCCCGGATTGGAGCGCGTAGAGACCAGAAGAGACCCAGGCCAGGAAGCTCCCGGCAACTGCGACAGATACTCACTGGCGGATGACGGTCAAGGCGAAGCGCGGCATCTTGGACCAAGTCGCGTGAGCTACAACCCGGCGCTGCAGCACCTCGCCGCGCCTGACTGCGGGGCTACTTTGCCTGCACTACTTCCGTCTGCCCTGCGGACCGGCTCCGTGGCTATTGGTCGAGGCGACTGAACGTCACCACAGGGCTGCCAATAGGAGCGGAGACTGAAACCTGGAGAGGCCCCGCCCAGACCAGTGGCGCTTGCGCCCCTGCGCGCCAGCCTGTGATTGGCGCCTGGCAGGTGCGCGCGGCCCCGCCCTGGGTTAACGCCCTGGAGTCTTGCCAGAGCTAGACCGCCGCCTGCACCTTGGGGCAGATAAGGACTGCTTTGATTCTTTAATGCCGAACTGATTTGAGGAAGGCGTGCAAGGTGCAGGGCCTATAGTGTGCAGAGGCCATGGCTCTCTCTCTCTCATGGTTACACAGCCAGACTGTTAGCTGTTATCTTTTACCTGGGAAGTGAGGTCAAACTGGGTATGTAGATCTAAACCAAAAACTTTTGTCAGGCCCTTTTCTGGCCTTCTGCTTTGCTGGGCCTGATCCTCCCAAACATTATTACCAAGTATTTTCGCTAATGCTGCTGCCATTTATAATTAAGTCACTCCAGAAGTCTCCACTGTTGTATTAAGAGTTGAATCCAACCACTCCTTAAAATAGTTCCAGTTGTAATGAATGTTATCTGTTGTTAATCTAGAGGAAAGGCTTTTCCTTAAAACAAATGCAGGGACGTAGGTCTTGTATTAAACCCGTTGGGAGGGTTTGGGGAGTTGACTCAACTCTCTCTCTCTCTCTCTCTCTCTCTCTCTCTCTCTCTTTTTGGTTTTTCTAGACAGGGTTTCTCTGTGTAGTCCTGGCTGTCCTGGAACTCACTCTGTAGACCAGGCTGGCCTCGAACTCAGAAATCCGCCTGCCTCTGCCTCCCAAGTGCTGGAATTACAGGCGTGTGCCACCACGCCCGGCTTCAACTCTCTTAAGAGCATTGATTACTTGCTCATCTAGAGAACCAGGTTCAAAGCCCAGTACACCCACAGCAGGCTATCAAACATCTGTAACTCCAGGCCCAGGAAATCTGTTCCCTTCTTCTGACCTCTGGGCTCACGGTATGCACAGACATTCAGGCAAAGCACCTATACACATAAAATAAAAATAAATCTCAATAAATATATAGATGTCTTCAAGACCGAGACTGAGCCTCTAATTCTCAGCCTCTAATGATAAGAACATAGGGATAAAAGAGCTATAGGGGGTCACAGTCTGTGCCCAGCAAGCTAGGCCTGGCCACCTAGCCTCCCTAAGACAATTGAGAGCCAAATAAATAGTGAGGAAAAGGGAGAAAAAGGAGGTTTATTCAATGTAACCACTGTTCCTCCCCTCAGTCCATCCGTAGGATCTTAATTTTCTCTGAAATTTTTATGGGAGCTAAGAGACAGACATGGCCGCCCACAGAAGAATGTCTCAGCTCCGCCTGTCCCTAACAAGTGATGTTCCTCCCAGAGAGAGTTCCCTCCTCTGACTGCCTTCAGGACTTTTTCTCCCTCCAGCAAGAGATTCCTGGGGAGACTCCCAGTTTCCTGGGAATCCGCTGTGTCAACAGACTCATAGCCAAAGAGAGGGTGCAAGAGTCTCTTTTGGATATATTTTATTCTTGCCAAGTGTGGTGGCACTTAACCCCAGGACTCAGGAGTCAGAGGCAAGAAAATCTTCTGAGTTTTAGGTCACCCTGGTCCACACAGGGAGTTGCAGGCATCAGGGGTTACATTGTTAGCCCCTGTCATGATGATGATGATGATGATGATGATGATGATGATGATGATGATGAAATAATGAGCTGGCTAGTTTTATGTCAACTTGACACAAGCTACCGTTGCCTGAAAGAAGTCTTAGTTAGGGTTTCATTGATGTGAAGAGACACTGTGATGGCTACTCCCAGCTGCTAATTTGACTATGTCTGGAATGAGCTACAATCCAGAAATGGGGGCAGGGCTAGGATCCAGATCTTGAGGCTGGAAGACATAGGCTTTTGATCTGGAGTTTGAGGCACGGTGGCCATGGATAGCTTAGGTTAGGCCCAGGCAAGGTGATAACACGCCTTTAATCCCAGGAGACCATGGCAAGCAGATCCCTGAGTTCAAGGCCAGCCTGGGACAGAGCAAGTTCCGAGTAAAGAACAGCTCAGTTCCAGGTGTGGTGATGCACACCTCTACTCTGGACCACACCCTCTGCCGGAGGCCTACATAAGGACAAGGGAGGAAGAAAAGCTTCCCCCCTCCCTGCCAGCACATCTGATGGAACTTGCTTCTTCAGCATTCCCGCTCACACGGAAGACCAGCAAAAACACCAGCCTGGTGGGACTGAGCAACTACTAGAGTCTTAGACTTCCCTTTCACAGGTGCTCACTGCTGGGTTGGTTAGTTGGACTACAGACTATGTCATTTCAATAATTTCCTTTAATATAGAGAGACATTAATAAGTTCTATTACTCTCGAGAACCCTGACCAATACAGACACCATGACCAAGATAAACATTTAATTGGGGCTGGTTTACAGTCTCAGAGGTTCAGTCCATTATCGTCAACACAGGAAGCATGGCAGCATCTAGGCAGGCGTGGTGCTGGAGGGGTTGAGAGTTCTACATCTTGACCTAAAGGCATCCAGAAGGAGACTGACTCTTCCACACTGGGCGGAGCTTGAGCACCAGGAGCCCTCAAAGCCCGCCTACACAGTGACACACTTCCTCCAACAAGGCCACACCTCCTAATAGTGTGCCACCTCCCCTGGTCCAAGCATATCCAAACCACCACAGAAGGGAACCTCAGTTAAGAAAATTCCTCCATAGCCGGGCAGTGGTGGCGCACGCCTTTAATCCCAGCCCTTGGGAGGCAGAGGCAGGCGGATTTCTGAGTTCGAGGCCAGCCTGGTCTACAGAGTGAGTTCCAGGACAGCCAGGACTACACAGAGAAACCCTGTCTCGAAAAACCAAAAAAAGAAAAAGAAAATTCCTCCATAGTGTCTAGCTGTAGGACTTTTTTTTTTAATTAGTGATTGATGGAGGAGTGCCCAGCCCATTAGAGGACTGATACTGTTCTTGGACTGAGAAAGCCATGCCGAGCAAGCCCACAAGCAGCACTCCTCCACGCCCTCTGCTTCAGCTCCTGCCTTCAGGTTCCTGCCTGTTTTGAGTTCCTGTCCTGACTTCTTCAATGATACACTAAAATGTGGAAGTGTAAGCAAAATAAACTCATTCCTTCCCAGCTTGATTTTGGTGCTTTATCACAGCAGTAGAACTGAGATGATGACTACTGATATCTATATCTATATCTATATCTATATCTATATCTATATCTATATCTATATCTATATATCTCTATCTCTCTCTCTCTCTCTCTATATATATATATATATATATATATATATATATATATATATAATCTTCTTGCTAGGCAGGCTGTTTAACTATAAGCCCAAGCATTATATGGATCATAATTAATGTTGGATGTGTTGTCTTTATGTATTCTTAGCTAAGTCCTTAAGTCTGACAGTCTATGTGTGATGATTTCCCAATTATAGTTTAGATAAAAGATAGAATGTTTGAGACAGATTCAAAACCATGTACCATGCATCATTGCATTTGACCTTGCAGCAACTGGGAGGGAGACAGAACAGGTAGGCTTTCTTATCTTCAGTACAGAGATGAGAAATGTGGCCTCAAAAGAAACTAAGGCAGTTTGTCTAGCCTCACAAAGCTAGTTGGCACAGAGCTCGTTCAGAGACCTCAAACTTCACTCCCAATGGATCATCCCGCAGAGGAATTTTAATCCCACAACTTGGCTGCTCCCACAAGGGATCACATCCAAAGACCTAGGTCTGTGTGATCCTGACCTTTAACCCCTCTGGTGGAAGTACTAACATGCCCTTGATTCACATTTTAAATCCCAAACAAGTGATATCTCATTGGTGATTCAGAGAAAGAATTGATGAATAAGAGAAAGATTTGACAAGATGAGTCAGAAACAGGATATGCCCAACTTATGAGAATGGCACAGGAAAGAGAGGCTACTTAAGGGAGCAGGGTGGGGGCAGACACAGAGACAGACAGACAGACAGACAGACATGGGGGGAGAGAAGGAGGGAGGGAGGGAGAGGGAGAGTGAAGTTTCATATTAGAACAGATTGCCAGAGAGTGAGTTTGAGGCCAAGCAGAGCAATTCAGTCAGAATCCCAGAGAAGCCAGTTTGTTTGTTTGTTTGGTTGGTTGGTTTTGGGGTTTTTTTTTCAAGACAGGGTTTCTCTGTATAGCCCTGGCTGTCCTGGAACTCACTCTGTAGACCAGGCTGGCCTCAAACTCAGAAATCCGCCTGCCTCTGCCTCCCAAGTGCTGGGATTACAGGCGTGCGCCACCACGCCCGGCTGAGAAGCCAGTTTGAATCAGTCAGCTCGGAGATATTTGGGTCAGAACAGCTAAGGTGAAACAGCCAATAAGAGTTCAGAAAGAGAGAGTAAGTTTATTCAGCAGTAAGCCTCTGAGATGACAATTATATCTAGTGAATAGAAGTTATATTTACACTACCCAGCAGAGCTCCAGAAAAACTAAATCTGATTACACCTATGAGGAAATGCTCCTGACACTTGTGTGTTTATAGCGTTTAGTCATTTTTGGCCCTGAGAGTTAGCCGTGTGGAGCCCTTCTCTTCTCACTAAGTTCCTCTCTGCCATGGCCCTCCACTGTATTTATTTATTTATTTATTTTTAGATTGGCTTTTGGTTGGTTAGTTGGTTTTTGGTTTTTCCAGACAGGGCTTCTCTGTATATTCCTGGCTGTCCTGGAACTCACTCTATAGACCAGAGATCTGCCTGCCTCTGCCTCCTAGGGGTGCTGAGATTAAAAGTATACAGCACCATACATGTCCCTCTACTTTATTTATTGAGGGTTTCTCAGTGAACTTGAAGCCCCATGGTTCATCTAGACTGGCTGACCAACAAGCCCCAGGTATCCTCCTGTCTCCACCCCTACCCCCAGCCCTGGGATTAGAAGCATGCACCTTACATAGGCAGGGGCAAGGAGATCAGAAGTTCAAGGACATCCTTGGCTTGCCTTTCACATGGGTACTAGGGATCAAACTCAAGGACTCGGGATTATGGGGCAGACATCTCACAGCTTTTAAATTAAGTCATTTGGACTGGAGAGATAGCTCAGCAGTTAAGAGCACTGACTGCTCTTCCAGAGGTCCTGAGTTCAGTTCCCAGCAACCACATGGTGGCTCATAACCATCTGTAATGGGGATCCAATACCCTCTTCTGGTGTGTCTGAAGATAGCTATGGTGTACTCATATACATGAAATAAATAAAATCTTTAAAAAAAATAAATGAAGTCATTTAATGAATCTAAATTAAAATGTATTGAAGATTCACCAGAATATATAGCATCTAAAGTAGTTGATGGATAGAAATACAAATTTCAGACTAGCTATCATAATCTATAAAACAGTGAATCTAGACAGCACCCTATAAGTATGTGCAGTCTTTATATGCCAATTATAAAACAATCTGCTAAACTAAAGAAGGACTCATTAGAGTACAAACAGGACCCTAAGTCTAAAGCCAAAGAAGACAGAGTGAACCATGCCTGTAATCCTAGCACTCCAGAGTCTGGGGCAGGAAGTCTCAGGTTGAAGACCACATAGCTAGTTCAGAGTTCTGGGCCTGGAGTACCTAGGAAGACACTCTCCAAAACAAGCAACAAAAGGAACAATTCCCATTCAAGTATAGACTAGAGGCTTTCAGGGGCCAGAGAACTGCAACTCTGTGGTAGAGGGAGCTAGCTATCTGCGACTGTGTGCTGCACAGGCAGATCTTCTCGGGTTTCCAGAGGCTTAGGCTGCAGCGGTTTATACCGGCATTAAAGAGGGAAATGCTTGGATTTACCGGCAGGAACCTTCATGCGCCGCCGCTGTCATAACTGATTACATGCCGGACCCTGAGGGAAGAATAGGATCCCGAAAGCAACAGAAAATCAAGGCTACACGGCAAACCATCTGTTTTATGCAGCCACTGAGAAATAATAATGCAGCCAATGATCCAAGCAAGAGGGGCCTGCCAGGCCTACTGTGCCCAAGCTCTCCAGCAGCTTGGTAGCTGGGGGGGCGGAGGAGGATTGGATTTGGCAGTGGGTCTGCCAACACCTGACATCTGTCACCAGGACCTCCCGATGACGCTCATGATTGCCAACCTTTTCACCGACAGACAGTTGAAGGCCGCCTCCCTCAGCCCGCCGTGCTTCTGGGGACCTCACTATTATTTGAAGACATGTATCCAGTAATCCCTTTTCATGCCTTGCCGTTTACCCGTCACTTTGTGGGGGGGAAAGAGCTCTTTCCCAGGCCAGGTTCATGGCTCTTTGGAAGCGATAGCAGCGTCGCCGTGAAGGGGTATTATGACAGTCCTACGTGCTGACTGGGATGGCTACCCTTATCAGTAGTCTCTGCTAAGGGCCTCAGAAATGTCTTCTTCATGCCTGGACTAGCCTCACTCTTGGGGGAGGGAAAGCATGTATGTTTATGACACTGTTAAGGAAAATTAAGCCTGTGCTTCATGGCTACGGTCAAGTTTAGCTGATTACATGCCGGATGATTACATGGAAAAGGATTTTTTTTCCTTTCTTTTTCTTTCTTTTTCTTCCTCTTTTTCTTTTTGTCTCACTGTGTAAATCAGGCTGCCCTGGACCTCTTCCATAGACTAGGCTGACTTTGAACTCACAGAGATCTGCCTACCTCCGCCTCTCAGCACTGGACTGGAATGCATGTGATACTGTATCTGGCTTCTTAGGGAAGTTTTCTGTGTCCCAAACTTTACAAAGACTGCCTCCTTCAATCCTCCCAGTAATCCTGCAAACTCTCCTACCTTAAAAGGCACAAGAGACTAAAAGCTCAAACCATTAGGGTCTGTTAGTCATGGGGTTCACAGCCGGCTCTTACAGCTTAAGCATCCCCCCCCTCTTATGACATCCCAATTCTCCATCTCAGTTTCACTACATAGTGTATAAATGTGTGACAGGGTTAATAATTTCCCAGGTAGGTATCGAGCTGTGGGGCTATGATTGGGAAGGCCACACAGGCTGGCAGAATGCTTGGGAAAAGCTGTTTAGGCTGGCAATGTAGTTCAGATGGATGGTATACTGCTTGCCTAGGACACAAAGACCTTAGTTCAATTCCCAGCACTGCATAAACCAGGTACTGTGGTCCACACCTATCTGTTGGCAGAGGGAGGCAGAGGCAGGAGGGATCAGAAGCTCAAGGTCATCCTTGGCTACAAAGCGAGTTTGAGCACGGCTTGACCTCCTGTCTCCACAAAACAAAAATAGGAGTGAGTGTTTAAATGTCTGATATTTGAAACTTTCCTAGGTGGTCAAGTTTGGGGGGTTTAGAGTGGTTTTTTTTTTTTTGTTTTTGTTTTTGTTTTTTTTTTAAATTTCAGAGAGCTTTCTGGGTTTGTGTTATGTGTGTGGAACTTAAGGTTGTGCCACCCTAAAACTGAACGTCTGAAATCGGAAACTGTGAAGAGGCATGAGGGGCAGACGAGGCAGATCTGGGATGTGCCTCATGGCGAGCTCCCTACTTTGTTTCTCAAGACTCCAGCTAGGTCAGATTAGGAAGCCCCAGGGATCCACTGCCTGGATCCACGTCAGGACCAAGGTTACAAGTGAGCCTGGGGCTCGAACTTGGATCCTCAGAGCCTTGCATGCTAAGTACACTCGACCAGATGAGCCACCCTCCTGGCCCCTCATACCAGAGACTTTTTAAAGGATCCTATTGAAAGGAAAGAATCTGAGGAGCTTTGACGTTTCGCTATGTTGTTGGCCGTGCCCAGAAGGCCATGCTGACCTGATCGTGAGTGGAAATGCCTGTCTAATTTTAATTCACACCTTCATTTCCTGGGTGGTTGTAACACGATCAGCGTTGCCAGACCTCAGCTTGTTGCGTCTCAGAGAGAATGTGATGGTCTGAGGGATGGCCTGTGCTTTCCGCCCCCCCCCCCAGGTATGGGCCTCTGTGTGTGTGTGTAAGTGTGCAAGCATCCATGCGGAAGGGGCCACAGTTCAACCTTAGGTGTCATTCCTCAGGAGCCTTTTGCCTTTTTTTTTTTTTAAAGATTTATTTATTATTATATGTAAGTACACTGTAGCTGTCTTCAGACACACCAGAAGAGGGCGTCAGATCCCATTACGGATGGTTGTGAGCCACCATGCGGTTGCTGGGATTTGAACTCAGGACCTCTGGGAGAGCAGTCGGTGCTCTTAACCGCTGAGCCACCTCACCAGCCCGCCTTTTGCCTTTTAAAAAAAAAAATCGTTATTTTATTGTATGTGTGTGGGTGTTTTGCCTGTATGCCTATCTATCCGTACAGCAAGCTCATCTCTGGTGCCTGAAGAGGACAGAAGAGAGCGGCAGATCCCCCCGGAAGGAGTTACAGCTGGCTTTGAGCTGTCACGTGCGTGCTGAGACCTGAACCCACGTCAGCAACCAGTGCTCTTAACCACTGAGCCAACTCTCCAGCCTCGTTTGCTTTTGAGATAGGGTATGTCTCTGGCTTAGAGCTCTCCAACTAGAGTAGGTTGGCCGGCCCGAGAGCTCTAAAGACCCACCACCACCTGCCTCTGCCTCCTCAGCATCTGGATTACAAATGGTATCATTAAGCCCAGATTTTTTTTTTAATATAGGATCTATGGATCAAACTCAGGCCCTTATGGTTCAGTAGCAAACACTTTATTGACTGCGGTATCTCCGTAGCTCAGAGATGTGAGGTGTTTTTTTTTTTGGGGGGGGGAGGGAGTTTCCCAGAATCTCACTGTGTAGTCCTGGATGGCATGAAACTCACAGAGATCTGCCTGCTGTTGTCTCTGAGTGCTTAGATTAAAGGTGTTTGCTACCATACTTTTTCGTGTGTTTAGGGAGCATGTGTGTAGTTGCCAGTAAAGGCCAGAAGAGGGCGCTGGGTTGCCCCTCCTCCCGCCCCCTCCCCCGCCGCCCCCCCTCCCCCCAGCTGGGGTTAGAGGTGGTTGAGAGCTGCCAGATGGGGTACAGATGCGGGGAACTGAACTTGGGTCCTCTGAAAGACCAGAACCACTGAACTGTCCCTCTAATCCCAGAATGTGATGTTTTAAAGGCATCAGAGTTTGGGAGTAAAGCTGAAACAGTGACATTCTCCCAGGCAGAGCCCTGGGCGGTCAGCAAGACCCTAAAGATGTGTGATGGTGCAGGGTGCTTGGGGACCACCACCTGGCCCCAGGTCCCTGAGTAGTGTGGGGCAGGTGGAATGTTTCCTTTGCATTCAAGAGTAGCAACAATGTTCCGGCGAGAGAGCCACAGTCTCAAGGCCCGTGGTTTTCCTGGAAGCACTTCCCCACGTTCAGCAGCTGTGAGTATGATATAAGCCAATTAGCATACAGGTTCTCCAGTGCTGAGCCCTAGTCGGCTCTCATTTTCCTGGAGAAATCCCATCAGCCAGGTGGGTTTGCTTCCACACTTATGTTTGTTTATCGCAGTTCAGGAGGGCAGATGCACTCGTGGGATTGTGGGCAGGCTTTATTTTTTATTTTATTTTATTTTATTTTTTTGAAATGCCTATATTCTCTCATGGACGAAAGGATCAGAAAGGCCTCTCGGGAGTTCTCCCTACGGGCTCTGATCCCACTCATTAGAATGCTACTATTCTCTTGACACAATACCTTCCAGAGGCCTCACACTGAATGCAAGGATCTCAATATAAGAATTTTTGGTGGCTGGAGAGATGGCTCAGCCGTTAAAGTCTAGGCTCACAACCATAAAATATAAGAAATTTTGGAAGGGGACACAACATATTCCAACCAAGAGTGCACAGTCTAGAAAGCCAGGCATGGTTGTGGTGTGTCCCTGTAATCCCACTTGAGAGACTGAGGGAGGATGATCATGAACTAAATAAAGGCTAGCCTGGGCTACACACCGGTAGCCTATCTCAAAACATTAAAGGAAAGAACAAGAAGATGCAGTGTCTCCAATAGTCAACTGATGGTTTCAGCTAGGCTAATGCTCCACACAGCTGTATCTTAGTAATTAATGATTTAGTAGCTGGTTTTTTTAAAAAACAAAACAAAACAAAACAGGATTCTTCTATGTTGCCCTATACATCCTGCGAGGCTGGCCTCGAACTCAAAGATCTGCCTGTCTCTGCCTCCCCAGTGCTGTGATCAAACATGTGCACTGCTACAACCCGGCTTATTCAATTATATCTTAACTATCAGAAATCAGATTTGTGGGGGTTTTTTTGTTTTGTTTTGTTTTTTGTTTTTTTGGTTTTTTTTTGTTTTTTTTTTTTGTTTTTTTGTTTTTTTTGTTTTTTTGTTTTTTTTTTTTTTTTTTTTTTTTGGTTTTTTGAGACAGGGTTTCTCTGTGTAGTCCTGGCTGTCCTGGAGCTCACTCTGTAGACCAGGCTGGCCTCGAACTCAGAAATCCGCCTGCCTCTGCCTCCCAAGTGCTGGGATTACAGGCGTGCGCCACCATGCCCGGCTCTGCTCTCAGTTTTGAGCCACCAGAATGAGGAAGCTAGGCAGACTGTGTCCCTTGTGTCCCTTGTGTCCCTTGTGTCGGGTCCACAGGCGTCCCCTGCTGCTGGCTCTCAGCCTTCTGAGCCTGTCTGTGGCCACAGACAATCTCACCTTGGGAATGTCTGTCTCAAAGTTGGGACCTTTTGTACAAGGTGGCCCTGGAGACAGAGACCGGGATGCCCAGGGCTCCCAGACAGAGTATGGGGACAGCTTAGGTCCTGTGGTGTCCACTCAGATGCGCTGCGAACTCTAGTCTAAGGCTTGCCTTCTTGCTAAGTTGATAGCAAAGTAGCAAAGCAGAGGCCAAAATCCATACACATTAATATCTCTAGTGGCTACAAATATTGGCCAAAAGAATTAAAATTTTGCTGGGCGTGGTGGCGCACGCCTGTAATCCCAGCACTTGGGAGGCAGAGGCAGGCAGATTTCTGAGTTCAAGGCCAGCCTGGTCTACAGAGTGAGTTCCAGGACAAGCAGGAAGCCGAAGGCCTCCAGTCCTACCCCAGGCCTTTGTCTGACCCGGATTGCCAGAGCTAAGCGAACAAGCCTGAACTGGCAGAGGACAGAACCGAATTATCAGAGAAGCAGGTTCCCCAAGCCAAAAGTTAGGTTTTGAGGGAAAAATAGGTCATTGCAAATCCAACCCAAGTAAATGAGTTTGGGAATGTGGTGGTCACACACACTTAGAAACCATATATCCCAGGGCTGGAGAGATGGCTCAGCTGTTAAGAGCACTGATTGCACTTCTGCAGGTCCTGAGTTCAAATCCCAGCAACCACATGGTGGCTCACAACCATCCATAACAAGATCTGACTCCCTCTTCTGGAGTGTCTGAAGATGGCTACAGCGTACTTATTTATAATAAATAAATAAATCTTGAAAAAAAAAGAAAGAAACCATATCTCTCTGGAGAAACCTAAACAGAATCACTGTGACAATTGACTCCGTACGAGTCACCCATGCTAGCAAGGGACAACCGCTTCCCAGGTAAGAATCCTCTCTAAAGGCGCGTCCAGTCATGACGTCATGGGGGGGTCATTAGCCTGTCCAATCACCGTACTGAAATTTGCATTCCGCTCCGCTCTCAGTCTGAATCAAGTGGTCTGTGCGGTGCCGTGTGCGTGGCATTACGAGTCAGCCACATTTGTTTTCTCGTCCCTGTTCACCTTTCTCCAAACAGAGGCTGTTACAGTTGGCTCTAAAGTGTCCCCCAAAGGTTCATGGGTATCGAAGGCCCCGAGCCGCTTAGGGAGGAGGTTAAGGAACCTCTGGGGAAACGTGCCTTAGCTAGCAGAAGGATGTTGTTGGGGGATGGGCCGTGAAGGCCTTCTCTGACCCACCTAGACATGAACAAGTCCCACAGGCTCCTGGTCCCGACAGCGTCTGTGGCACGAGCCCCCATAACTCCCTCCTCCATGCGGCTGCCGGGTGGGTGCTTCATTGGTGCAAAAAAGGAGATTAACTGAGAGACCCGTTATAGCTACCTGAGTGAGCCAGGTGACTCTTAATTCACTCAGCTCCAAAACGGAGTCACACTCACCAGAAGGGTCTGAGGATTGTGAACAGGGTTTGTTTCTGAGACAGGGTTTCTCTAGGTAGCTCTGGCAGGCCTGGCACTCACAGAGATCCTCCTGCCGCTGCCTTTGCAGTCCTGAGATTAAAGGTGCCACCATGCCCAGCCTTCACCTTTAAGTAGTGAGGCTGGAACCTAGAGCCTGTGTACACCAGGCAGAACCTCTACCACCGAGCTGCCCCTTCCGCTTGTAAATGTTTCTTTACGTCCCAAAGACACTCAGCTGGTGGCTATCTCCAAGTCCCTTATCTTGACATCATATATTGGGAGCATGGGTGCCTGTCTATAAAATGATCTTTTTAAAAAGACTGAGTTTGTTTTGTTTTGTTTTGTTTTGTTTTGTTTGTTGTTTTGTTTCCCTCTGCTTTAGCCCAGGATGACAGCAAATGCAGGCCAAGTGCTGGGTGTGAACCTGGCTCTACGCTTTTCAATGAATCACCTCACTGCGTTCTGACAAGACTCTTGGAGGAAGGGACGATGGCTCTTGAGCTTGGCTTCACAGATAAAGGACCTGAGCTGAGTGTACTGTAGTCACTAGGCGGGCGACTGTGCCTCCCCGTGGCGCCCTAGCTGGGGACGCCTGGCAGGGATTCCGGAGCAGGCAAGCATAGAGAGCTTCTGCTTCTCCCTGAGACTTTTCCTCTGGCTCTGCCACTAGTCACCAACATCAAAGTGTCTGTGGAACATCGAAGGCACATCTGTTGATTGAGGGGTTCTCAACCAATGCCTTGGTCTGGAGCCCATTCTCATCTGTGCAGTGAGCCCGCGGTACCTGTAATCATCTTCGTGAAACAGTCTGGGAAAGCCATAGTTTTGTCATTGAACGATCTCTCCAGCCAAACAGCGTTTGCCCACCTCTCACCTCCCTTCCCCCCCTTCCCACTGCTACTCAGCCTTAGATGGTCTGGAGCTCCCTATGTGGGCCAGGCTAACCTTGAACTCACAGGGATCTACCTGCTTCGGCCTCCATAAGCCACCGAGCCCAGTGGATTTGCAGTTCAAACAAACAAACAAAGAAAAACAAACAAGAAATTCTCCCAAATCTAAAACTCTTACAGGTAAAAGAAAATGCCCCCCACGAGGCTGGAGAGTTGGCTCAGAGTTTGAGAGCCAACTCTCAAACTCTTGTTGCTCTTGCAGAAGAACCATCCAGTCCCAGGGGACCCAATGCCCTCTTTCCTCCTCAGACCAGACATACATGTAGTGCACAGACATGCATGCAGGCAAAGCACTCATACACATAAAATAAGAAAATGCCTCCTCCCCCCTCCCCCCAGCAAGTAAAAATAGGAGAAGCTCATACTTACTGCACATTGGATTGTGCCACCCTACTCTCATTTCTGAGGTCTACAAAGAATTTCAAAACTCTGCTCCTGCCCCTAGGTCATCCGACTTAAACCCTAGGGCGATAAACAAAATCTTCGTCCTGGGTCTCTGGTCTTCTGGGAGGCTGGTTTTGGAAGTGGGGCATACTGGAACTGTGCTCTGAGGTTTCAGGTAGCTTCCACAGACCTAGGAACGATGCTGCTGCACCGCCAGAGGAAAGGGCAGAGCCTTGGCTACAGAGAAATGGCGGGGATGGGGGTGAGGGTAGGAGTGGGGAGGGGCGGGGGGTGGGGGAGGGGCTGAGAAGGCTCCCTACTGCAGCCCTCTCTGCCTTGAAGCCCTGGGGTCTCTATGATCCCTAGATTCCCAATGAGTTGCTAAGATCTTGACTTTTCTACAAGAGATCTCTCATTCTTCTTTAGTCACTGCAGGAGTCCTTCTCGGTCTGCCGAGATCCCGTTGGTCCGCCACCTTTCAAGGTTGCCACTTCTGGATCACGAACCAAGGTAAATGAATCAGGGTCCCAGCTAGTCTAAAGGGAGAGGCTGTGGGCCCATGAGGGGCCCGTGTGTGGAAGTGTCATGGTTCATGTGTGGGATGGGACAGACATGGGTCTCTGCAGGTGGCTCCCCCCACCTTCCCAGGTCAAATGCTGAAAGCCTGGTCTTTAGATAAACCCATGCTGGTGGCGTTTTTTTTTTTTTTTTTTTGGTTCCACCCGTGACAGCAGCGCCCCCTTGTGGACATCACAGGAAGGGCCTCATACTTAAGTCTAACACAGGACTGTTCAGTCATTCCCTGTCATTCCCAGGGAAATGGGGAGCAGTGTTTTTAGTAAACAAAGCTTTGGAAGGCTAATGAGGTAACTGTAGGGAGACAGAGGGTGATGAAAGGTAATCCAGAGTGTCGGACTCTTCCCTGGCAGCCGGTTCTCAAGCTGCTCAAGCCCGTGAACAGAAGTAGAGGCCTCTGACCAGTTATCACCTCCAGAAAGGCCCTCAAAGCCCAGAACATACAAGTCACCTGTCATTTACCAGGACATTTCCAGCCTATACCTTCAGGCCTCCCAAAAAATGAGGTAGGTGGCGGCCCCCAGTCGGTGTCTGGCTGGGTTGATCCCTCTTCCCACTCATATTTATGGAGTTTAAAGTCTGTTGTGCTTCGCGGGTTGACTTCCCCCTCCCTTAAAAAACAATCACTTTTTCATCTCTCTCTTTTGGAAAAAGTCAAGGTCCATTTTTACTGTTTCCGAACTCTCGCTCGCTCAAGATTTATTTGTTTTATGTATGTGAGTTCATTGTGGTTCTCCTCGGGCACACCAGAGGAGAGGAAGGCATGGGATCCCATTACAGATGGTTGCGAGCCGCCATGCGGTTGCTGGGAATTGAACTCAGGACCTCTGGAAGAAGAGCGGTCGGTGCTCTTAACCGCTGAGCCCTCTCTCCGGCCCGCTTCTCTCTCTCTCTCTCCACACCAGCTTTTGCCACATTCGGTCCCAGCTGCTGGTCTACCTCCACGCATTTGCATGCAAGCCCGTGTGCTTTGTCCCCTCACAGAGAAGTTCTTCCAGCCACAGAGCTGTGGTGTTTACATTGTGTTTCCTGAAGACCAAGATGTGGGTCTGGCACATATACTGGGCCTGGATACTCAACTCATGTTAGTGCCGTGAACCCTCATGTCCACAGCAACATATATATATATATATATATATATACACACATATATATATATATACAATATACAATTGCATGTATGTATATATGTATGTATGTATATACATATGTATATATAAAATCTTTATGTGCACATTTGTGCCTCTTGTATGTATGTGTCATGTGTGCAGTGCCCCCAGAAGCCATATGAGGCAAAAGAGAGCCCTGGGTCCCCAGGAACTAGAGTTACAGCAGCGAGCCACCTGATTTGGATACAAGTAATTGAACCAGGCCCTCTGCAAGAGCAGCAAACACTCTTGGCTGCTGAGCCGCCTCCCCACCTCTCTCAACAGCGGTTTTGGCTGCTGTCCCTCCCCAGCCCAGGGCTGAACAACGTATGGCCCCCACTCAGCTTTCGGACACTTGTGGAAGGACGTGAGGAGCGTCGCTGCTAAGCCAGCTGACGTTCTTATTTTGTGGCTCTCGTGGATGTTGGAGTCCTGGGAAAGTTACTCGGAATACAAGAGCGAGCCCTTTGTGGCAGCGCCTGGCTTTCATCCCAGTACTGGGGAGGCAGAGGCAGGAAAACCTCTGTGAGCTTGAAGCCGGCTTGGTCTATGATTGTGAGTTTCAGGAGCATCACGGCTAAGTAAAAAGACACCCTAACTTGAAACACACACACACACACACACACACACACACACACACACACCAAACAGCAAAAAAAGAGATGGGTCTGAAGAGATTGCTCAGCTGTTAGGACCTCTGCCGTCTCTGGTTTAATCCCTAGCACCCACACGGTGGTTCACAAGCATCTGTAACTCCAGTTCCAGGGGACTCTTATGCATTCGAGGACCACACCTCACATGAGATGGGGGGCAGGGGGGAGGCATTGCATGGGAACCTTTACGAACATGAGGCTCCTGTTCTTCGCCTGGCTAATAAGAGTGGGGGATCCCCAGAGACAACCCCGAATCTGGAGATAGCAAGTGGAGTTCAGGCAACCATACCAGGAGACGCTTGCTCACAGCCAAGAGTGAGTGTTTGGCAAGACGGGGGGGGGGGGGGGGGCTGGCCTGGAAGCCCAGCCGTGACGCCGCCGCCTCAGCCGCCTCCCCTGCAGATGTTTCCCCTCGCATCTGGCTATACTCATGGTCTAAAGGGAAGAAAGCCAACTCCTCGCACTGTGAAACGTGGATGTGGGGCCACTTCTGGCTTAGGGTTTCAACCTTACCAGCTGTTGCCAAGAGAGTTCTGACGCGGGACGGGCATGTTCGCGGCCTGAGGGCGAGCAGTCTAGAGATAAGTCAACGAGATCCAGACATTGTAGGTCAAGGTGAGTTTATTGTCCAAATAGCATAACCTAATTGCATTCAAAACCTCTTTCAACATCATCTTCAAATCCGACTTGAAACTCGTCAGAAGAACAAGTTATGGTTGTTGGTTTTTTTTTTTTAAGATCACTTAAAACTTAACAGCTACTATATGTCGCATCAGCACTGCAGTCAATACAATGTGCTTCCCCCCAGGCTTCCTAGAGACCTTTTCTTTTTTATTCCCACTGACCCTGCTACTTTTGCCTTGCCTAGTATCCCAACCATAAACCCCACCCACACCTGTTATAGAGTACACCGTGAGAGAACAACATTGATTTGATATGGCATCCCACTCTTAAAGCAATTTTTTTTTTAAAAAAAAGAAAGAAACAAAATAATCCAAGACAAGAGATCATAACTGACAGATCTGAGGTACACGGCAGAAGGATAATGAACAACATGAAGATAATTCGATGGCACGGTGACTTGTTGGGGACATACAAGATGATCAGTATAAGAATGACAGCCAATGAAAATTAAGAGACATTTTAATGTTTTTCTATTTTTCTTTTTCTTTTTTCTTTTTCTTTTTTTTTGTCAAAGATAGGCACCTGTTGAAACAGTGGCTACGGTAAGTCAGTAAGGCACTTTCCCCCCACAAGTGGGCTGCAGGGAAAGGAACGGATCTGCAGCTCCTTCAAGTGTGTGTATGTATTGATGGCTTTGTAAAACCAGAGCCAAGAATGGTCTCACAGCCCAGCCACGTGTAAAGGCAGAGTAGCACTCGTTCTGGCCCGAGGATTTCTCCTGTGCTGTTGAGAATCCAGCCTCATCGAAAGCCACTGGGTATACGGACATTATAACAGCTCCTGGGGCTTCCTACCCTATCCTGTACAACAGGTAAGCAGGCAGCAGCTGTTGGCAACCACTGGAGTCTGCACTGAGAGAAGCCTGCGTGCAGCATGCACCTATGGAGGGCTTGTCGGCTTAAGGGGACTTCACTGTCTCCGTATTAATTTCCCTTTTAAAGCTATTCCCAAGGTTGGACTGTCTAAGGTAAGCAAGGGGGAATCCTTTGGGCTTAGAAGTCAGCTGGCTTACTCAGGCTTCTGATTGCAACCTCCAGTTCCCACACCACCAGTACACTGTCCAGGACACGGGCAGAAGTGTGGTCCTCCCAAGCCCTGTCCTCATACCCCCTGGAGACAAAGCTCTTCTGCCCTCTTTGTGAAAGTCATCCCATTTTAGCCTGTTGCTCCTACAGCTCCCAAGGCACAGTCTGGTGGGTCCCTAAAGAACTAGACTATAGGAAAGCTATTAAGCTCCCTCTGAGAGGTCACTTACCCTGCTAGCAACAAGAGGGGGTGGGGGTGGGGTGCTACATGTACCCCAGCCTGGCTGCTAGAGAGGAGTCTGTCTCGGTAGGCACACATCTTAAAACTAGCTGCCTACAAGACATACTCCGCTTTCCCATGGCGTCCCGGGGACAGTTCAAACCACAGCAGCCTCTACAAGCTGTCCCGTCTAGAAGGAGCTCACCACTCGCAGGCTTGCCTGGTTCTTAGGAACCATTATGAATCTCCTTATGCTTAGCATATTATTTTTGGCATACTAGGGTTTCTTTCCCCTAGGATTTGGTCAAGACAGGGAAGGATCAAAATTTGGCAGGCTGGGGGAAACAACGTAGCCCCCACTGATGGAGAAAGAAAAAAAAATAACAACAACAATGACAAATTAAAAGCAAAGAAGAGATCATTAGCAAGGCAGAAAAAGACCGGAATCTGTAATCCCTTCTGTAGGAGATGAAGGGGGCTGGGAAGAGCAAGCTGAAATGCACGGGGTCATTTATACCCCCCCGGGGACAGAAGTACTACCAAGGAGACCCCAGATCAAAGCGGAAGGTATTGGTCACCCAGGAATCCAGGCTCCCTTCCTTTGGGTACGTGAGGAGCAGGCAGGATGGCCACTCTACAGGACCCATCCTCCCAGGCTCTGAGGATGGCAGACCGGAAGAGTCTCTTAGGTTCCAGACAAGAGGGACAGAGGGGCAGATAGTACCCTGTCTCTCCCCTTGTGTCAGCTTCCTTCAATGTTTCTGTTACGCTCAAAGGTCACTCATTGGGCACCCCAGTTGCCCAAGAACTCAAGGGAGTGTGTCTGTCAAGTTCTGTGGGGTTCCTTAAGGAGCCGGTTAGCGTGCTGTGCAGTGTGAGTTCTGGATAGACACTGGCTAGCTTCAGGCTGCGCCCTCTTCTGCTCTCAAACTTGCCAAACGATAACCCACTGTCCCACCACAAAGGCCCTAGAATCTAGGGTCATGCTAACTCACCAAGCCCCAGTCCTTTCTGAATACACACGAGACCACGGAAACAGCCTCCCCCTTCTTTCAACTTGCATCCCAGACTCATTCAACCTGTGCCTCCTACTTTGCCCACTCAATGGAATCCAAAACCTGAAACCATTTCATGCCACACACAGACACCCTGGCCACGCACAGCGCTCGCCTGTCACTGTAGACTGCAGAGGACAAGAGAGGGAGAAAGGAACACCCCCCCGGGTGTGCAGACAGACTCAGCACCACGGACTCAGCCTTAGGAATACTTTGGAAACCATCCAGAGTCGGGGTATCGATGCCAAGGAGAGGGAAACTGGTCAATGCTCATGGTGAAGGGACTCCATGAAGAGGAAAAGTTCTATGTCTGAATGGGCTTCGAGATGGGGGCGGGGCGGGGATCTCCTAACTGTCTCCTAACTTCTAACTCCAGAGTTCTTCATTGCTGGCCCTGGTGCATGCACACAAATGAGGCTGACCTAGTCCACTGCCTGTGTTTGCTGAGTATCTATCTGCCTTGTGTAGAGGAGCATTTCAGTGTTGTCTTTTATCATAGGGAGGGAGCTTGAGACAAGGCAGAGCCTGGTGACCTTCAAGACAGAACAGACCCCTGGCCTGAGACCCTGGGGTCAGACCTCTCCTGCCTTCCCCCTAGGAGGATGCCCAGCCTTCTGCCTGCCCTGTGCCTCCTGCCAGAGGCCTTCTTCCAAACAGAAACTTTATAGCTGTGAGGTATTATGAAAACAAAAAGAAGTACATTGTTATCATTATTGGTTTTGTTTTTTTTTGTCCAGTAAACCTGAGGTAAAGAATACTCTCTTTGAAGAATGTGATCAGAGGAGGAGAGAAAACCTGGAAATGAAGAAGTATGAACAGAAGAAGAGGAACAGAACAAAACCAAACGAAACGCAATCAACGCTACCAGAAGAACAGGAACAGAGGAAAACGCTTTTCCAGTACAAAGAACTCATTTCTCAACCATCTACTTCGGGACTTGGAATTTAAGCAGTAAAATAATATATTATAACAATGTTTCTAAAATAGCAGCACACCGTGAAACATTACAGCTAGGTACTGTTGATGTGAATGGGGACGAACCATCTTAGCTTCTTAGCAGCGAAAAAATAATAATAAACAGAACAAAAGAAAATGAAAGATAAGAGATCCTTAGATGTTTCTCCATCTTCAACCCTCTCATACTGTGAAACAAGGCAGAACCTGTGTATGATAATTCTTCAAAGCAGCCCTGTTCTGATCTTTCCTCTTAAAAAAAAAAAAAGCAGATATTTTTAACAAATAGCTTCATTACCTGTCAATTATAATTGTGCAAAAAAAAAAAAACACCCCCCAAAACAAAACAAAACAAAACAAAGAAAAAACAAAACCCAACTGTGGCTCCAACTTCTGTTTACTGACTGTCTCAAAGAAGTGGGAGAGGAGGTCTTCAAGTACACTGAACACAACTTTGCACTAAAATTAACAAACAAACAAAAATAAACGGAAAAGGGACCAAAATGCCACACCCTGATCTTCAGCCTTTGCACCAGAAGTAACTTTTTTTCTTTCCATGTCCAAAGGAGAAAAACATAGACGGGGATTCAATCCTTCTAAGCCACAAGAATGGTTTAGACCTTTGTTTATGGGCTTCTCCAAGGAATACTGGATAAGGATATCAGCAGAGGGCTTTCTCTGCCCTCGTCGGGACACCAGAGCTAGGTACCAGAACATCAGACTCCAGAAATGAATAGTAACTGGAAGAGGTCGGAAGG
Source organism: Apodemus agrarius (assembly GCA_964023405.1). Classification (NCBI taxonomy): domain Eukaryota; kingdom Metazoa; phylum Chordata; class Mammalia; order Rodentia; family Muridae; genus Apodemus; species Apodemus agrarius. The sequence goes on from OZ030006.1 coordinate 158,181,758, forward strand.
GGAAGGGTGAAGAAGGAAGGCGTATCAACACGATTTGCATAAACCATCCCACATCCCACCCCGCCCTCCCCCCAGATTTTCAAAGTGCTTTTCTAATGGAATGGTTTATAACGACGTTACACTGTGGACCAGACATGCCAATCAGCACCAAAAGTTAAGGGTTGTTTCTCTTTTTTTCTTAACAAGGGATTAAAGATCACCTCACCCTCTTCCGTTACAAAAGGAAGCTTTGTTTCAGATTCCGTCTGTGGTCTCCAACTGCCCCCCATTTAGATGAGTTTTAGTCACAGCCCATAGCTAATTCCCTCCATCAGATAACGGTGGGATATATCTGCAATGAACCATGTTTGGAAGAAGAAGCCCAGATTCACCAAACATGAGACTTAGGAGCCGATCACCTGCGTCCAACTGGCAAAAGGCATATATATCCCTTAGGTAGCAGCTACTGTAGTCAGCAAGAGTATACAGTGGAGAGACCCCGCCACGCTCAGTCTTGGGAACACGTGGTGGTGGTGAGGCGTCAAGGCGCTTCTTACATCCAAAATGGTTCAGTCATGTGGTCGGGTGGTTCTGCTCAACCTCCCCGGCAGGTCCCTTCTCATTTCCAATTCCTCCTTGGGTTCACTGCTTTGCAAGCTACTCTTGCCTTACTGGCACCCACAATTCCTTGCGATTCTACTAAAGGGGGTATATGCACTAGTTCACAAGCACAAGACAGTCTTCTCTAATTTGTTCCCATAAGGCAGGTATACACAGTCTCTAGCTAGTCTGCGGGCTCTCCTGTAAGCATCTCACTAAGACTTTTACGTCACCAAACGATAACGGTTCGCATATACAAGGGATCCCCTTATGCTGGACTTTGAACAGGCTCCACATGCGTTTCAACTATCCGGCTTTTCCCTCTCACTTCTAAAAGACCTTTAAATAGGATCTAGGTGGGGGGGGGCAGATGTTGCTTTTGTATATATATTTTTTTGTTTTGTTTTTTGAAGTTTCATCCTAAAACACAAAGAACAAGACATAACTAGAGAGAGAAGGGGCTAGCAGATGACAGACACGCCTCTCTCTTGCCGCCCGAGTGACTTCCTCACAGGTCCACATCCCGCACGTCCGTAGGCGTGGTGGCTTGGTCCGGATCTTCCACAGACTTGGATCCGCTGTGCTGCTCCTGACGGAACTGCTGCAGGCTGTTGAGCAGCACAGCCTCGATTTGCTCCTGGCAGGCTCTGAGGCAATCCTGGAGGAGAGAGAAGAGAGGTCCAGACCGGAGCTATTAGCACGTGCAAATGCATACAGCGCCTCCCAAAGGCAGACACTACCCTACACACATCCTTATTTTTCCTGTGATGGAAAACAGAATTGTTTTCAAATGCCACGGAAACTCGGTACACAAAGCGGGGTCCACAGCCGGCAGCGTCGGGGTCATCTGGGAACGAGCTAGAAGCCTATCCCAGATCAACCCCATCAGAGAGGGCACTTCGGTGGAAGCCCAGGCGGTTCCTAGTCCAAACTGCACCGACTGGAAGGTGATTCAGTTACAAAAAGCCCTTGCCTGGTCATCAAGGGATCAACCGGAGGGTTTTCCGTCTGGGAAAGGTGGCACAGGAGGTTTGGTTCCTGCGAGGTGCTACACTGTAAGCCAAGCAAACACCCATGCAACGGAGAAGAAGGGCGACGCTTAACCGCTGAGAGTATTCGGAAACGAAAGATCCCTGTATTCTTACCACCCCTGGACCCCTTTCACAAAAACACAATGCATAATAATGTTTACAAAACTCAGGACACTCGAGCTTGTCCAATTTGGGAATAAGCAAGATTTTGCACTGTTGCCTTCATTAGTCTATATTTGGTAGGGAAACTCCAGAGTGAGCAGCCCCAGGCAGAAGATGCTATTAGCTGGGAGACGTGGAATGTGGGGGCAAGTCACGGCTGTCCCTGGGATGGGACCAAGGCTCGGGCTAGAGGGTTGGGGGAGGGGCAAGCTAAGGGAACTGCCCGGCGGCGTAGGGATTTTCACGCTGGCTTCTCCAACCCTAGCTCCACACCCCTGCGCTACGAAGCAGCCTGTGCTTATAGAAACGGTGCTAACCTGAACCTCCCAGTGCCCGCTCACAGCTCAACACAAAGTTCCCTCTGTATACTTCACTGCTTAGACCTCACCACCCAGAAATTGCTATTTTCTGCCCCCTCCCAACATAAAGGCATTATCTTTATTCCCCAAAGACCTGAAAATAAAGTTGGCAACAACTACCAAGGAACAAAAGTCTCCATCCTCTACCCCCCCACCTCCTCACTCCTCCCCCTCCATTTTTTTCCTTTCCTATCTCTCATCTGCTCCCCAGTTCAAACTGTAGCTCGAAGAGGAGGGATGGCGGCAGAAGAAGCGCGAAGATCAGAGGCAGAAAGGTTCTCCCGACCCGAGGAGGGGTGGGAAGCGGGAGGGCATGCTCGGTGCTCACTCCGGGGCTGGCAGGGCGCGGCTCCATTTGCAAACCCCAATCTCTGGCTTTTGAGAATATAGGTTCCCCAGGCTGGCAGAGTAGCTGAAACTCCTTGCCCATCCTAGATTTCTTTGAACAAAGTATAGATTAGCAATTGCTTAAGACAAGGATGTGCCACAAGGCTGGTCCTAGAGATAGTGTGGTCCAGCGTTGGGAGTGGGGGTGGGGGTGGGGGTGGGGGTGGGGGGTGTCACCAGGCTAATTTCAACAGAACCAAGCAAAGGACTCACGTGCCAAGCTCTAACCCCTCTCGTCCCGACCTCTGGTAGCTGCCACCCCTCATTAGCAATTAAAAACCTGGGTCCTGACGTCTCCTCTTTTGTTTGCCTAGTTTCCTGCCAGGCCAATCTGGCAGCATTTGGTGATGTAAATAACTTTTTCCTGGGAGGCAGAGAGGATGAGTGGGAACACCCCTCCACCCCCACCCCCACCCCGCTATCAGAGACAGCGATCACATCCACGCCTGCCTCCAACCGTGTACTTGGCCGCAGAAACCAAATCCTACCTGAGACGTAAGGTCTGGAAGTTTCTGGCATTTTACGACAGTAGAATTTGTAGCTGATGAGGGACTGCAGGGAGCCTTTTGGGGTGGGGGGGGTCACTTGGCTGGAATCTGACTTTGGCCAAGGACAAGGAAATGGGCTTCAGGCTGGAATCTGACATTAGGCCGTGACAGGGAAGTAAGTTCAGGCAGGAATCTAACTTTAGGCTCTAATAGGGAATAATCTTAATCTTAACAGGCAGGACTCTTAATCTTAGGGTGGAACAAAAGAAGCAGGCTTCAGGCAAGAGGCTGATTTGGAGCTTGGGCACGGAAGTGGGCTGATATTTTGGTCATTCTGACAACCTCTCGGAAACAACTGTCACAGGGGCAATCACGGGACTTTGCTCATTGCCTTGCTAGTTCCTCGTTGTACTGCTCGCCCTTAATACTTGCATGTAATTAAGATGGTATAAAAGCAGAGTGGGGAAAATGAACCCGCCTTCAGTCTGAGAACTGACTGGGGCCAAGCTGCAGCACAGTCTAATCATCTCTTTTCGGTCCTCGATCCTGCGCTGGAGAACCTGTTGACTGGCCGAGTGGTCTTGGTCAAGGGACCTTTTGTGAGGCTGGGTTTATGTGCTGGTGCTTGAGAGGAGAACTCTGAACCACGCCATTCGCCATTCGGAAGGAAGCTGGTTGAGGGGTATGCCTCTGAAGACAGTCTGGGCTGCATAGTGACGCCTTCTGTGAATGATGACGAATCTTTAAGGCGTCAGGGGCAGGGTTACTTGGTGAATATAGTCTGAGGTAATCTACAGAGGAGATTTTGCTCCACCAAAGGAAATTTTGTGCCTCTTGGCCAAGTCATTACAACAACCTTTTTTTTTTTTTTCTTTTTAATAACTAGTCTGCTATCTATCTTCTAGTCCTCTGAAAAGATCATCTGGGTTGGCACATCTACCCCATCATCATGACCACTGTACATCTCCATTGTATTAATCATGCCATATGGTCCTGGGAAATCAGCCTGCAGAAAGCTTAAGAACTTGGCTTTAGGATCTGCGGTGTCCTTACTCTTCATACAGTAAAGTAAGCCTTCCCTTCTAGCTGCCCAAGATTTTAACGGGACAGTTGTGAGAAAACCCTCCAGGGAAGACAAGACAACTGGCAGCCATTTCTACTGGATGGTCAGAGCCGAGGGCTCCAGATGATGCAAGGGTGATGTAACGGTCCAGCCAAGCGTAGGCTCACCGGCCAGTCTAAGCACTGGAGGACGATCCAAAGGTTTCCTATAAACTGTATGCTCTCCCTTCCGAGTGTTAACCGAAATTCAAATCATTACTGACTCTGGATGATCCCCGATCTTTGCCCCTTCTCACTTGGAGAGGGGAACAGGACTGGTGTAGTAATCCTAGGAAAGATGGCTACCACACCATCGGCCACTCACCCAGTCGACCGCCATACCCATTGGGGTCTGGTCAACTGTCCATCAGCTTCCACTTCCTAGCACGTGGTCAGTTATTAGTTCTACTTTTAACTAGGGTTCCTCAGTCCTGTCTCGGCCTGGTAGAAATCCTCTACCTGCAGGAAGTGTGTAGAACATACTCCTTCCTGCCGGTGGAGAAACCTGCATGGGGTTCCTCCAACAATCAATCAATCAATCAATCAATCAATCAATCATCAATCGCCCATCCATCAATCAATCCCAGCAGCTACATCTTCCCCAGATTTGTAGACGCCCCCTCTTGGAGCCTATAGGGCAAGTTTACTTCCTCTGAGCTGGCAGAGGGCAAGGGAGGAGACACCATCGGAGGGGAACCATGATTTACCACGGAGAAGACCACAGGGTGCGGGGATGGGGTAGGTCATCATCTGTGTCAGTATCTCACGGGAGAGAAGCATGGATTTCAGAGTAATTTCAAAGGGACAGGGCCATCAGGCGACATGTTAAAAACTAATCAGAATATGAGCAAATTTGGAGGTGTAGGATGCCTGCAGAGACCAGCCTGGGAACTGGGGGTGGCTTGTCTCTGAATGATAGCAGAAAACCACTGCAGGTCCCAACTGGAGAACTGTTCTCTTTCCAATTTCTCTACTTCTTTAAGGATGTAAGGTCATAGTAGACAGAGATTCTCCAGAAAGGAAGACCCAGGCCAAATGTGTGTATGTGTGCCTATGTGCACGTGGGTATGTGTAAGCATGTCTCTCTGTGTGTGCGTGCACAAGTGTGTGTGTGTGTGTGTGTGTGTGTGTGTGTGTGTGTAGAGGTAATGACAACAGTGGCCCTAATCAAAAGATGTGACAAGCAGGAACTCCAGGACCTCAGCTTCGCGGCAGTCTCCAAAAGCAGCAGGCATTGTGTTAAGATGCCCCAAATTAAGCTGATTAGAAGGAAAGCCATAATGCTGGTCTGTCAGCCCGGACAGGTGGCACTCCGCTGCGCTGGAGGTCGGGCGCCCCTCCAGCTCCTCTGATGACGGCCCCCTCCCCGCACTGCCCTGGCCCCCCATCCTCAGAGCCCTGACAGCAGCGGCTGTGATCTCCGGCTCGTTACTCAGCCCCCGACTTCCTCCACTTGCTGGCGCGAGCTCTCTGCCCTGCACCCTCCGCTGCCTCCATGAATGGGCCCACGGAACTCCAACCATCAGCCCCCAGTGTAACTGCATCCACCCATTGTCAGCACACACGCACTGCACTCAGCAGTGGGACAAAGGGCTGAATGAGCCGCAGACCCGCGGCCAACTCAGGCAGAGACAACTTAGGAAACTATCTCATTCTTCCTTTCTTCGCAGGCTGCTTGGCTCATTTCCTTGCATACAGAATGAGGCGGACGAGAAATGAGGAGCGAGGGCGGCAGCCCCCAGCCCTACCCGCTCCTCACCCCCAGCCCGCCTTCCAGCCTCGCTTTCCAAAGTTCCTATTCCCCCCACCCTGTAAAATGCACCGAAGATGACATCAGTCAGAGGCGCCTTGAGAATACAAGCTTCAATCGAAGGGGGTGGGTGGGGGAGACAGAAGAGATGATGGGGAGCCCCCCCTCAAAACCCTGGATCCAAAGTGAGCCACATTCACCTAAGTTATTTGTTGTGTGATTACTCGCCGAGAAGCTGTGTCATAAAATGCAAAGATGACCCCGAGGGAAGAATATTCTAGAATCTATTCTAGGCAGTTCTGGAGAACATGCAAGGGGTTCTGTTACAACCCAGGCGGAATGGACAGTATTACTAGAGCCTAAATTTGTTCTATTAAACATCTTCTAGAAACCCTCTCAAATCTTTAGAGCGCAGAAGCCTCAACTCAACTTTTTCATTTTCTGTCTTGAAGTCTTGGGGATCGAACCCAGAACCTTGTATGCCTTAGGCAAATATTCTACCACGGAGCCTCATGCCAGTTTCTCTCTATATTGACTTGAGTGTGTGTCTGACAGTGAAAATTAAGAGCCTTGCTCTAAGATAAAGCTTGTGCTAAGATAAAGCTTCTGACATATGACTAGTGTTTAATTATGTACATGTAGATAGACGGGTAGATATAGACAGATGATAAATCTTTCCTAAAGTCCTGAATGAGAGACACATTTGAAACCCCTGTCTGCCTTTTGTCCTTCGGTCCTTCCTCCCTCCCTCCCTCCCTCCTTCCCTCCCTCCCTCCCTCCCTCCAGCCTCAGTCTCTAATGACTGCCGGGAGGCTAGGGATAAAAAGCATGTTCGAGGTAGGTCTTATTCAAGAGGCCCTACAGTCAAGTGAACAGTGAGGTAAATTCTGGACCACAGCAAGATTACACTGTGGAGGGGACAGAAAGGGAACCGGATCCTGTGAGAGCCTGGGGTGGTGGACCCCTGCTTTCAGAATCACCCTTGGCAACTGAAGTCAGGGTATGCAGAAGTTCCCTGAGAGCCAGCCTGCCTCCCTGGCTAGCGTTCTGTTTTTAGTAACTTAACTTGTTGCTGGAAGGAAAAAGTACCTAAAATACACTGCCCTCTGAGACTTCCCCCCAGTCCCTGTGAAACTGCAGGCTCCTCACTCGGATTCCTCCTTGGAATGGGACAGTTCAATTTATTTTGGCAACCAGATCGAAAAACAAAACCCCACTTTCTCAGAGCCGCGTGGGTCCCTGCAGTCCCAAAGGTCGGTCGGTCAGTCGGTCGACTGCCAGTGAACTGGGGAATGTCTAGCGGTGGCAGGTGAGTCCAGGGAACTGACCTACTTTCAACCGTGATCTCAGGCCATCCCTGAGTTGCCACCCCAAGGGAGGGTAGAACACGGTGGCTCTGAAAAGACTGTGAAGAACACTGGGAACGCAGGAACAGCAGTGGCTCCTGCCTTCTATTTGTCACCAGGGAGCACATGTGGCCCCAGGGGGTTGGTTTAACTTCTCCACAGGACAGAGCAACATACCAACTGGCATTTCACAGGGATGGTCCGTGTAAACGTGGTATATTTATATGGATAAAATACCATGACACGGGGCTGGAGAGGTGGCTCAGAGGTTAAGAGCACTGGCTACTCTTCCAGAGGTCCTGAGTTCAGTTCCTGGCAACCACATGGTGGCTCATAACCATCTATAATGAGTTCTGGTGCCCTCTTCTGGCCTGCAGGCATGTATGCAGGCAGAACACTGTACGTAATAAATAAATCTTTTTTTAAAAATGCCATGGCATAAAATTGGCCATTTTTAGTACATTTTGGCGCAATGTACATCTATACTGTGTATTATGGATGCACCGCCTCCAACTAGAAACTCTGTGTGCTCTTACACTGACCTTCCTTCCTTCCTTCCTTCCTTCCTTCCTTCCTTCCTTCCTTCCTTCCTTCCTTCCTACATTGTCCTAGGGAACCTCAGTTCCGGTTTTTGTTTCTATGAATTTGACCAGTTTTTGTTTCTATGAATTTGACCTCTCTGACTGCTTCATTTATGACTTGTCTTTTGTGCCTGGCTTATTTCACTTAGCACAATGTTTTTAAGCTTGCCCGCATATTCTGTGTCTACAGGATGACATTTCTTTTGAAAGGTTCTATGATATCCCATCGCATGGACATACCACTATATGTTTCTCTTTCCAAGGAAGTATTTTGCAATTTTTCACTCTGCTCAAATTTTGCATCAGGCCTCACAAGCTCATTTAAAGACATGACGCCCTGCCTCGCTTAAAGCGCCTCACACTAGCTTTCGGGAGGACCACCCCCCCACCACACATTTCTTTTCTTTATTGGATTTTAATTAATCTGTTTTTTTTATGTGTATTGGTGTTTCGCCTGCATATATGTCTGTAGCCTAGATGTGTGAGGTACAGATCATTCTGAGCTGCCACACAGGTTCTGGGAACCACACCCAGGTGGTCTGCAAGCGAAGTCGGTGCTTTTAATCACCAGACCACCTCCAGCCCTTACTTTCCATTCCTACGTTATTGTCTACGTTCCGTCTGCTCACTCCAGCTTCTAGCACGGTGTCGGTGTCTAGAGACCAGGCCTTGCTCATCTCTGCTCTGTAAGGCAGCAGTCTGCAACAACTGGGCATTCTAAGTGCTCCCAGAAGTGCGTCGGGGGTGTGATTCAAACACACCACCTCTTCATTCACAAAGCGGTAAGCAGAGGTCCTGAAATCAGAGCCCCTCTCCCTCTGAACAGCAGTGCGGTCTAAATGGCGGCCAATTGGCCTTCATCAGACTTCAGCCCCTCAGACAGCACATGCTGATGCAGCGGAGGCCGCACAGAACCTGGGAAGCTGAGGGCACAGCCATCCTTTCCCCTGAAAACAATTCTGGGAGAAATGAGTGCGCTTCGGGGAGCCAGTTGTACACGTGCAGCTTTGAGGCACCAGCTGTATTCCTGGACGAGTGAGACCTGGCTTACTAGTTCTGATGTCCACGCTGGGATTTTAATACTGCAAGGTTTATTCTTGGGCCCACTGTGAGGCTCAAGCATGGACCTGCACCCTAAAGTAAGACAAAACACTGGTCCCTTATAGAAATGGGGTGCCAGGGCCAGTGACGTGGCTCAGAAGGTAAGGGTGTCTACCGCTAAGCTTGCTGACCCAAGTTCCATTCCCAGGACACACATGGTAGAGGAAGAGACAATTTCCATAGCAGGCTGTTCTCTGACCGCCACATGCAAGTTGTGGCATGTATTATACATATGTATACACACACACACACACACACACACACACACACATAACCAAAGGTAATTCAAAAGTTTGTTAAAGAACTAAAATACCAGATCGATAGCTGTAACTGATGGGGGTTGAATGTTTGTATTGACCCCAGCCTGTGTATGTGTGTATTTCTACATGTGTTTCTATGTATGTGTCTATGTGTGTGTATGCCTGTGTGTCTATGTCTATGTGTGTTTGTATGGGTATGTGTGTATATGTGTGTGTGTTTCTATGTATATATCTATCTATATGTATGTGTATGTGGGTGTATGTGTGTGTAATGTGTGTTCAGAGTTGAAGAAAGGCTTGTTTGTTTCTGGCTAGCATCCTATTTATAAGAACAATCTTTAACAGGAGACACTATGAAAAATGAAGACAAGGGCCGAGATTAAGCACCGCCCCCATTTGGAAAGTTAGAAATGCATTCTTCATGCTGTGCTGGGGTTGGGGAGCTTTGCAATCCATGTCTTGGAGCTCTTGCTAAAAAGCTTACATTTTGGCACCAACATTTAAAATGTTCCTTTTAAAACCTGGTTCAGAGAAAAGCCCAAGGTTAGTTCTAGCAAGACTTCACCTCTCTGAGCTGGTGTCTAGGCCAAATACAGGTAAGTTGATGGATAGCCATGAGCTTCCTGAGTTTAAACAGCCGGTGCTCAGCGTACCTTGGCGAGGTACCAGCCACAGGCTTGTACATTACACGACATGACCCTTGAACCCAGTAAATTCCCTCACGGGGCAGTCTCAATTCCCCTGAAAATCCAGAGGGTGTCTTGTGAATTTCCGCTTCATTTCCAAGCCTCTCCATGGTGAAGCCCCAGGACCTAAGAGCCAACAATACCACTCTCTCTGCTTGGCCTTTCAACCAATGCCTTTTGCAAATACAAAGCTCCCGAGAGCCACAGCGGTGAACACAGTTTCCAGGCTGGAGCCAGAGCTCAGAGGCTTGAGCCCGGCTCTGCTCTTCCCTGCCCCGCCTCTCCGCTGCACCCTCACTCTGCTGCCTAGGAGGAAGATGCAGGTAACTGGCTGAGCTCCGAGAGTTATCCCAGATGGACCCTCTCCAACCGTTACATCCTAGCCAGTGAAATCAGGACCTTGTGCAATCCTGGTCCATCTCAAAAGCTCTGTGTTTAAGAGCCCTGAATCCTGGCAGCCGGCAGCCGACTCGGGGCCATCCGCACAGAATGGAAAAAGCTTAAAGCTAATAATAGTTCCTGAATTTCTGCTGCACGCGATCCTGGTGTGTTCTGTCATCCACCAAAACTTTTGAGCACAAAGAACGTCTGAGACAGGATGGCGGAGAGGCTGACTGGTTGAGGTATCACTCACGAGGCCACCTCTCAACTCTGCTCCCTTTGCCGCAGCCACTGGCCAGCGTTAGCTGTCCCCTCTTTGTGCCTTCCTGCCTCACTGGGGAGTGAGTAGACCTGGACGCTCTCCACGGCAGAGCAGAGGCCTGACAACGTGCACATAAATGGACATGAGCCCTACACCACAGAGGAAAGCCAGTCAACGGCCCTCCCCCTTCCATCAGCCTGCTGAGGTCCTGTCTGTACTTTAAGGTACACGCATGCTTTCAAACCCATAAGAGGAAGCAGGCGGTCATTGCGCACACCTGGAATCCCAGCTATAGGGAAGCAGATGCAGGAGGATCACAAGTTCAAGGCCAGCCCGGGCAGCTCTGTGAGACTGTCTCTCAATAAAATTTAGAGAAGAAGGGCACTGACTGCTCTCCCAGAGGTCCTGAGTTCAACTCCCACCCATAGTGTGGCTCTCAACCATCTGCGATGAGATCTGATGCCCTCTTCTGGTGTGTCAGAAGATAGCGATAGTGTACTCACATACATAAAATAAATAAATTAGAACAAAACAAAACAAAACAAAAACTTTAAAGAAGAGCTGATGATGCAACTCAGTGGTTGCCTGGGATGCCCAAAGCCCAACCCCAAGTCACACATTCACACACATACCACCCCCCCAACACACACACACACACACACACACACACACACACACACCCCTGGAGGGATGGCATCACTCTGCTGGAGTTTGACCTTTAAAGACAAGACACCAAGAAAACAGTAACAACAACAAAAGACTTTGAGCCACCATCATAAACCAACCGTCTCTCCTGGAACTTGAGGAGAGACTTCTGTTTTCCCCCAAAAGAGGCTCAGCCAAAGGGGCGGGTACCCACCACATCAGTATGGGTGATCTTGGCCAGCAGCTCGGTCAGGGCATCGCACGAGAGTGTGTTCGCTTCGTCATCCTGCTGAAGGCCGCAGATGGCTGCTCCCACGCTTCCAGTCGCGATCAT
>OZ030006.1:158198210-158230710 GCA_964023405.1 Apodemus agrarius
GGGTCTGAGGTAATGGGACACACAGGAGCACCAGCGTGGGCTGACGGGGCAGGCTCCTCCCATCTTGAGTCACTCTGAGGGTCCTAGTGATCTTGGGTTCACTAGCTCTTGGCCCCCCGAAGCTCAGGTCCTCCAGAAGTCTGTCCCTCAAGAGCAGCAGGCCTTGGAGCTTAGGCTGTCCGGCCTATTGCTGACTGACTGCTTGCCCCAACACTCGCACCCACCTATTCCCACACCCACACACCAGCAGTGTTCCAAAGTTTACTCACTTGCAGGGCTCCAAGTGCAGACCACGGGAGACACGAGGCCCCGTGGTCAGGCCCACCCTGTCCAGGCCCAGGAGGCCCGAGCCCCTCCCCCACTTTCCTCAGTCCAGGCCTCGGGAGTAGTATTTGGCTCATGGTTCTGACCCGATTGGAGGTACACTCGCCCCTATCCGTCCCACTCCTTGGCTAAAGCTAAGGCCCCCAACAGGCCCATCTTCCTGACTGCCCCCCCCCACCCCCCGTGAGCCTCTGCCCTCAGTCACTGAGTCCCAGGCTCCCTATTTGGGCCCCAAAGTTGGCAGCTGCCCCAAGGATCTGGACAAGATGGCCAAGAGTGGGGGATGGGATCCCCAAGAATAGAGACCCGACCTGTGGTCTATACAGAATTGGAGGAATCTATCGGAGCCCCGGGAATTCCACCTATCACCCCATCCCCCCACCGCGACGCAAGATCCGGGAGGAAGTAGTGAACGGACCCACCAAAGACCTGTTGGTCAAAAGACAAGGTCAAAAGCAGGACTCTGGCCATTGGCAGCTGGGTGATGGGGGAATTTAGGTCTAGGGGGTTAGGTGTCCTAGGGCCAGAGAGAAAAGGCTGGCTGACCCCTCCCCCACACAGAATCCCTGCAAGAGGAAAGGGAGAGTTCCTAGGAAACAAAACAGCCAGCAGGTCAATCAGCAAGAGCCCAGGCCTGTCAGCAAGAGAAGAGCAGGAAGCGGAGGGAAAGTGCTGTCCAAAGGGTAGCAAAGGCTGGGGCTCCTTGTGTCCATGGGCTCCCCTGACTGTGGGAACAGCAGGGGGCTCCACAAAGGAGCCAGAACACAAGTGTGCCACAAGGCCTGATGCAGGTCCCCCAAGCAAACCAGCAACGGTAACCTGCTTACACACACGCATGGACACGCGTGCGCGTGCACGCACGCACGCCACACACCTCTAAAAAAGGGAGGCGGACTCCAACAAGCCACTCAGAGCCTGTCTCCAGTAGCAGGAAAAGCTGCGTCCACCTTAACTAGAGAAGTTCGAATCTCAGACGGGGACTTTCGCAATCAGTATTGCACCTGCGCCTCGCAAAGCTCCAGGCTTATTTTCCTGTGGATTAGTTTCCCTACCCCATTCTGCCAAGGCTAGAGAATGATGTATCCAAAGGCCTGTTTTGCAGATCCCAGCCGAACTTCGGAGAGGTCAAACAGCCTGTGCCCGGTCACTCGGTGGTTAAGTAACAAAGTCTATCTGACCTTTGAACTTCGAACAAAGCACAGGCCCTATTGTTCATTACATCACCAGCTATACAAACACATAATTAAATGTTACAAGGAATTCAAATGTTACACTCCACCCCCCAACCCCCAGCACATCGACACATTTCAACAAACCGTGGTCAGCTGAGCGGCACCCCACTCATGGTCAAATCTTTCTTTACCTGCTAACCCTGAGGTGAACTTTTGACCCTTGGCCCCTGGATTCCCCAGGTTCTAGGGCAGTGCTTCTCCACCTTCCTGTTCCTGCCACCCTTTAACGCACTTCCTCATACTGTGGTGACCCCCAACCATAAAACCGTTCCATGGCTACTTCGGAACTACAATTTTGCTACTTTACGATTCCTAATGTAGCTATGTGACATGCAGGATATCTGTTATGCAGGATAGCTGTTGTGTAAGTCCTGTGGGGTCTCCACCCACAGACAGAGAAATGTTGTTCTAGGGTCTCCTACCCAGGTGCAGGGCCAATAAAGCTATGTATCGAAATCCTTTCCGGAGCTCAGAAAACAAAAACAAAAACAAAACAACAACAACAACAAAACCAACAAAAAACAAAAACAAAAAAAACAGACCTTTGCTCCAAGGTCCACTCCCTTACAACAGGGGAACAGCAAGAAGGCAATAAAGGAGGGCCAAGGAGAAGGAATTCCTTCCCCCTTATCAGGGCGGGCTGCACATTTATCTTGTCGTCGGTCCTTTAACCTATATATTCGCCCCCACCTTCCTTAAATTCCCTTTGGGGTTTATTTCCAAGCCATCCTTCTCCTCAGAAGATTAAAGATTTAAACGCAACCAGGGAGCAGTATCTATAATCTTCAAAAAGCACTTTAGACATCATAAACAATATTTCAGCGGGCACTAACTCCCTTTCGCTTACCATACCTGCCCTGAGAGAAAACATTCTAGTTCCGGTGAAGCCTGAGCAAGCCAGGCTCCAAGGCTGCCTTACCGAGGCCCACTTGCCTAGACACCCGACACCACCTCCCACGGCCCGCGTGCAAGCCCACCGGAGCCCCTTCCCACCACCCCCTTCTCACCGGTAGCACACAGAGCGATGAAGGTCTGGGCGTGCTTGCGGATCAGGGAGAGCTTCTCCTTCTGCTGGGGCAGCTTGCGGAGGATGTGCTCAATGAAGTCGTGAGGGGTGACGGCAGCCAGGTTCCACTTCAGCTTGCCCAGCACCACCAGCTCCCACTCCTGCAGCGGGTGGGAGGGAGAGGGCGGCGCACTGAAGACCCAGAGGCTGACTCCAGGTCCCGGCTGGGGTCAGGGTTCCAGGCAAGCTTTTCAAAGATGCCCTTTAAGGATCCACTGCGGGATCCAGATCATAAGGGGAGTCTCATTTGTCACTGTACACCCCCCCTCCCCGTGCTTTGAAGACACTCGTGGCTCTTCTCGGGCTAAAAATGTCAGGCCCCACTGAAAACACTGAGTGGCCAGGCAGCTACTGCCAAGATCAGGTTTTACTCTAGTTTTCTTCCCACCCCACCCCCACCCCCTGACTTCCCCAAAATGCCCTTGCCTGCCCACTTAGAGAGTTGGCCCTACAGTAAGATCTAGCCAAGGTCACTGTGGTGCGGTGGTGAGAGTTTACTGGATGTGTCTCTATCAGAGGACTACTAGTCTCTTTACTCCTCAGGAAAAAAGTGATGTTTGCAGATGCAGACCAACATACGCTTCCTTGGCCCAACTCCTTGGCAGTCAATTAGCTGGCCTTTACTTGTGGGGGAAAGTGTCATTTTCCCTCTCTGCCGCCAGCACTTTCCCCTTTGACACACCATGCAGAAGTCTTGGGGACACGACACGCACCCTTTCACCCAAATCTTCACTGGCCTTTGTCTTCATGGCTAAAGGGTCTGAGGTGGTCACTTGCGACCTCATTTTGCAGAATATTGATTTGGGGCAAGGTGGAGGTGCTTAAACAGGGTCCTAAAATTCTCCAGCCCATGTCTTGGGCTGTGGCTTTCACTTTTACGGGGCTTGCTCCAGCTGCACCCCACCAGTAAGCTACCTCGTATCTCTCCTTTTGTGAAATAAACATGGGAAATAATGTTCAAAAGAAATGGACTAAATAAAATAGAACCCTAAGAAGATGCGCGCCTGGAGGTGCATGTCTGGGATTCTACCTCTTTAAGGCAAAGAGCTTGAGGCTAACTTGACTTATGTACAGGTCCCGATTTTTGATTGTTTTGGTTTTATGTGTGTGTGTGTGCGCGCGCGCGCATTCAAAAGGAAACTATCCCAGCCAATCAGTAGGCTTCAAAAGTGCAGGGTGCTACTACTGCCTGGCAGTGACTTGACTATTCAGTTTACCCGGCTCTATAGTGCTAAGCTTGGGGACAGGCTGTAAAGCCCTTGCACGCTGAACTAGCTACAGTGTTTCCTGGAGCAAGCTCCCTTCACAGGTAAATAGAAAAGTTATTCCAGGTGATCAACTTCTGGATGGGAGGTGGGAAGAAGTGAGTTAGCTTCGCTGGTCCTGGAAAAATTAGGGTGTCTTGAAAAATGCTTCAAACCGTCCAGCACACCAGCCACATGGAAGATTCCTTTCCATGGTTTTTGAGAAAAACAAACTTCTCTCTCTCTCTCTCTCTCTCTCTCTCTCTCTCTCTCTCTCTCTCTCTCTCTGATACAGGGTTTCTCTGTGTAGCCGTGGCTGTCCTGGAACTCACACTGTAGACCAGGCTGGCCTCGAACTCAGAAATCTGCCTGCCTCTGCCTCCCAGAGTGCTGGGATTAAAGGCGTGCGCCATCACTGCCCAGCCTTGGTCTTAAATCTATTTTTTTCTCTCTCCACATGCTTTCAAATCTGCCCTGGCTCTTTTGCAGAAAGTTAGAATAAAAATTTCCTTAACTACGCAAAAATCAGAAATGGCTTGAATCCCAAGCCCTTCCTTCTTCCAGGGCAATGTGAACACAAACTCGTCCTCTGGCACCATTATTGAAAGAAGCAGATCTTCCAGAATAAAGCACCTTTAGGGGCCTCTCAGACCAAACCAGAAGCAGCTGAAATCTGGCAGTGGTTCAAAGGTGAAGTCATTCAGGCCCCCCTCTCTCTGCATTCTCTGCAATTCCTCCCCCGGTCTTGCACATGTCTGCCACTAGGTGGCAGCACAGGCCTAGAAAGGACGGCTTCGCACAAAGGGCTCAGTTCAAGAAGCCTGTCTTTGCCCAGGAGATTATGCAGGCCCAGGCAATACCAGCAAAGGGGAGGCAATCAATAGAGGGGGTGGTCTTCTTCCACCAGTGTAAGAGAGAAGGTGTGCAAACCCCTGAGGGTGGGCCCCAGAAACCGCAAGAGAGAGCTGCGGAACCTTCAGTGTGTGGCGGTAGCACCGCGGGAAAGTGCATGGGGGAAAAAAGAGGTAGATGGGGGTGGGGGTGGGGGGACCAAGACAGGACCCCCTGGGGACTGTATCCAGGTCACTGTGCCTTTTGGAGCTAAAATCCCATGCTTCAGATCCCACCAATAGGATGCCAGATGTTGATTTTGCATAAAAGTTGACAGTGCTTTGTTGATACTCGGTGATCAGCTACTATGTTCCTCCATGAGACTTTATTGGTCTTTAAGACATTACCTGCTACACCTCCAGGGTCTTGGGAAAACAATGCAACCAGCATGTGAGAAATCAGACTGTGTTCTCAGGGCTCAGTGGAAATCTGGACCTTAATTAAAAATCATTAACTAATATATTCTGTTCCACATCCCCCACCCCCACCCCCCCCACACAACACTCACAACAGAATTTCCACGAGGTACTGAGAGCTTTGCTCTCTCCCTGACTAGCTCTTTTCTACTAAAGGAGACAGTCATGGTTAGGGTGGAGGTCTTAGTGTGATGGGGGAGGGGGCAGGGTCGGGAGCAGGGAGGGCAGCATTACCAGCAGTTCCTGGGGCTTCACGGAGTTGTCGGTGTAAATGCACAGCTTCTCCGCAGTCAGCGGGATGGTCTCTTTCAGCTTGGAAGCTAGGAACATGCACACGGCGCCCAGGAGCTGAAGATGGGTCTTAGGAGTTGGGACGCCAGCCAGGAAACGGTCCAGATAGTTCATGGCCAGAGGAAAGACCTCTTCTTCACACTTCTGTTCCTCACAGACCTACAATCAGAGTGGGGTCGGGTGGGTCGGAGGGGACAGTGAAAAGATAGTATCAGGAACAGAGGGAAAGGAAAAGAAAGAAGCATAATCCGTGGCAACAAAAAAAAAAATTAATTTGTGTGTGGGGGGGGGAGGGGAGAAGAGTAGAAAGGATAGTAAGACTAGAGGTGAGAACGCTGGGGTCAATCAGCGTTCCGAAGAGTCCCTGGGGTTCGGGTATTCCCGCAAAGCTGAGAAAGGTGATGGAACTAAAGCTCCCACAAACCCCCAAGGCAAAGCCCGGAGCCGCCGCCGCCGCCTGCCGCTCCCTCTGGCTTACTAACACCAACTCACTCTCTTTTTTGGATTTCGTCATCTTTTCAAAAAATCAATAAAAATATTCTGGAAGCTCCGTGAGTCGACTTCTTGGTCTCATTCGGATCCCCAGATTCTATTCTATCATTCCCGACAATTGAAAAAAATGCCCAGGGTGGTCTCGGCGGCCCAGGGGCCGCTGTTCGGTGGGTGGGTGGAGAAGAGGGGGGGGGAGGAGGAGGAAGCGCGCCGCGGCCGCCGCAGTTGGAGTCGGAGCAGGGGGGACAGCTTCAAAAAAATTATTAAAAATCGAGGGAAAATCCTAGAAACGCTCCGTAGGCCTGAAAACCCCAGAGAGGCTCCAGGCTCCCTGGAATAGAGGTTTCGGGTGTCCGTAAGGTCGCTATCTCCACCCCAGGGGCTCTGGATCGCAGTGGGGAAACTTGCGGAGTGTTCGGCTGAGGCCCACAAGGGCAATAGCTAGGAAGGCTGTGCCCCGCTGGGGGCGGGTGAGACGAAACCAGGGAACCCCCCCCTCAAGGAGGCATGCGGGATTCTGACCTCTCTCTCATTTGGGGGTGCCCCCCTAGCCCGCTCTACACACACCTCCTCCCCCGCTTCCTACCCCACCCAAATCTGCGCGCCGAAGAAGCAGCCAAACTGTAAGTAACCTTGGCGAACTGAGGGCTGGGGAAGAGGGCACGGTCAGAAAGAGGGTGCCTCGGATCATGGGGTGCGCTTGTGTGTGTGGCGGGGGAGAGGTCGGCGAATGTTGCCAGTCCTTGGAAATGGAGTTCGCAAAGCAACATGGCGAAACCACGGCAGGTCCAGAGCTGCGCATACGTGGGCACCCTGCTCTCTCGGCAAAGAGTGCAAGGCTAAAAAGCAGCGGTTCTTTCAGATTGCCCTAAACGCACGTTTTGTTTTTTTTTTTTCCAGTGTGACTTCCGGGGCTCTCCTGAATTCCCTGTTTCTCCCCCACCCCCACCTCCCGCCAAAGTGCCAACGCGGAGTCCTAAGGCTCAGACGGTTTGCCCCAACCTTGGGAGTAGGGGGGTCTTTATATGTTGGTATGGACTGTTAGGTCTCTGCACCCCCTGGGGCCTCACTGAAGGCAGCCGGGGGTAGCTTCCACACCGCAGGTCAGAAATGGGGATGGGAAGACGAGGAAGCCACATGCAGGCACACGAGCGCGCGGGATGCCACCTCCCGGGGGGGGGGGAACATCCTCGCCTCACCCACGTTTTCCTCCACTAGTTGATCTAGCAAGGGACAGAGGTAGCCTCAAGGGTGCGGGGCTACCTCGCGCACAGGCTCCAGGAGGCCAGAGCAGGGGTGGTCCTCTCGCAGTTTGCGGGCTGGGGGGGGATGTCTCTGTTGAAGGTAGGGATGGAGCGGCTCGGTTTGCCTTTCCCGGACAGCGTCGCTCGCACACCTACCTCTAGCATCCAGGTGGCCACCATCCTGCGCATGTACGGCTGGATGTCCTTCTGCACGCACTTGAAATAGGAACACTGCGGGAGGTAGCGCTCCTCGATGGTCAACAGGTTCTGCAGGACGCGGTCTTCCAGCAGGTTGCGGTCCGGCACGGCCCTGCGGACCGGGTCCACCTCGCAGCATAGCAGCTCCATAGCCAGCCGGCCACCACTCGGTCCCGACTGTAAAATTGTATTATTATTATTATTATATTTTGGAGGCAGGGTGGTGCTTCCCTTACCTCCTTCCTTTGGCTGAATAGGAGATTTGGGAGAGGAAAGAAATGGCAAAGAAAGAGGAAGAGAGGGAGCGAGGGAGAAGAGCGGAGGGTGGGCGAGCGGAGCCTCAAGGGCCGCCTGACTCGCACCGCTCCTTCCCTCCGAACTGCCTCGCTCTCCTCCGCTCGGCTCTCCTCTCTCTGAGGCAGTGACGCAAGCTGGAAGGGCAGTTAGATCTCCTCCCCCTCTCAGGTTCCTCCTCCCCTTTCCCTCCCCTCCCCTGCCGTCCCTCCCCTCCTTTCAATCTTTCCCTCCCTCTTTCCCTTTTCTCGCCCCCCCCCCTTCCCTCTTGTTATTACGGAGCACAGCAGCTGGCCTGACCAAACTTCAAACACGATCCCCCGCTCCCCACCCCCAACCCCTCTCCCTAGTTCTCCGCGGCCCTCTCCCTCTATCCAGCCCCGCATGCTAGGGGCCCCGGATAGGGGAACCCACAAAACCCATGGATTCCTATTGATTATCCTTTCGGACATTCTGTAGGCATACCATGGGGGCATAAGGGGGTGGGGGTGCCTCTAGCTTCGGAGGCTTGCAATGTGATCAGGAAAACAGCCCCACTATTCAAGATTCAGGTAGATTGATTTAACATGTGGCTGAGCTCAGATAACTTAGACGTAGACCCCTGAATGAGGAGTAAGGAATGGCTGATTTGAGAACATTGCAACCTCGCAAACCCAGGGGTAAAGGTTATGCCCCTGAAGCTTAGACTCCTGATAATTTTCAAGTTGTTTTCCGGCCCCGAGCCACGTGCGTGGAGAGGAAGAGGAGGAAGGGGTGGATGCCGGAGAAAGGGGTGCTTCTCACGCCTGGGAGGCTATGACCCTCCTGCGGAAACCTTCCTGTTCCTGGGGGCGCCATTTGGGCAACGCGGCCAGCGGCTCAGGGTCGCCGCAGGGCGGGGGGCAGGGCTAGCCGCGGTTCCTCCGCGGGCCTCAGCCACGCAGGAAAAACCCGCTTCCTCGCCCCTGCAGCTGCTGACAAGCCGCCCTAGGTGTCTGCGCGGAGCGTGGCCACACTGATACAGCTTTCTAGGAAATGGCTCGGGAGGGGCCAGGGAGGGGGAGAGGGAGGGTTTAGGTTTGGCTCTCCCTGCGCCCGCAAGGCCACCCTCCCCCCCCCGAGGCTTCTCAGTCCTGCACCCCTCAATCCCCGACCCCGCAGGGGCTCGCGCCTCATCCTTCCGCCAGGATTTTGGGGTCGGCTCTGACATGTGCTCTAAAGCATCCTGTGGCCAAGGCTGTTTGTAGAGGGGGACACGTTGGCGTTTCCTCACCTCCTTCCTGCCTTTAACCATATTCCACTTGGGGAGGAAGGGGCGAGGACCCAGCGGCCCCCCGCATGGTGGCCACGCTGGCACGTGCAGATAGCAGGGCGTGGGTTGTACCTTTCTGGGCACGCGGAGGGCCACTGAGTCCCTCCTTCCTTTAGAACGGGGGGGGGGTGGATCAGAGACGCCTAAGGCTAGCGGAGGCTGGAGGGGGGCGGTGGCACGTTGTGGAAGCAACACCCGTGGGCTCTCGGAAAGGCCCGGGAGGGGAGGCAATAAAGCCGAGGTGCAAGCGATTAACTCCGGCCCTGGGCCAGCCCCTTTAAACGAGGGTGGGGCGGAAGGGGTGGGCGGGGGGGGAGGGGATATCACTTTAAAAGGGTGAGTAAGAGTTTGGGGAGCCGTCTCCCCTCCCTCTATTTGCATAGCCAATAGCTCTGGGGCTCCTGCTACTGCGCGCTGATTGTTACCGGGCAGATTACTTTTTTTTTTTTTTTTTTTAAAGTAGGACGCCTTCTCCACTACATCAAAAGGAAGCCCGGGGAGGGCGGAGGGAGAGCGGGGACCCGGGCGGGCTAGGCCCTCACAGGGGCCCGGGCTCCACGGACCCTATCAATGGCAGCGGGAATTAGAATCCGATCTACTGCATGTAAAGAAAGGGGAGGGGAGGGGCGGGCGAGGAAAATGTCTAATTGCAAAGGAAGCCATTAGCTTTCGGGGCTCGGTGGGGGGAGAACTCATTGAAAAACTCAAGTTGAGAACTTAAGACGGAACGGTCCAGCGCCCAAGGTGACGCTTGTCTAGTGCACTCTGTCCATCACCCGTGGGCTTCCCAAATAGAGGTCTTGGTGTCATCCTACACAGATAGGTGAACTTATGCTTTAAGACCTCATAAAGCGATGACTCAAAACTTCCTCAGGGCCACCCCGGAGGAGCAGATCTGACACCGCTCCTGCACAGGGGCGCAAAGTACGGGGCACCAGAAGTGTGCTGAGGTTATTATTATTCATCTACCCCAATAGAGAAGTTTGGGGGGGCATCCAGTTTTTTCACCCCACTAGAAGGCATGCAGTCTTCTCCGCATCTCCAGTGAAGACAGCATCTGGAGCTGGGGGGGGGTGTAGGGCGGGGAAGAGGCGGGTGGTCGTCGTCGGGGCTAGCCCACCCGGAGGACAAAGTCTAGGTGGCAGGTCCTCCCAGAGCCAGCGGAGGGCCCCTCGCCGCCTCTTCCATCCCCCACTCTTGGCTTTGCAGTGAAATTCCAGCGGGGAGGGGATCCTGGGGGGTGGGTGGGAGAGGTGGCCTGCGGCTGGGAGGGCCGCGGAGGAGGGGAGGGGAGGGTCGCGGGACGGAGGCCCCTATGTCTGGAGACGGGAAAGTTAGAGCGCTTCCCGCCGGAGAGCTCTCTGCTTCAGCTCCCCCATTCTCCTCCCCCTTCTACTAGCGAGGGTTCCCGAAGGTGAACCTCGCTGCGAATCCGTCCCCAGCACGTGGGGTGCGGCGTGAGAGGGTGCGGAGGTTGGCAGCACGTCCCTTGAGAGGTTGGGACTGGAAATTGTGTTTTCTCTGTCGGTTGCCACTCTGACCACGTGTTTAAAAAATCATTTTTTCTTTCTTTCTTTCTTTCTTTCTTCTTCTTCTTCTTCTTCTTCTTCTTCTTCTTCTTCTTCTTCTTCTTCTCCTCTTCCTCCTCCTTCCTTCTTCGTCTCCTTCTCCTTCTCCTCCTTTTCAATAAAAAGTACTCCAGCTAGTACATGGGAAAGGGTATACCGCTTTAGGGACAAGTATACTTATTTCCTTGCGTGTGGATTCGGGTGTGCAGAAGCGAGTTTGCACTGCTGGGAGGGGGGAGGCGGGGGTTCATAAGAATAAGAGCTCTCCTCCCCCCCCCCGCGCCTTTTTTTTTTTTAACCCTTGAAGGTGGAAAGAACCTTTACTGGGTAGGGACCCAGGTAGAGTGATAAACTTGAGCCAAATACGAGTTTTACTGGACTTGTATCCCTCCAGGACGTGCCCCCTCCCGTCTCCCTCCCTCCTGCGTCTAGCAGTTTCGGTTGGAAAGTGTACAAAGTCTGTAGGTGTTAAGGTGCAGCCGGGTGTTGGTGTTTATAGGCATATTTCTGCAGGAACCTGCCACCTAGGCACACATTCGAACGAGCTCACCTGGCGGATACCAGCCAGCCAGGTGACCCCGAGGACTCTCCAACCCGGGGAGCCGCTGGTTCGAATCCCGACGCCAAGGGGCAGGGCCATCTCGGTCCAGGATTGGGGGTCATCGCCTCCTCCCTGGCTCCCCGGAAGAATAGAACACTGTCCGTGTGACTTCACGGACAAATGGGTGGTCAGGCAACCAAACCTCCAAAACCCGATGGTTACTTAATGTAGAGCTACGTGAGGAAAAAGCTCAGAACGCGGAGCGGGAGAAGACATAAAAACCCAGTTAAACCGTGAGAAAGGGGAGGGGGTGGGACGAGTTGGGAAATGAAGAGCCCAGGCTGCAGGCTGGAGGCTCGCACACCAGGACCAAGCGGGCTAAAGTGCAAAAGCGAACTGAGGACCCTCCCCGACAGTCACCCGGGCTGTGCACCGCAGTGACCCTCGGGTGGGTGTCGGTGCGGATCCAGGTAGGACCCTCGTGGCAAAGGATGAGCTGGGAATGGACTCGGAAGCCAGGGCCAGCAGGCGGCTCACCCGCCTCGCACCTCTCTCTTGGATTTAAAAAAAAAAAAAAAAAAAAAGTTAAAGACCAAAACTTCCCCGTCTTCCTGTCTGATTCAGCCTCAGGACACGCCTCACCCGGCCGAAAATAGCCCTGGAGACGCATGTGCTCTTTAAAAGTGAATTTGCCAGTAAAATCTAGAGTAGGGTGGGGGGCGTCGGGGGTCCTGGTCCCTCCCCGGCGCGCCCGGGGGAAGGGACTGTGAGCCGATGGAACCACGCCTCTGCTTGGGGAGCCAACACGCTGCTTTTTCGCGGAATTTTGACGTCACCCACATGTGGGGGGAAGGGGCTGGGAGAGCGAGAGGAAGCGGCGGGGGAGGGGGCGGCGCAGCCGGTCGCGCTGTGGCCGCCCAACCGCTGGCTGGGTCCCGGGTCTCTAAACTCCCGGTGCCGCGGTCAGAGCTGTGCCCCGGCGGCAAAGCTGCGCTCCCTGTCCCCAGGAATCCTTCACCCCAAGACTCCCCATCCCTACACACTTATTTATATTTATTTTTTATTTTTTTACTTTGACATCGAGATCCGCCCTTTGCTCCAGAAAAGGCTGGTTTCTTTGGTTTGCGGTCCAGTTCTTCTGGTCCCTGAGATCCGACCCAGTATCGCGATTGCTGGTGGCGAGGGCTGTTCGGGAATTCCTAAGCCCGTCTCCACCCGGGAAGACGAATTTGTACCTTTTTGCTCCTTGAAAACAGAGTTCTGTGTTTATTTTCACACGCGGGTTTTTTCCACGCGCGACCGATTCGTCCCTGGCTCACCCCACACTCTAAAACATCCGCTGAATTCGTTACTTATGATGGTGACACACGAACGCTCCTGGGGATGTATGGGAACATTCACCCACGGGTTTTGCTGTACCCACAGCCAACCTGTCTATAAACACTCCCGTGAGAAGCCCAGAGAGACGAGCGAAAGTGCAGGGCCACTCCCCGCCCACTCACTGGATACCCACGTGGCATCCGTACTTGTGGAGAACCTTCTAGAGAGACTGCAGGGCTTGAACGCTGCAGGGTGAGCCCACGCACTTCTATTTCCCCTGAAATTGGGCAAAAAAATCTTTTCAATCTTTCAGTTTAGAGGCGTGGGGGCTAAAATGTGCCATTATCTTTTGAGCCCACGGTAATTGGGATGAGAAGGTGCTCACATTCGGGGAGGTACAGAGCGGTGCTGGGGAGAAAAACACCACAGGGCTCTATTTTTCATCTTCATCCTGGCTTGTGGGAGGAGCCAGGAGCTTCTTTGAAATGGACTTGATGTGGAATTATTTGTTTCAAAAGTAGGGGAATTTTCAGTTTGAATGCAAGGTGAGGCTTTGAAAGGTTTCTATTTTGAAGAGGACAGAGGTTATGAGCAACACGTCTTGCTTCGTTTGAAGCACATTCTCTATTTTTTAACTTGTTATTTAGTGCTTTTTCGTTTAATGATTGCTAGTCTGATCCGAGCAGCTTTGTTTTGTGACTTCTGGGGCAGGGGTGGAATTATAATTAATAAAAATGTCAATAAATTGCTTCTGAGGCTCCTTTATTGGAGAATGGCTCATTTCAGGAGACTGATGTGATGAACACTTACTTTGTGTATGCAAGGAAGAAAAGCAGAATAAAGTATTAAACGTTTTTTTTTTTTTAAAAGAAAAGTACTAAAGGAAGTGTTTCAGAACCTAAAGGACAAATATCCTTTAAATTTTGCTTCAGCTTTACTTGACACTTTAAATTGTGGACATCCTCTCTCTGTAAAACCTTTAACACTACCTCTACCAGATTTTTTTTTTTCTAAAAAGCAAAAGTTAATTTTGTTTTCTAAATACTATACTTTTGTTCACATGCAAACGTTTCCCCCTCTTAAAAAAACACCCACTTTCTTGGTGATTGAACATTTCTATTTCACTGTATATAGCTATATATCAGCTACAACCAAATTGCAGTCTTATAAAACATTCTCATCGAAATTCTCTATTTTCTATCATATTTTTCAGTAATTAAACATAAGGACTGTCAGCATTTGTTAGCACAGTTTACTACAATTCCACAGCATACCAGATTCACTCTCCAACCTTTCTACAATTAATTCAGTTGTATTGAACAGAAAAATGAATTTTTTTCTTGAGCTTTTAGCTACCCTCCCCCCTTTTTAGAGGCAGGTTGAAATTTACTTATAAAATTATTTTCTTGTTATTGTTTTACCAGAGTTTAAAATCACAAAGGCTTAGTTTTGCATTTTGAAGCTGGGTGTTCTCAAAGTCTTACAGTCTTCAAAATGTACATACACCTTTGGAGGAACTTTCTGGAAGGGTGCAGTTTGTGACTGTCTGCTAAGTTAAGCCCACACTAACTCGGACCCCTATGAGGAATGTATGTCCTCTTCGCTCAGCTTTGAGTCAGGGCATCTGCTTCTGCATGACCTTGACACAATCAGTGTCTATGTGCTGTGCAAACAAGCCTGCGGCAGAGGGGCTTGTATGGAGGATGGAATCAGAGCAGCAGGAAAAAATTCAAATATTGAAGCACTGCTCTGAGTACTTCAAATCACATCCTTCATTGTGGTTCTACCGGCTATAACCAAATGGCTCTGAGACATGTAGAGGCGGCTTCTAAGTCCCAGTGTGTGGACTAGTTATGACAGTCATGGGGATGCGGGGTAGTCGTGAGTCTCCCTTTCACATGGCTTGAATGCAGGAGCTTCACTTCCTTCTTTGCTTCAAAATTATCACCATATGGCTAGATTTTTGTTGTTGTTGTTGTTGTTGGAGGGCATAGCCCAAAACCATTCAGTTCTGACAATTTTTGAAACTGAGTCACCCACTACCTAGATGAAGAGGAGAAAAGAAAGAAAACCCATACAGAACGTTAGATGAATAAGAGAATTTCTTTGACTTATTTCCAGAGCTCCGTTCCTTCATCGTGCCCAGCTGTGTGTCCATTTGCTTGAGAGCAGCGAGTCAGTAGAATTGGGGGAAATTCTACTGACAACACCAGGACCCAAGCCCTATCCTGGTATCAAAAAAGGTGTTGTGAAGCAAAAGGCTTGGGCCGATTTATAAGGGGTTTCACATGAAACGTGGTTTTTTTGTTTTTGTTTTTGTTTTGTTTTTGTTTTGTTTTGTTTTGTTTTGTTTTTTTTTGTTTTGGTTTGGTTTGGTTTTCCGAGACAGGGTTTCTCTGTGTAGCCCTGGCTGTCCTGGAACTCACTCTGTAGACCAGGCTGGCCTCGAACTCAGAAATCTGCCTGCCTCTGCCTCCCAAGTGCTGGGATTAAAGGCGTGCGCCACCACCGCCGCCAGGGCACATGAAACATCTTACACTTAGCATCCCATGGCCACCAATTGTTCCAGGATCATGAAACCTTGATCTTTTAAAAAACAAACCACAAAACCCATTGTGTTTTGATGGCAGACACTTCCATCGTGACTGGAGTCTGCAGGCCACTCTGTGTGGGGCTCACCCTGACACCATTTAAACTGAGGACCTTTAGTTGTGGCAGGTGTAGCCCGTGGTCCTCATTGTTTCATGATAAACTGATGGACTGCCTTTCCTGACCCCCACTCCCTCCTGAAGATACATTCTTCTGTGGTCTTTCGAGAATAGACTAATGTGTTTAATTTAAAATTTCCCTAGCAGAATTCTGAATAAGGCTCCAATCTTCTTGCTTCAGTACAAGAAACATTGACATAATTACTCTTTGTAGTATAATCACCAGCGATTTGATGTCATCTAGCAAAGGGTCTAAGCGAGCCGGGAAGGGAACACGCGTGACATTTGAGATGAACACCACACTTACCTTGAGAAACAGAGTTGGACCTCCCTTCCTGTCACTGAAGATCGCCTTGGCAGACTGTGTGTGCTTCACTTGGCGGAAGACAAACATTGATTTGGACCGTAGATTAGATGCAGTCTTGCTTCGGGCTAGACCTCCTGAGGTTTGGGGCAGTCATCGAATATGCCTCTGTGATCAGGAGTTTGCTGTAGAAATTTTATATAGCACCTGCCAGGGCTACTCGTGATTGCCAGATCACATATGTGCTGGGCTGATAACATCACAGGTCTATGTGCAAATACCATAGGGCACGCTGGCAGCCTGATCTAGACTTGTAAGATAGAATTCGAATGGCCTTAATGGCCGAGTTGACTGGGCGGAGATTTCTATGCATCTGGCTTTTGCGCTTCATTTATTTGATTAAAAACTGGATCCTTCTAAAAGCTGAACTCAGCTTTAGCTATGGAAGATGTAATGGGCATATAGCAGCTAGACAGTCCATAAATGTGTTGGAAGATATAAAGGAAAAGAATTGACAGATGAGCTCCTGGCCCCCAGTAGCACATTCTCTCTGATTACGTGTGGGAGAGAATTATAAGATAAACGAGTGGTTTTTTTTTTTTTTTAATAATAAGACCTAGGTGTGAGAGTAGAGGTTTCATAGCATGGTTTTCTGGCAGGCACAAAGTCCAGAGTGAACAAGAATGAATCTATCGTTCCAAGGGCTTAGAGCGAGGCGCTGTGCTGAACTGCGTAACTCATAGCAGGGAGATGTAATGTCTTCTCTTTAGACTGAACCCAGAAACGCAGTGTTTTTAAAATTCCACTTTGAAAAAAATGTTCTTAATTTGTAATCTATTAGGGGCACAGCAGAGACCAGAATGGGAGATGTCAAACATTACAAACTAGTCCTTTGAGACTAGTTAAAGATAGACCTGTGCCGTTGGCCCCCGATTCTGTGAGCATCCTGGTCCCCCAATCCCCCCAGTGTATCTCAGAGTATCTGCTTGTCCTGACAGCTGACAGGATGGTAATAATTGTTTTTTTGAGGGGTGACTTGAGGTTAAAGTAGGTCATCCTGCAACACACGGACACAGCCAAATCTATAGTAGACGCTCTTTGAAAATTTTTACTTATTTTCACATGCATTGGTGCTTTGCCCACATGTTTGTGTGACCATGTCAGATTCCCCCGAGACTGGGGTCGCAGACAGTTAGGCGCTACCATGTAGGTGCTTGGAATTGAGCCCAGGTCCTCTGGAAGAGCAGTCAGTGCTCCTAACCGCTGAGCCATCTCCCTGTCCCGGCAGAAAGTCTGAGTGGCTTACATGTCACCAGAACACGGGAGTTGCCCTTGGAAGCATGCAAAGTGAACCGGTGCTAGCTTGGAGGTCAGAGGTCTCCTATTCTGCGTCCCCGTGTGCCCTCAACTAGTACTGTGACCTTAGGGTTGGTGTCTGTGATCCCAAGACTGAGTTTGCTCGTCCACAGAATCCGCCGAGTGTAATTAGTGATCTCTAAGTTCCTCCTCAGTTCTGCATCTCTATGGGCACCACGCTTACTGCCACCGTCAAAATGGGATTCCAATCCATACAGCATCGGCAGGCATAGCTTGTGTATAATCTTCTATATAAAGATTTTAAATGATACCAATTTTCCCTCACTAGTTTGAAGACTCTTACCTCATTTGACATCTGGGATCTTTCTCATTCATATTCACCTGCCGTCAGCTGGTGGGCCATGGGCGGTGGCGCCTGTCTAATCCCCAGCCTCCAGAATAAAGTCAAACCTGAAAAACAGATTGAGTATGAGGATGTATGGAATATAATGTTAGTCTAGGATGTTTAAGGAAATCCTGGCTAATTCAGACGGAAACTTGTTAGAGCACATACACCTGTTTTGGAGTGGGTTCTGTACTGAATTTCTTCTTCCAGGTGATTAGGTGACAGACAGTTCACAGCCCGAGTGGAGTGAGCCTCCTTAAATGAGGCAGATTTTGAGTTGCCTGGAACTCACACAGTGTCAGGTTCTTTGGTGGTAAGAGAATCATACGGATTCTACCACGTTGCAGCATTTAGACAGGATCCTTCTTGATTTCTGGCATGCCTTAATATCGAGCGACATGCAGTGGAAGCTGCCGAGTCTCATTTTTCTCATCCAACACTGATGCTTTGAACATATTGGAAACCCCAGTTGTTTGGGTACTCTGTACTCCAGGCAAAGCCAGCAAAATGCCCCTACGTACAATTGCAACATTATTATATTGCTTTTCAGTGTGGCTACTGAAAAAGAGAGACGTGGCAGATAAACTGTTGGATCTGGTATACTTCCTAAACATTTCTCTGTAAAATGTCTTTGGATTAATGGAATCATAGGAAGAGTGCTGACCAGGGGTCAGGAGAGGTGTGCCCATCCCTCACCTGCCTGTGAGGTTAATTAGGTCTCCACTGTAACGAACCGCTGGAGGCAGCTGCTTGGTTTGTACGGAAAGGAAAGGGACTGTTTGGTTCATGGTTTTGGAATGTCAGGGTCTCAGATTAGGCAGCCCCATTGTTTTTGCCTTTGCTAGTGACAGCCTGGCCATGGGAGACTGTGTGTGGAAGAGCTTGCATTGTCACAGAAGGGGGAGACTATGAGTATGAACCCCCACAACATGGACCCAATCACCTGAGAACTCTCTCCTAGAATAACTTGGAACTATTTATTCTCTCGAACAAAGATCATGGTCGTAAGGTAAGCAGGTAAGTGAATAACTATTTGGGATCTAGGCTGCTCGATATATACTGTTATAAATCACAATGTAAGTACCTGATATGAAGATGCTTTTAGGTGACCCTTGTGAAAAGTCATTTGACCCCAAAGGAGTCGCAATATATATAAACATAAATATAATGCAATAATATAAACAAAAACAGGTTTGCATAAGACCATCTCAGCTTCTGTGCAAATTGGAGATTCTGCAAAGGGTGTCGCCTCTTCTCATGAAAACCACAGTGCCTCTCTTCACAGAAAAATGTACTCATATCTTAGGAAAACTTTCATGGGGTGGTGTGGCGTGGGACGGAAAGTGAGAAGGGCTATGCGTTGGCTTCAAGCACCCGGAACCCTGTCTTGTTGGAGAGTAGTTAAATTTACTTTGTGTAAGTTCAGAGAAGAGGATAAAGCTGGGGTGGGGGACAAGCTTTTGCCACATACAGAGAATGTTCCCCATCTAATTTGTTGCTCTGTGTTTCTGTGCAAGCATACTACAGTTGCTAGGTTTTCCAGGATGATTTCCCTTTCTGTCAGTGTAAAAGTGCTCTTTCCTGTAGGAAAGCCTCTTTCGTCTGGAACAAGTACACCCACTCCAGCTCTTCTCTATGTGTATGTGCATGTTTTTCCCTCTTTTAACCCTTTTTTTCCTATGATACTGGGAATTGAGCCCGTGGCCTCATGAATACATTCTAGCCCCGCTGACCTACATTCCCAGGCTCCAGATTTTCTTTTAAACATACTTTCTTGGCATCTAAAATATGTCCCTGACAGGCAGCACATCCTGTCTGGAACATGTTCTCTTTTCCTGTCTGTTTTCTTTAACTAGAAACTTTAGTCCATCTACAGTTAATGTAATTATTACTAAGGCAGTATTCGTGTTTGCCCTTTGTCCTAGAAAGACTGAGGGCTTTTTTCTTATCAATCCATCCATCCATCTATCCATCCATCCATCCATCCATCCATCCATCTATCTATCTATCTATCTATCTATCTATCTATCGTGTGTGCACATATGTACACATGTGAACATGCATGTCTGCATGCACTTGCCATGGCACCTCAGTAGCTATCCAAGGGCAGCTTGTGGAGTCAGCAGCTCTCTCCTTCACCATGGACCCAGACCATCAGACTTGACAGCAGCCACCTTCACCCGTGCACACCTCACAGATCCTTGACAGTTTTTATCTGCAAGTGCTGCCTTTTGCCATGAAAACATGGCAGAACAAGACATGCGCATGGTTAGGAGTTTCCCTTTACCAGGTACTCGTGGGTGCGGGTCCTTTGTCCTGTCTTCTCTCTTTGGAATCAGCCCCTTGCCTATAGGCTGCCCTGCTATGGATTCTTCTCTTCTCTGGCGTCCATCTTCATGTATGTCCTTTCTAATGAGTGGCTAGTGAAAAGGTGGAACCTGGGACAATGCTCAGACCCACACACCATAAAGATAATGGTAGAAGAACATGAGTCTCCATCATTGCCTCCCTGGCTCTATGTTCCTGGAGAGACTCAGGTTCCAGGACCACAGAACACACCACTGTAAGCAGAAATGATTCTGCCATTTTGTCCAGGCTGGTTTCACGAATGACACCCAAGATTGCACTCATTCGTTCATTATACACGGGTCGAACTCAACTTTGCATCTTCTTACACTGTCTGTGTTCCATGGCTCCTGGGAACAGAAGTAGGGACTTATTCAGAGTCACATTTCTGATGGATGCTTTGAGGGAAGACACAGTGGCGGGGATTAGCCTGCAGAACACACGATATTTCCAGAACAGACAAGGCAGGTATTAGGGGAGATGCTTTTAAAAAACTGGGTTCCTGGAACTGGAAAAGAGGGTGGTGGACGGTGGAGAGAGGTGGGATTAGTGTTGCTGTGGCGAAGTAGTCTACGGGAGCACAGCTGCTGCCCCACACAGCACCTTTGACGAGGAGGAGGGCTGCTCGCTCTTCTGGCTGCTGGGAGCCACCACCTGGCCCACCTTGCCCTGATGCTGCCCTCTAAGCCAGTGCTGCCACCGTGGCTCGCCCTGCTGCGGCGAGTGTGGGCACGAGATATCCGAGATGAAGAATGGTTCATCTTCTGGAAGAAGACCATGTTGGTGTCCGGGGTCCATGCTGATGTTTTTGATCCGTGTTGCCACCAAAGGCCATGTTGATGTTTGTGGTGGGAGCAACCACGAATACCATGGGGGAGTCCAGAGTTGCCGCTGGCTGCTGCAGGAGGGAAGCTCCTTTTGCAGTGCTACCGTTGAGTGAGAATGAGAGGCACTGAGAGCTTTAGTGTCAGTCTTTCTCCCACTTTCAAAAAGAAAGAAAAGAAAAGGTCTAGGCAGGAAGCTACTGAAGAGAGATCTTAAAAATTGTGATAGAGATGTCTAAGTGTAGCTCTTCACAGCCGAAGGCTTTGGGGGGTGGAGGGTGGTGAGGGTCTCAGTTATCTTTAAGGCTCTGGCTACAAATTGGATTTGGTGGGTTTTAGGGTGCAGGGGAGGGGCACAAGGACCAAAGGATGGACCTGGGAGGAAGGGAGATAAACATGGTCAGGGTACATTATATAAAATTCCCAGATAATTAGTAAAAGTATTGCGTTGGGAAACACACACACACACACACACACACACACACACACACACACACACACTTTTCCTTTAAAACTAAAAGACAGAGTCATACTTCTGTTGGGTAGTGGTGGCACACACTTTTAATCCTAGGACTCAGGAGGCAGAGGTAGGCAACTCTCTTGAGTTTGAGGCCAGCCTGATCTACAGAATAAGTTTTGGAACAGGGCTACACAGAGAAACTTTGCCTGTCTCAAAACAAAAAAACAAAAAACAAACAAAAAACCCAAAAGGTTACACTTCTGCACCTTTAAGGAGCTCCTGATGCAAAACTCATCTCAACATTCAGAGCTGTAGCCAGGCAGTGATGGCACACACCTTTAATCCCAGCACTTGGGAGGCAGAGGCAGGCAGATTTCTGAATTCCAGGCCAGCCTGGTCTACAGAGTGAGTTCCGGGACAGCCAAGACTATACAGAGAAACCCTGTCTCGAAAAACAAACAAACAAACAAACAAAAAACAAAAAACAAACAAACAAAAACCCATTCAGAGCTGCCTACAGTAACCAGGAAAAGGAGCTACAGTGACTTACTTGGAGGCAATGAATTGATGAGGCATTGGTTTGTGGAGGGCCTCAGTTTCCCCATCTGCAAAATAGGATGATAGCTTTCAGGAAGAGTCTTAAGGAGTAAAGGCAGACAGGATGTTCCCATGGTGTGTTGCAGAGAATAGAAGAAGCACGGTGGGGTTTGTTGTACTGTTTAAGACCTACTGGGCTATCTCCTTTCAGACCTGGGGGTCTACAGTGTATGGAGTGTCTCTCTGCTCTGTGAAGATCTCAGCTCTGGGCTGCCCCTGCCCTCTGTTCATCATCACTGTGGCCAGTGACTCACTGTCCACTGTCCACATGGTTCCATCACAGCCCGGTCCCTAGAGTCTTGAGGACATCTCTATCCTGACAGGTACCCAGGATGCCCTCATTTTCAGCAGATGTTGTGGGAAACCCTGCCCATACCATTCTGGAAGTACAGAAAACCTTAGACATCCCCTTCAGTGTTGTCCAAAGCAAGGGGAGTGGTCCATGTGTGGGGGTGTGTGCTATGTATCTTAATGACTTGGTATCTGTTTTAATGATTTTTTAATGATCTGTTTGATGGTACCACCCTGCTTGAGGACTGTTACCATGGTGCTGAAGCTGTGAAAGAGGGGTCCGGTTTTTTTCAGGGCAAAGATGCACTGTTTTAGAATAGCATTGGTTGTGTACACAAAACTCAAACAGGAAGCACTAAGTTCTTAGGAAGCAGCACCAGCAGGGCCTGCCCCTTGCTCTCACCTGCCACTCCTCCCCACAGTAGCAGAGCCAGCGGCAGAGCAGCCCACCTACTCCTGCAAACCGGGAGTCCAGGCTTCTCCCGGGCTGTCTTTATTTAAGCAGTGCTGCTTCATTTCCTATCTCTCATTGCTTCCGGCTTCTGTTCTGGTCTCCTGGTGACTCACCCTCTCTGGCTGACCTTGGCCACTTCTCACTGCTCACTTCTGCTTTCGTGGTGTTTTCCCCTCGGCCTGCCCGTGACATTCGTCTCTCTGTGTGCATCTGCCTTTGTCCTGTGCACTCTCCAACGCCCCCCCCCTTTTTTTAAAATCTGGCAGTTCTCCGGAAGTGCTCCCTTCTAGAATCTGTGGACTCATTCAGCTCCTGCTCTGCAAACAGCCCTGCACTTGTACGTTTGTCCAAAATAGTCATTGGCCACTTCCTGGGTGTCAGGACTTATGTGAAGGGGACATTTATTATTATTATTATTATTATTATTATTATTATTATTGTTTTGTTAAAAAGCAAAGTCAGAAACAAAACAAAACAAAACAAAAAAATGCCAGGCGGTGGTGGCACATGCCTGTAATCCCAGCACTTGGGAGGTAGAGGCAGGAGGATTTCTGAGTTCAAGGCTAGCTTGGTCTACAGAGTGAGTTCCAGGACAGCCAGGGAAACTCTGTCTTGAAAAAACAAAAAAAACAAAAAAACAAAAACAAAAACAAAAACAAAAAAAAAGCAAAGCCAGGGGATGAACTGTTGTAGGATTGTTGTTGTTGTTGTTTGTTTGTTTGTTTGTTTGTTTGTTTGTTTTTACATTTATTGTGTGCATGCATTGGGATGGGGGATGGGGTGCATATCAAAGTATTTGTATCACCATCAGAGGAAACTTAAAGAGTTGGTTCTCACCTTTCAATGCTTGGGTCCTGGGGATCAAACTCAGGTCATCAGATTTGACAGCAGGTACTTTTACCATTTACCCTCTCAACCATCTTGCTGGCCCCCTGTAGTTTTGAGTCCCGATTGGGCGCCTACAGTTAGGTTAAAGACTTGGTGCTGGTAGCAGTGTGCATGGGATAAAGTGAGATGTAGGCAAAGGACATTAGGGCCTCAAAGAGACTCCATATTGGGGTTCCAGTTATTCAGCCCCTCCTCCTTCTTGGCCACCTTGACTACCAAGGCACATGTTGCCTCACCACAGACCCCAAAGCAGTGGGGACAAAGGATCACAGGCAGAGTGCCCAGAAATGGGAAGCCAAGATAAACCTTCCTCCTTGAAACTGAACAGCTTGCATGTTTGTTCCAGTGCCAGGAAGCTGACGTGTGTGTGTGTGTGTGTGTGTGTGTGTGTGTGTGTGCTGTCCATACAGAGTTTATGTGCACATGAGTTTAGTTTGCATGCATGTGCACCATACATGTGCCTGCTGCCCTGGAAGGTTAGAAGAGGGCTTCAGAACCCTTGGAACCTGAGTTTCAGATGGTCTTGAGCCGCCATGTAGGTGCTGGGAACTGAATCTGGGTCCTCTGCAAGAGCACTTAACCACTGAGTATTTCCTGATGTATTTTCAAGGACCTGGAAAGCCACATGCATGGTTCTGTGTGCCAGGGGAAAATCTTGCAAAGGTACTCACCTTTTCAGCTGAGGACAGAAAGTGACAGTGAAGCTAAGACCTTAAACAACATACAGATTGCTGATGGCACGCTGCAACAGACACAAACTCTCCAATAAAGGCTGCGAGACATAGGGTCTCAGACTACTTAAAGAACTGCCTGTCTGAGTATTACCCGAACACAAAAACAACACAGACCCTTCGGAGGAAGTTGTAGATGACCAAGAACACAGATGTCACATGATCCACAGAGGAAAGTCATTTAAGGAAAAACGCAGCACCAACGGAGCTCCAGCAAGGGTTGGACAGGTGAGAGGTCCTATGTCAGTATAGAAGGTGGGGAGAGATGGAGGGAAACACTGGACACCAATCTCTGCTCTCTACACTCATGCACACACATACACGTGCACACAATTGTGTGTGTGCATGTGCATAAATTCATACATCACACACAAGCACACACACAAAGAGAAAGTAAAGGAGAAATGAAGGCATTTTCAGATAAACAAAAGACAGATTTTATTGCTAGAGGATCACGTTATATAAAATACTGACTGGGAGCTGGAAGTGTGGATCAGTGAGAGTATACACCACCGGCACACAAAGAACTGCCGTGTTAAATGTCGAGCACAGGAAGGGAGAGAGTGGGGTGACTATTGAGAGCTCTTGCAGCCTTAAAGAAAGGGCACTAGGCAGTAACTCAAATCCACACAAGTCAAGGCACCCAAATAGGAAAATAAAATGAAATACATGTGTAGAGTTTTTCTTTTTATATAAACATTTTCTTCTAATTTAATTAGTACTTATAAAATGTCATTGATGACATCATGGATAAAGATGTAACCTGTATAATGACAGCACAGAGAAGAGGGAGAGTTGTACTGGTGTTAAGTTTTTGAATGCTGATGTTAAGTGTAATTACTCATGCTGTGTTGTTTTAGGATCTTAATTGTAAAGCCAATAATATTTAGTAAGAAAGCAACTAACAAAACCATACATCTACAAAATTAAACAGGAAAACACTACAAATGCCATATAATATCTGTTAAACATAAAATAAAACTCTTATGGGAGAAAAGAAAAAAAAACTCTCAATCTTTCTAGGACAAAGGTCAAACATAAATACTGCCTTAGTAATAATTACATTAACTGTAAATGGACTAAGGTTTTTAGTTAAAGAAAACAGACAGGAAAAGAGAACATGCACTGGACAGGATGTGCTGCCTGTCAGGGACATATTTTAGATGCCAAGAAAGTATGTTTAAAGGAAAATCTGGAGTCTGGGAATGTAGGTCAGCAGTGCTAGAATGTATTCATGAGGTCACGGGCTCAATTCCCAGTATCATAGAAAAAAGGGTTAAAAGATGGAAAAACAAGCACATACACATAGAGAAGAGCTGGAGTGGGTGTACTCGTTCCAGATGAAACAGGCTTTCCTACAGGAAAGAGCACTTTACACTGATAGGAAGGGAAATCATCCTGGAAGACCTAGCAACTGTAGTACGTTTGCACAGAAACACAGAGCAACAAATTAGATGGGGAACATTCTCTGTATGTGGCAAAAGCTTGTCCCCAACCCCAGCTTTTTTCTCTTCTCTGGAACTTACACAATGTAAATCCAACTACTCTCTGACAAGACAGGGTTCCAGGTGCTTGAAGCCGATTCACTTTCTGGCCCACGCCACACCAGCCCCATGAAAGTTTTCCTAAGATATGATTACATTTTTCTGTGAAAAGAGGCACTGTGGCTTTCATGAGAAGAGGCGACACCCTTTGCAGAATTTCCAATTTAGACAGAAGCTACGATGATCTTATGCAAACCTGTTTTTGTTTATATGATTGCATTATATTTATATTATGTTTATATATATTGTGACTCCTTTGGGGTCAAATGACCTTTTCACAGGGGTCACCAAAGAGCATCTGCATATCAGGTACTTACATTATGATGTATAACAGTATATATCGAGCAGCCTAGATCCCAAATAGTTATTCACTCACCTGCTTACCTGACAGCCATGATCTTTGTCCAATTTTTATTACATCTGTCTTCCCTGATAGGGCTACTAAATGTATTCTTGTGTGTGTTTTACTGGGGATGGGGTGAGGGAGAAGAGGTGATGGAAGGATTGGTCCTTAATTTGAGTCATGCTGACATTCTTTAAGGTCCTTTTTCTTTCTTTCTTTCTTTCTTTCTTTCTTTCTTCCTTCCTTCCTTCCTTCCTTCCTTCCTTCCTTTCTTTTTTGTTTTTTGGATTTGGTTTTTTGGAGACAGGGTTTCTCTGTATAGCCCTGGCTGTCCTGGAACTCACTCTGTAGACCAGGCTGGCCTCTAACTCAGAAATCTGCCTGCCTCTGCCTCCCAGAGTGCTGGAATTACAGGCGTGTGCCACCACCGCCCGGCTCTCTTTCTTTCTTATGTAAGTACACTGTAGCTGTCTTCAGATACCCCAGAAGAGGGCATCAGATCTCATTACGGATGGTTGTGAGTCACCATGTGGTTGCTGGGATTTGAACTCAGGACCTTTGGAAGAGCAGTCAGTGCTCTTAACTGCTGAGCCATCTCTCCAGTCCCTAAGGTTTATTTTTATTTACGGATATGTGCATGTAAGTAGTGCAGGTCTCATGGATTCGTGTGCTGGAGGATCTAGTAAAGGATGTCAGATCACCTGGAGCTGGAGTTACAGGCAGTCGCAAGCCACCGTACATGGGTGCTGGAAACTGATGGGTGCTAGTAACTGAGCTGTAGTCCTCTGGAAGAGCAGCAGGTGCTCTTAACCGCTGAGCCATCTTTCCAGAACTAGCACAGCATACATTATCTCAGGTTTGCTGGGAAAGGAAAAAGCCAAGGGTTAGTGAGAAGAATTGCATTGAGCATTGAAAGCTTGGGTCTTCTTTTGGGACCAGTAATCAACTTCTTGGATAAGTCACTTCAAAATAAAAGGCCTTGGGGGGGAGCATGTAGCTCAGTGGTGAGCTTGCCTAGCATATGAAAGGACCAAGACACACCCTGAAGTACAGAATAGTAACAATAGCAGAAGGAATACCACATGACCACAGAATCTTTTGAGTACATACAGTCATGGTGTTGCATGTTACTTAGGAACACATGTAAATGTGGTTTGACAGTGAGAGTTGCCAATAGTCTCATGGGTTAGGGATTTGATTGCCTGCTAATGGTCTTTTGGACGCCGATCCAGGAGGCTCTGACTCCAACAATGGATTAATCCCATCAGAATTCCCTAAAATGATTGGTAGGTGGTGAAGTGAAGGAAGCGAGGTTTAGTTGAGGAGGTGGGTCATCATGCTGACTCTGTCCTGTAATCCAGTGATTCCAAAGGGGTTGTAACCCTTTTGGGGGGTTGAATGGCCTTTTCAGAGGGGTCACCTAAGAGCATCTGCATATCAGAAATTCACATTATGATTTATAACAGTAGCAGAATTGGAGGTATGAATTAGTAACAAAAATAATTTCGTGGTTGAAGGTCACCGGGGTTGTCACAGCATTAGGAAGATTAAGAAACTGTACGTAATCTCTTATCTCTTAACTCCTGGTCGCTGTGATGTGAAACTGCTCTGCTCTGACAGGCCCAAGATGATGAACTGGCACCTTTGAAATCAGTCCCTCTGCTCCAGTTTATTAGCCTAGGGTTTTGGTCATAAGCTAAAAACTAACCCACAGAACACCTGGACCCTTTTCTACAGAACACGACTCCCTTTTTGTACAGAGTCTCTATGGTGTCTGAGATGTGAAAACTAGAGAGCCTTGTAGGCTCCCATTGCTGCTTAGTACAAGTCCAATGAGGCTCAGGTCTACATGCGCTCCCCAAAGCCCCACTTGAACTTTCGCCAAACCAACTTCACCTCAACATTTTTCTCCAAATTTCCTGTGGACAGGGTTTCAGCATTTGAAGGTGATGATGGATTCTGTGTGTTTGAGACGGGAGCCATCGCCTGTTGAATGAATGAGAATGAGGAGCTGGGAGTACCACTCAGTTGGTGCTGTGGGTGAGCTTTGCTGATAATGACACAGTTCTGCAGTGTTCCCAAGCATGGGTGTCATGGACCACAACCAACAGGCCACTGTGCATGCAAAGGAGGAGGTGAAGGGAATTCTGGGGCTACTGGGTGGACATCCACTTGATGGCAGGGACTTATTTGGTAGGCACATGGTGGCACTGTCTGACACCATGCCATCTCCACCCTGTTAGAGCTTTATAAACCAGTCCCCTGGAGTCTTTAGTCCTGTCCGTTGGAGAGGGTGATGGTGAAGCACCATCTTTCTTTATCTTTATCTTTATCTTTATCTTTATCTTTATCTTTATCTTTATCTTTATCTTTATCTTTATCTTTATCTTTTTATCTTTATCTTTATCTTTATCTTTATCTTTATCTTTATCTTTATCTTTATCTTTATCTTTATCTTTATCTTTATCTTTATCTTTATCTTTATCTTTATCTTCATCTTTATCTTCATCTTTATCTTCATCTTTATCTTTATCATCTTCTTAGGAACCCATTTGCAGCCCTCTCTCGTTTCCAGAACCGCCAATAGGAAAGGAGCTGGAGGATCCTTTTCTAGAATTCACTTCAGAGCATCTGTGGCTCTGCCTTCCGTGGGCTGCCTACATCTCTAGGATTTGGCTCAACTCTGATTTCTCCCCAGGATCCAGTCCTAGGTCCATTTTGCTCTTTGCTTCTTTCTCAGGCCTTTGATTCACTTCACTGATGTCCTGACTCACTTCTGGACTCAGGCACCAGACAGCTAGGAGAAGTTCACTCGGCTTCTCCGTGTTTGTGAAGAGAAGAAATGGATGGGATAACTTAAAGGGAGAAGGTTTACTTTGCTCATGGTTTCAAGGGCTTGAGGTTGGTCAGAAGAAAGTCAGGGTGATAGGAACCTTTGGAGGAGGGGCTGTTGACCTACCTCATGGCACACAGGAAGCAGAGAGGGGTCATACCTCCCAGGGACTTCCTCCACTCCTAAGGGTTCTAGAACCTCCCAAAATAGCACCACCAGCCAAGATCAAGCCTTTGGCGGTAAAGCCTTGCCTCCTGAACAGCCATAAATATAATAATATAATATAATATAATATAATATAATATAATATAATATAATATAATATAATATAATATAATGTAATATATAATAAATATAATATAGACATTGGTCTACTCCTGACATTGCCATTTCTGCTACACCATCATTCCCTCCTCGGAATCTCACTGATCTCATGCTACCCTTGCTCAGGGACCAGCTCCTGACCCCATCATCACCCCAGCCTCACTGAGTCTACACAACAGGTCAGGCCCCTCCCTGGGAACCTATGCACTGGCTAAATCCGGATAGGAGGTATAAATCCAGTCTTAGTAAATTTGAGTACCCTCTCCGGGCCATAGTTTCCTCAGTTAATAAACAAAGACACCAGCAGCACCTCTCTCAAGCTCATAGGCTTTCTATAATGAGTGTGATAATCCTCACAAAAAGACTTATTGCAGCACCCAGGCAAGCAGGGCTCCATGGATGGAGGGATGAGTTTGCAACTGAAGATACTCTGATAGACACCCTATATGTATCATTATCACTGTTCTTTCTGTTACTACTTTCCCATGTAGATCCAACATTTTGCCTTTTGTTTACAAGATCCTTTGGCACCAAAACTAGCAGGCTAGACTGTGATGCTCTGCCACCGACTACAAACGCACTGCACAGCATGTTCTCCTGTCCTTAGATGTCATGTCAACAGCCTCTTTCCCCTGGAGTCTGGAGTTGACGCATCTTAGACAAAGAGAGAGGGTGTCAAGTTCTGGTGGCTCAGGACTGCTGTCTCATCTGCCCACTATCCTGCAGCGACAGTAGAATCCATAGTAGGTCAGCCTCACTACACCCCATGTTGGCACACACACACCATCTCTCTCCTTTCCAGTTACCCTTGAGTACCAGATGCATGTGCATACACACACACACACACACACACACACACCACAAATACACACATATACACCACACCTCATACGACCTACATCCCCCATACACCACACACACACACACACACACACACACACACACACACACAGACACATACCACACTTTATACCACCCACATCTGCCATACACCACACCACACACACACACACACACACACACACACACACACACACACACACATACACACACACACACACACACAAACACCACACCACACACACACACACACACACACACACACACCCCACTATACCACACCATATTTTTAGAGCAGAAATTTGAACCCAGAGCCTCCCGCAAGCATTTGCTGTCCTATTAAGAAACACCGCAGCCCCTGCGAGTGCTATTACCATGCCTGATGTCTGGGATTAGACACCTGCAGCTATGCTTTCAGGCTCAAGTGCTCCCCACATCTTTTGGATACTTGATGCCCGGTTTGCATCAATGTTTGGAGGAACCATTGAGGTGAGGCCTGGCTGACAGTGGTGGCCCAGTAGGGCCTTTGAAGGTTTTATTCAGCTCTGGCTCCAACCTGTGCGTACCGCTTCCCAGTTTGAGCTATGTGAGCAGCCTCTGCCACGTTTTGATACCGCCATGGATGGGACCTCTCTGCCCCGTGTTCTCTACCATAACAGCCTGAAAAGTGAATGCT
This sequence comes from Apodemus agrarius, assembly GCA_964023405.1. NCBI lineage: Eukaryota > Metazoa > Chordata > Mammalia > Rodentia > Muridae > Apodemus > Apodemus agrarius. The sequence goes on from OZ030006.1 coordinate 158,228,488, forward strand.
GAAATTCAAGATGTGCGCTTCCATGCCGGGCCTCCTTAGGCTCTTTCTATTGGGTGCTTCGATCTCAGTGGGGAAAAATGTAACCAAGACAGACGGGTGACTACAGGGGTTATTTAATTTAGGCAGACTATGCAGCTTAGCATTCAAGTGCTGTAAGATCAAATCATGCTGGCACACAAAGTACTTTTGGAGGAAAGTCAAGAGTTCAGTGTCAACGGTGGCTCCTTAGTGAGTTCAAGGCTAGCCTGCATTATAAGAGTTAAAAAAAAAAAATCAAAAACCCAAAGCTATCTCCATACAGTCAAGTAATTTTGCTTTAAAGAAAATTAAACTAAAATTCTTACACAATGCCCCCACGAGTGAGGCTTGCACATGAAAGATGGCGTTGGGCTCTAATCAGCCGACCCAGACTTAAAAATAGGCTTTGGCTTGACATCAAGAAGTTGGTAAATAAATGCACATTAACTTCAAATAAGAAGCTGCAGGTCCGCGTGACTCAGTGCTGATGGTATCTGACTCCTCCAGCATCTCAGATAACCTACTTCTTTCTCAATCACATCAGAGGGACCTTCATGGTTTTTTTGGGGTTTGAGTGTAAGAGTTTAAAAGCCTAAATGAGACCTTACCAAACCATATTCTGCAAATTGATGTTTCGTCGTGGGCAACGGTCTCTTGACATCTTTCCATCCTTCATTCATCCTGTGTGGGATGTTTCTCAACGTTGAGAAAGTGTCATAGCAACTTGTTGGAGTCTGTGGACATTTGGGGGGGGAGGTCCTCCTACGCTGTTTTTTTTTTTTTTTTTTTTTTAAAGTTCCATCAAGCTGTGCAGAGTCCTCACATCTTTGTGCTTCTGAGCATATGTGGGTAGAGAAAGAGCTCAGGGTCCTAATTCAGCTTGGTAAATGCTCCAAGGAAGGAAACGAGCACCTCGAGATTATGAATGAGTTACTTTTTCCCTCACTTAGATCAAGTGCCTGGCTAAAGCATACGAGGCTTACTTTGGACTCCCGTGAGGGAGCAGTCCATCACGGCTGGAGGGACAGGGTGGAAACAGGGAGAGGTTACTTGCTCACTCCCTGGCAGATTAATAACCAGAGACAAGAACGCCAGTGCTAAGTCCACTTTCTGCTTTATCATTTGGTCTAGGGCCACAGGCCGTCAGATGCTGCCACACACATTCATGTCAGGTCTTCCCCTCATAGTTAAACCTTTATGGAAACACCCTCGTAGACGCAACCAGAAGCAGGTCTCCTAGGTGATTCGTTTTTATGCACAAGTCTTTTTTTTTTTACAAAATTATTTTTAAGTTTATTTTTATTTCATGTCCATTGGTGTCTAGCCTGCATATATTTATGTCTGTGTGAAGGTGTTGGATCCTCTGGGACCAGAGTGACAGACAGTTGTGAGCTGTCGTGTGGGTGCTGGGATTGGAACCCAGGATCTCTGGAAGAGCAGCCAGTGCTCCTGACCACTGAGCCACCTCTCTGGCATTTTCTTACTTGAGATTACCTCCTCTCAGATGACTTTACCTTGTGTCAAGTTGGCATAAAACTGACCCGCATACTAGATCTTGCGAGGAGACAGGAAGAGGAAGACTAAGGAGTTCAGGTGAATGGGTGGCCGAGAAGCCTGCATGAAGGGGTATCACCCCAGCCTGGGCTTCCAGGGACAGGCTGTTTGTCTGTCTTCCTAGCAGTGTGCACTAGACTCATTAGGATCATTTGGCTTGATGAAGGGAGAGATGGAAGATGCTTTGGGAAAAGCTGACCAAGACCGGAGACAACAGTGGGAAAGCATGCAGTGTGCTCAGACGAGCAAGGCTTTAGGTATGGCCTCAGCAGCATCAGTTCTTTTGAGGTCCATAGAAACAGAGGGATACAGGAAACCTGGATTTTAGATGCACACTGGAGAGACTTAGATTTGTCAGTCAAAAGAAGCTTCCCTGGGATGTGTGTTGAAGGTAGGGTAGAGACCTTAAGGATGTGTCCTGCAGCTCCCTGATTTGAACGCAAAGAGCCCATTTTCTTCATAGGTTTGTCAGCAGCTGGAGGTTTTTGCCGAGAAAAAAACCTGGAGCTGTTACCATGGCAACATCAAGGCTTCTTTCAGCAGGAGGATGTTTCTGTTTTGGATTCTGGGTGTAAGAAAAACAAGGGAAGCCGGGCAGTGGTGGCGCACACCTTTAATCCCAGTACTTGGGAGGCAGAAGCAGGTGGATTT
>OZ030006.1:158233210-158273210 GCA_964023405.1 Apodemus agrarius
GTCTTCAGACACCCCAGAAGAGGGCGTCAGATCTCATTACGGATGGTTGTGAGCCACCATGTGGTTGCTGGGATTTGAACACAGGACCTTCGGAAGAGCAGTCAGTAGTCTTACCCACAGAGCCATCTCTCTAGTTCCAAAGTAGCCCATTAGTATGAAGCTTCTCTTTAGGCTGTCCTGTATGAGAACACACCCACGTGTGCAAGCACTGGTGCTGGGGTTGCCCTTGCTGGAGGGTCCCAAAGTGTCAGCGTTCACCTGGATCTCTCCCACAGTGTCCAACCTCCAGGCTTAGCGGTGACAGCTAGTGCTTTGGTGACCTGAGAGCTGCAGCATTCCCTAGGAAGAAATCTGCCTTGCTCTGTGCTGAGCAGACTCCCGCTTCGAGAGAAATCTCCTGCCCTGGCTAAAAGAAACATAAGGGAGTGGTTTATTTATACATAAAGTCACATGTAGCCATGAGAATAGAGTTTGGGAGAAATTTCCAAGCTCCGAAGGCTTATTACTATAGCTGGTCTTTTACTATGATAAAAATAATTTAAAAAAATCAAACCTGTGGCTCGGTATAAATGGTGAAGAAAGGACCTAGCTCCCACCGATGCTCTACTTAGTACGAGGTTTCTCTCGAGCTGGTTCAGTAACAAGAGTGAACTTCTGGTAGATTGAAATGATTTCATCACTCAGAAGCGATCATCTGTCCAGAAAGTCTGTCAAGACATACTTTGGCCCCTGGAAATCCCACAGTCGCATCATGTGAATGTCAAAAGGCATTTGAGTCTCACCTTCTTGAGATAAGGATGGAAATACCATGATCTGGAGAACTGAATCGAGACCGCTTGTCTGCAGCCTGTATGTGTGTGTGTGTGTGTGAGAGAGAGAGAGGGGGGGGAGGGGAAGAGGGAGGGGGAGGGGGAGGGGAAGGGAGAGGGAGAGGGGAAGAGGAGGAGAGGGGGAGAGGGGAAGAGAGAGAGAGAGGGAGAGATGCCCAGAGTGGCCAGAGTCACATGCAGCTGTGACAGACTATGACACACAAAACTCAGGACTTCTGCAAGAACACTCAGCGCCTTTAGCATCTGAGCCACCCTTTTGTTTGTTAGTTTGTTTGTGGTGTTTGTACATGTGGATGTTGGGGTGCTTCTGCCACAGCGTAGCTGTCAGGGGGCAGCCGTGGGTTTCGCTTCTCTCCTCCCACCTTTGCTGTCTGGGGACCTACCTCATGTCCCCAACCTTGCAGAATGCACGCTTCCTAACTCTCTGAGCTAGCTCTTTGGTCCATAACTTTGTTTTTAAGAAAGTATCTCACTATGGATGTTAGGATTCTAAGCTCCATCCCACAGTTACCTGGCAACAGCTGGGTAGGCCTGGCCCACTGTAAGAGGGGCTGCTTGCCCCCTCCTCTCTCTCTCACTCCTGTTTCCTGCTGTCTCTTGCCCTCTTGGGCTCTTCTCTTCCTGTCCCCCCTCTCTCCATGTGGTCACGGTCTGTCTCTACTTCTCTGCTCTCTCCTTCTCTCTGCCTTTCTCTGCCTCTACTACTCTCTTAACTCCCCTCCCCATGGCCCGAATAAACTCTATTCTATACTATGCCATTGTGTGGCTGGTCCCCCAGGAGGAAGGGATGCCTCGGCACGTGCCCGCTGACACACCCCCTTCCCCCACACCTCGCCACACCCCCATAGAACATATTTCTATACTTATTTATCAAAACAGTGTAACCCTGAGTGGCCTAGAACTTGTCACGTGGATTAGGCTGGCCTGAAATTCAAAGATCTGCAAGCCTGGGACTAAAGGATGTGCTACCATGGCCAGCCCTATGTTCATATGCGCTACCATGGCCGGCCCTATGTTCATATGCACTACCATGGCCGGCCCTATGTTCATATGCACTACCATGGCCGGCCCTATGTTCATTTTTAAAAATTCATTTCACTGGGCTGGCAAAATGGTCCAGTGTATAAAAACACGACAAACCCTAACATCTTGGGTTTGCTCTCTGGGACACACAGAGTGGAAGTTGTCCTTTGATCTCCAGGTGTGTGCCATGACATAGACACGTGCGCACGCGCACACACCCCCCACAAACATAAACGTAAAAATGTGTGTGTGTGTGTGTGTATGTGTGTGTGTGTGTGTGTAGCTGCACGGTCAGAGAGCAGAAGCAGGCATAGTATGCCTGGCATTACAGCTGGAGTTACAGGCCTTCTCAAGGTGCTCATCTTGCTCTGTGGGCGCTGCTGTTCAACTGCAGTTCTAACACTTGCTCTGCAAGAACTCTTAACCACTGAGCAATCTCTTTGACCACATTCTTTGTTTTTGTTTGTCTTCTTTGATTTTTCTTAGTGTTGCTGTTGCTGATGTGGGTTGGTCTTCCTTCGTAGTCCAGGCTAGCCTCAAGCTCATAGCTGTCCTCCTGCCTCAGCCTCCCAAGTACTGGGATTACAGGAGGAAGTCACCACACCTGTGCCCCCTCACTTGGCCTCTCTTCGGAATCCTGGTTCCTCTCCAGCCAATCCAAACGCTGCAGCTTGTCCCGAACTCCCCCACGTGCCCACGCCCATGTACATTGGGCCGCAGCCACGGTGAGAAAGCCAGTGATAGTTCTTCAGTACCATTGGCTTGCCCTGATGGAGCCTCCCCCTCCCCCTCCCCCCACCCGTTCCCTGACTTACCCCTCCCTGACCTCCCCCTCTTCCTTCCCTCCTTCCCTCCATTTCTGTTTCTGCACACAGCTTATCAAGCAGGAGGAGTCGCTGGTTTTCAAAGTCCAGATGCTGGGACCAGAATGCCCATTGAATATATCAAGCTGCAAAACAAGGCTGTTTGGCTGTGTCTGTGGATCGAGTTCAGAAATGTCTCTGCTGCTGTAGATTTGGAGACAGGGTTTTACACTGTAGCCCAGGCTGGCAGCTACCTTGAGGCAGTCTTGCCTTACCGCTGGTTTCTGGGATCTCAGGTGAGGATGACATACCCAGCTTGGAAGTGACTTTGTCCTTCCAAAGATTCTCTGCCTGGAATGGATCTTCTCATAGCGGGGACAAGTATCATTAGCCTCCAACAGAAGACACTACAGTGCTGTGACAAGACCCAGTCATGGCCAAGCTGAGACCGTCCAAGTTTCCTGACTTGGCTCCACTCTAGCAACAAAATTTTGTTACCGACGGACCCTGCCTTTTAAAAATTATAGCTTCTAATTTTCCAGGCTGGTTAAGTTCCAAAGCTTTTCTAAACGCCCTGTAAATCACAGCTCACGTGGCCTTCACGTCATGGCTCCGAAGAACCTGCCTCAATTCTCTTCAAACTGATGGGAAGTCCTTGGCACAGAGAGGTTGAAACATTTTCTGAAGGTGGCACAGCGCCCGTAATTAGGCTCAAGTACCTCTTACGCGGAAGGTCATACTTTCTGTGACGGAGAAGAACTGCTCACAAGGGTTCTTGGATGTTTGAGGTCGGAAGCAGGAGTCAATCTACTTCATTCCAGAGATGGTCTTTATGTGTGAAATGAAATGGCATTTCAAACCTTTTGTCTTTTAGATACTTCGGCAATACAGATGTTTTCCTCTGCCTGCCGCGCGCGCTCCCTCTTGTCTAACCCAGAGCTGAGAGCCCAGACTGACTGCGTCTGCCTGTCCTCATCTCATGGCCACTGGCTGGTGATCCTCGACCCCCATCTTGGTCTGGCCCTGATGGCTCTGTCTTGTGCTTTTACATCAATCAACGCCCTCTTTAGAAAAGGCTTCTGGGTCTCCTGAGCCCTGGGACAGACAGAGTTTTCCACTAGCCACCCCCTCCACCCCCACTCCCCTCCCCCACCCCTACCACACTAGTTCTTCACAAGAGTTCCTCAAGGCCACACCTACCTCAGACATTTTTAGGGGCTTGGCAGGGCCTGGGGTACCGCTGCCAGGAACCCCACAGTCAGGAGGAGGAGGAGGCCAGCTCTCAGGCCCTGCCTGGGCTGTGCATTCGCAGGACCTGGCAGAGACCTGACTGCCAGCCAGCTGATTTCGTTTTCTCCCCCAAACAGCACAGTCTTGCGAGGCAGCTGGGGCCTGGGAGGCCTTCAGCGGAGCCTGTCACATCCCCAGGCTGTGTCCTCGCTCTGTTTACCCCCTTCTCCTGTTTAAAGGACTCCCCCCCCCCCCAAGTCCTTCGGTCTCTGAACAGCTGGGCTCGGATATTAGATAGAGCCTTTTCTGTGTTCACCACGGCTTCTGAACAAAAGGGGTTTAAGAACTCTGATCATGAACAAGGTCTCGGGAAGATGAAGTGTTAGGAAGACTTCAAACAATTGCCATCCTTGTGAATCCCGAAGCCTGTGCCCTTTCCGAGCTGGGCCTGCTGGGGACTCTGTCTCGGGGTCTAGGGGCTCAGTTTCCTCTTTCAGCTTCCCCATCGGTCTGACATGGGAAAGCTGACCTGAAGACTGCCCTGTGCGGGCATCAAAGCCCCAGCCTCTGTCACATCTGCTGTTTGTCCGGGTTGGAGGGCGCAGGGTGCCACCGAGGCAGCTCTCAGAGAGTGATGGTGGTGCCCCTGCTGGGACCACCCTTCCTCGACTGCAGCATGGTCCTGTGAACCCATCACCACCCTAGACTTTCAAGGCGGGGGAAACAGCTGGAGAAGCAGTGTGGGGCTCATCCAAAGCGGCTTCCCAAGCCTATGTGTAGGGACTGCAATTTGCAGCCCTCATTCAGATCTCCGTTATCTGGGATTTCCCTGGCTTCTTGGGTAAAACTGAAGCCTCTGCTTCTTGGGCAGGGGGGCCACATAGAGGACTCTCAGCCTCTTCTGCCTCCCAATTTCCAGGCAGAAACCTCTAAACCAGTTGCGCCTGTCTTCTGTGGAATGTGTCTGCACACATGTGCCCGTGTGTGTGTGTGTGTGTGTGTGTGTGTGTGTGTGTACATGCTTATGCGTCAGAGATCAACTTGAGTGAGCTATTTCTTTCCTTCTCTCTTTCTTGGGGGGATAAATTCAGGTTGTCAGATTTGGAGTCCATCACCTTATCCTGTTATGCAACCTTCCTATCCCCACCCACCCTCTAAGTTGCCCTGGCTAGCCTACAAATTGGTTTGAGACCAGGCTAGCCTCGAACTTATGGCAACCCTTTGCCTCTGCCTCCTGAGAACTGGGGTCAAAGTCATGGACCACCATAATGACTTTTTTTTCCCTAAAGATAGTGTTTTGCACTCTGATCCCAGGCTGTCCTGGAACTCACAGAATCCTCCAGCCTCAGCCTCCTAGGTGCTGGTATTACAGGTGTGGGCCACACCCCCAGCTCATGAAACACTTCCTCATTACCACCCACCCTTTAGCCTTCCATGAACACCCAAAGCAAACACGTTTGTTTGTTTGTTTGCTTGCTTCTGAATGTGTCACTTTTGGTGCCATCTGAATCTCGGGTTACTTGCTAAGGCTTGTTGGCAGCTCAGACGGACTTGAGCCTCTTCATGGTGTTGCCTCACGTGACAACAGAAAAGTCAAAGCTTAGAGAACAGTGACAGATGGAAGGGAAAGGCTCCCACAGCCCCCAGAGCTCCGTGAAATCCTTCCTTATGGGATTTGCCTTGTTGGGGAAGCCTGGAGGCTCACCGCAGAAACCCACAGTACACACTCGTTACCCTGAAAACATAAAGGGTGGGGGGCCCAGGGGGGAGGGAAGGGAAATGACTGACACGGGGCCTTGTTCGTTTCCTGCGCATTGGCACCGGGCCTGCCCTTCTCTGCCCAGTCCCGAAGAAGAGGCCTTTGCAATATCCCGAAGGAGAAGAGACCCGAGTCCAGAGACAGGAAGAAGCTCCGGGTACCAGCTCCCCGGGAGCTGTGAAGATGATCACCCTGACAAGTCATATCTGGAGGAATTTAGGGACACGGCTGGGTGGAGGCAGAGGCATTTCCATGTTCTAGGCCTTGTGCTCTCAGAGTGGGCAGCCATGGACTGTCCTGAGGATTTTCCCATTGTAAGAATAGGGTAGTGTCTATACCGAGTCTATACAAGGACCGTGAAGAAGGCGATGGAGCAATGGCTGGAGACTTTCCCACCACCCACACTGTCACGGCTCCTCCCTCCTCAATGTCTTCATCTTCTTTAAAACTGTTATTATATTATTATTATTACTATTATTATTAGTGTGTGTGTATGCAGTGTGTGAGTGAGTGTGTGTGTATGTGTGTGTGTGTAGTGTATGTGGAGGTCCTGGATGACTATGGGGTTGGTTCTCTCCTACCTTTACGTGGGTTCTGAACTCTGTTACTAGGTTTTGGGGTGAGCACCTTTACCTGCGGAGCCATGTTGTCCGCTCTCCTTCATCTTGTTTATTTTTAATATTATTTTTAGCCGAGGCTAGCCCGGAGCTCGATATATGGTTGGAAATGGCTTTGAACTCCTGGTCTTCATGTCTCTGCCTCCCAGCCCTGGGGTTCCCGACGTGTCACCATGCTTGGCTGTCTGTCCTTCATTTCGGTTGTGTATCTTCTTGCTGCCTTTATGAAAAGTTGTAGACAAAACATCCTTCTCGGTGAGGTTTTCCTGTTGATAATGAAAACCCTTGTCCAGACTGGAGCCTTCAGCACAGCCTAGGAGTACTGCTGGCTGATGTATGTATGTATGTATGTATGTATGTATGCTGTATTATGCATGTATGTATGTATGCATGCCTGTATGCATGTATGTATGTTTTGTTCTTTGCTTTTGGTTTTCATTTTGAAATATGGTTCACTGTATAACTCAGTTTGGTTTGGAACTCACTATAGCCCAAGCTGGATTTCAACTCACAGTAATTCTCCTGCCTCAGCCTGCAAGAGTCATGAGGATAGGTATAAGATACAATGCTCTGCCTTTTTTTTTTTTTAAGAATTTCTATTATTATAGTTTTTGGTGATTTCCTTATTTCTCTAAATTTTGTGGTGCTGAGGATGTGAGGACGGACCCCGGGGCTTTGTACCTGGTAGGTAGGCAATTTCTCACCACTGAGCTGCATCTAGCTTCCTAAAGACGGTCTGTGCAGCAGGAGATTATATATCTATATCTATATCTGCATATATATATATATATATATACATACACACACATATTACACACACGCACGCACACACACACACACACACACACACATATATATATATATATATATATATTACGCACGCACGCACGCACGCACGCACGCACGCACGCACGCTGAGGTTTCCAAGCAGGGTAAGAATTGTGTGGTAGTGGCGGCAGTGTGGCTGGGGGGGAACTTCTGAGGTGTCCACTACAGCTAAGTAACCACAAGATAGCATATCCCTTCTTGATGGCTCCTGTGGCTTTCTCGGTGTCGGTGTCGGGGGGTGGGGGGGTCCTCGTGCATGCTAAGTAAGTAATTGAGCTACATACCTTGGCCCCGCCCCCAAAGGTTACTTTTAATTCGCCTCCCTGCTTCATAGAGAACCAAGCAAGATAAAGTTTGGAAAGTTGTTTGCAAGGATAAAGGGACACGTAGCTGTGAGTGCTGCCAGGCTTTGGCTCTGTGGTTGTCAGGAGACGGTGCCCTGCCAGAAGGCGTGGGAGGAGAGGGGCTTCTGAAGCCAGCAGCAAGTTGGAACTCTGAGTGGAACACGGCCGGCTGAGCCCGCGGCCCACACAAACCACCCACCACCCTCCTGGCTGGCCTGCACCAAGCCCCGGGAAGGGCAGAGTTTCTGTGGAAACTAGAGCCAGCCACGCCTGCTGGACCAGGCTGGTTCGGGGTGGGGGCAGCCCCGAGCCACATGGTGTGGACCACATGGGCATGGAGGGGGAGCGACAGCTGGGCGGTAGGGAGCCGGAGGTGGCCAGAGCTTTGCTCCAGCCCGCCTGCTCTGGGCCTCGGGGCAGCCGCCTGCTCCCGGCTTAGGCAGTTCGTGGGGGGCTGGATGAGGTTTGGACAGCCTGTGTGTGGGACGCCAGCGAGGTCTGGGGCCATCAGGCAGGGCAGAAGGTGGACACCCAACACCCAAACCAGAAGGGTTAGCCCTGGCAGACCCTGGCCTCGTCTGTGAAGAATGCTCTTACCCTGCACGTATTCTGTGACAAGACCACGGGTCGCCCCAGTACTAATGACGCACAAAGTTAAGCCATACAAACAGCGGCTGCCTTCTCATCCCCACAACCCCTCTCCTTCGGGTTCCCCTAGACTTGCATGTGGGTCCCTCTCCAGAGACTTTTCCAGTCTCCTCCTGTGAGCACCTACTGTTTCCTCCAGCCTCGCTTTTGCCTGACTATCGGAATCAAAAGGGTAGCATTCAGGAATGAGGCCACAGAGAGGCTTTGGGGGAGGTGAGTGTGGTCACTTTAGCACTCGAGGCTCCCAGGGTTGGCTCTCAGAAAGGCTTTGTCCTTCTAAACTCCATCTTCCCCTGGCCTGGCCTCCAGCGTCAACCCAGGACCTGCATTCCTGTCTGTGCTACACACTGTAAGTCCAGTTCAAGCCATACAGTGGGTTTTAAACCTATGTTTTCGCACACAGCTCCTCACGAGTGGCCCTGGCTGGCCTCTGTTCCCCAGGGAGTGCATGCCATTTGTTTCTCTTGTCGCTTTGAGACAGGGTCTTGCTGTGGAGCCCATATTGGCCCCAGACTTGCAGTCCTGACTCAGCAGGTACCATCCTGCCTAACGCTAACATTTGTTTCGACCCCTCTCTGTTTCCATGGCATTGGGAAGAGGGTTTAGCCTGCTTTCTGTTGTTGTTGTTGTTGTTCTCCTCCTCCTCTTCCTTCTCCTCCTCCTCTTCCTCCTCCTCCCTCTTTTTCTTCCTCCTCTTCTTCGTCCTCTTCCTCCTCCTCTTCCCCCTCCCCTCCCTTCTTTTTCTCCCTCTTCTTCTTTCTTTTCTTCCTCCTCCTCCTCTTCCTCTTCCCCCTCTTCCTCCTCTTCCTCTTCTTCTTCCCCATCCCTGTCTCCTCTTCTTCTTGCCAGCTACCTTCGTTCTTTGACAGCATCTTACTCTGCACAGCCCCAAGTGCTGCGATCACAGGCAGGAACCACCACACCTGGCTCATAGTCTGCTTCTGTTGCTGTAATTGAATGCCACAGGCTGGGCACCTTATAGAGAATGGAGCTTTATTTAGCTCACGGTTTTTCAGAGGATGTCTATGAACATGGCCTGAATGTCTAACGGGGATGCCGTGGTGTGTACAGGCAGCACATGGCCAGGGAGCCAGCTGGCTAGTTCAGGCCAAGGGGATGGCCCTGAGGACCTCACCCAGTCCTGATCACATTCCCCCTGCCAGGCCTTATCCCCCAAATATAAACTTGGGGGCTAAGTGTGTAACACATGAGTTTGAGGGGATCATGGTCAACACATACCAGAGCCTCAGCCTCCTCAGCTGGAGAAGGAGGAGAAATGAGGTTTCTTTCCTATGGAAAACTCGGTATTAACCGGAGTGTAGACTATGGACGTCTGTCATGTGAACTATACATGTTCCTTTTCTTTTAACTCTCCCCCCAAGCCCTTCAGCATCAGCACTATGTAAAGGACCCCCCCCCTCTGCATCCCTAGTACCAGGCTCCATGCAGCTTTGCTCTCTGCTTTGCCTCACACTCAGAAGTCTGTGGCCTCCACCTCTACCTGGCATTCCTTCCCTTGGTGGCATGCTCCCGCCACGTGGTGCTTGGAGAGGTCGAGTGATTTGATTTTCTCATCAGGAACCGCGATGAGAAGCCAGGCGTCGCTCAGCCTGGAACTCACAGCCTCACTGTCTATCGCTTCTCACGTTCCCACCTCAGCTACTCACACAGACTGAGGACACCGCACAGTTCAAGTCCGCCATTTCCTCCCGAGTCCCCACTGCGGGTCAATCCTTCCACCTGTGATTCTCACATGCCTGTTTAGGAGTCAGCCCTGCACAACACACACACACACACACACACACACACACACACACACACTGCAAGCTTTCTCAAGCTTCTCTTTAAATATTTCCTAGCTAGCCTGGACCAGCATGGTCAAATTCCCCTCCACCGCCATCACGGTGAACTCCGTCCTCTCTTCAGATGCATCGGACAGTCCTTGTGTGATGTCCTCTGCCTCTCTGTGGATCTGTGATGATCTTGAGGGTAGCGACCAAGTTATCTGTCATTATCTTCACTTACAGAAATAGATACTAATCCTTGTGCCAAATAGGCTTTTCAGAGGGTGGTGGCTTCTAAAGTATACCTTATTAGCATAAATAACAATGAGACATGATTGGTTTATTTTCCGGCTGCACATGCTCGCCCTAGTGGGACAGGGATGCTCCTGGCTTTACAGGGCAGGAGGAGGCGACGGGTTACAAGCTGGTTTCCAGGATCCAGGGGATGTTTACCCAGATGTTGAGATTTGCTGTGTCTTGTTTCAACTTCATATGCGGGATATTCGGTGAAATCATTCTGATTAAGAACGAAGACCCTCTCTTGGTAAAGCCACCTCTTGGTCTCACTTCTACAGGGGAAGTAGGTAACACAGCTAGAGAGTCAGGATTTGAACTCAGGACTTGAATATCTGAACCAGTCACTCTGCGGGGGAGGGGGGTCGTAGTTACTACAACTCATGAGTCAGTAATGCATAGTTTACGAGCAGGAATGTGAAGGCCCTATTTATTCCAGCTTTTAAGTCAATGAGGGAAGCAAGCCATTAAACTGATAATGACACATTCAGATGACACACTCAGCCAGGACAGCACAGGAGCACCTGGGAAGAGCTCCTTCCATGGACTTTCAGAACTGCTGAGGGGGCCTGGAAGGTCCCTCCCAACAGGGATGAGACCTGCATGCATGTACACGCACACACATGTGTATGTAAGACAGGGAAGTTGCTGTGTAATCCAGGTTGTCCTTCCGCTGGTGACTCTCCTGCTTCTCTCCTTCCTCCTCCTCCTCTTCCTCCTCTTCCTCCTCCTCCTCATGCTATGGTTAGAGGTTTGCACCACCACACCTAAAAAAAAATAGGTTTCACAATTTTTCTGTACTGGGTCTTGTGGAGTAGTGTATTTCCTCCATCACTGTCTGGGATACGTGGATTTCAATATTTATCCCAGCCAACTGGAGGATCAATTAAAAACCGTATCACATGTCCCCTAATCCCAAACAGAAGCTGTGTTGGGGGCACTTCCTGAATATATTTGCATTTTGGGAGTCAGTTTTTCCTTGTGATTTTGGGGAGGATTAGACAGGGTGGGTGAATGGATGTTAGAAGAAAACTGACTTCGTCTTCTCAGGGAAGCCACCGTGTCACCTCAGGGTAGCCCATCCTTTCTGCAGTAGGCTTTTCACAGGAATGGGAGCGGGAAGTGGGGGGGGGGTGCAGCTGCTTCCCAGAAGAGAGTGGTTTCAAACCCAAGGGTCATGGCTGCACGGGGCAAAGGTTGCCAGTGCTCAGAGCCAGGGGGTGAGGGGCTGCCTGGGAAACCCTGGAAGCTGCCAAGCCAAGCGCCTTCCATCCGAGGATCCCAGTGGTATTCGGAGGAAACGGAGGGGCGGGGTACCAAGGATCACAGCGGGAGAAGACTGTTGATGGGAATTGGTTTCGGTAACGTTCTAGAACCTTCTTTAGGGTGGTGAGAATATGGGGGTGGGGCTCACTAACCTTGGACTGAGCCCTTGAGTGTCACAAGGACCCTCACGGCCTAGTTCTCCAAGGAGGGTTTCCCACAGGGAAAATGGCTTCACACACTCAGCGTTCATCTCTGTCCGAGATGTCTTACTAAGCCTGTTGGCTTTCCGTGCGTTAGTCCCACCTGAAACAAAGATGAAGTTCTGGTAGATTTGGGCTCCAAAGGGAATTTGAGAGCCCATGGGGTCCCCTGTACTCTGTCACTACTACCTAAGTCTGGTAAGTGCAAGAGAAGGCGGGGTGCTGCCAGGATGAGAGGGAGAGGGCAGGGCCTGGTGACCTGGCAATGTTGTCTGTCTGTCTGTCTATCTATCTGTCTCTGTCTCTCTCTGTCCCTCCCCTCCGCCACCTCTGTGTGTGTGTGTGTGTGTGTGTGTGTGTCTGTCTGTCTGTCTGTCTCTCTCTCTCTGTCCCTACCCCCTCTCTGTGTCTGTCTGTCTGTCTGTCCATCTAGTATCCTTCAAGCCACCTGTGAGCTCCTTACTCATCTTCCCAGTTAGGCGTCCAGGACCTCAGCAGGTTTCGCCTAGCCTGATAATTAAGCAGCCCCTTTCTCCTTGGTCCAAAAGCTTCCACACACCGACAAATGAATTCATACTGTCCCTGCTTAGTCTCTTCCGCGATCCAGCAGCACTTCCCTGTATATCAGTAGTCTCATCCGATTAAAGAGAAGATGCCCATCCAGGACTGTTCTCATTACAAAAGTGCGCTGTGCCGAGGGCTGCTGACCATTCGTCCCCCCACCACAAGCTTCGCAGGGATCGGACGTGACAGGTGAATCCTGGCTGAAGGAGCAAGCATAGAGGTCCGCACCCGTGGTGCTGCGTAACACGGGCTCCCCTGAGGCATACACAACTGTATAAAACAAACAGTGACATCGGAGCCAGCTATGGGAATACACAACACACAGGGGATTGTCTTCACGTCCCCGTGGACGGTGAGGGAACCAGTAAAGATTGTAGAAGGTGAGATTTGATTCTAGACTTGGGGGACGTAAGGGAACGGGTGGGGAGAGGGAGGCTGGTGACATGCCTATGTGGAGGAAGACTTAAGCACAGGGGAGGAAACAGGAAGTATCTTAGAGTATCACGGACTGGGTGAGAGCGAACCATGGCAGTTCGGGTGAATACTTAGGGTGAGAGCCCAGCGAGCCTGGAAAGGTGATGTCAGAGACACGGCCCAGCCACAGAGGACTTGCTCAGCCCCAGGCATCCCCTTGCAGGCGTCCAAACCCCAGGGTTGTTCTTCGCTAGGAATCAGGATGTGAACTGAAGCTCACAGTGAGGGGCGGTTAGGGTCCGGATTCTCCCAAGAGCTCTGATCGCATGGCGTGGCCTGGTCAGACAAGACTTCTTGAGTTTCCTCCAGCCTGATGGCTGCCCTCCAGATTCACAGGCTCCCAGGCGTCAAGGAAAAACCCCACACAGAGTCCCGCAGGGCAGACAGAATGCTGGGCTTTGAGAATAAAGGAAGGGTCTCTGACACGAGGAAAGTACCCAGATCTCAGAGCAGATGTTAACAGCCCAGCACCCTGCCCCGGGTCCTTGTTCCACACTGCTTCTTGGCCAATTAGAGTCGAGCTTTGCCACACACATTCTTTCCTGGCATCCTCCATTAGGTTTGTGTGCAGAGACAAGTCAGGCTGACTCCCCATCAGCTGACTCCCCAGCACCCCTTCCAAGCAACCCCTGTCCATGCCCTTCCCTGGGGCCCCGATCCCCCTGCGCCTGCTCAGGAATGGCACGTGGAAACTCACTTTCCTTCCACCTTGCCTCCCCTCATGATGCCTCCTTCCTGTACCGTGTGCTACAAGCAGACCACTAAGTCTTGGTAAAAGACTCGATCGTAAAAGTCGCGGTCTCCAAATGTGTCATGGAGAGCGACCAACATGTGTGGAGGCTAGAGAGGAAGAACCAACCCCCATTGACTATTTTATTTATTGATTTATTTCTGAGACAAGTTCAAGGGTAGCCTTGAACTCATAGCAACCCTTCTGCCTCAGCCTCCTAAATTCTGAGGTTACAAGAATGAGCTACCACGTCTGGTTATTTAGTTAAAGAATACAGCCGCAAGACAAGGGCCTTCATTATTAGTTTATCAACACTGGTTCATTGGTAATAGCAATGTGTTGTAGTAATGAAGAATTAACAGGGAAAACTGGGTTCAGGACATATGGGATTCCACCAGACTATCCTTAAAATCTTGTAAACAGAAACACACATGTTCATATGTGTGAGAGGGTGGGCATGTACATGTCTGCACTTGTGTGAGGTGCACATACACATGCGTGCAGGTGTTACGGAGCCCCAGGGTGGATACTGACAACCTTCTTCCATGTTCTTTAACTTATTCATTGAGATTAGGTCACTCAATAGAATATAGACCAGACCAATTTGTCTGGGGGAATCTCATTTCCTCCTTCAGAGTCTTGGGGTTATAGGTGGGCTGCCATGCCCCCCAACATGGGTTCTGGAGACCTGCAAGTGTTTTAACCACTAACCCACCTCCACAGCCCCATGCTGTCCTTTGCATGGTGAGCACTTACTGGTGCCAAAGGCACCACGCTTTCATAAAACCGCAGCAGAGCTAAGCTAAAGGCTCAGCGGCAAGAGCGGGACTCCTAGAACACAAGAGTCCGGATGGAGGTGATCAGTGGTCTTCTGAGAAGTCTCTGGTCCCTCAGTCGCTCAGGGCCTCAAGCCCTTCCTCTAATTCCTTCCCTCTGTTGGCAGATTTGGCCTCATCTACAGAGTCTAAGGTGGCTTGTCATCACACACACACACACACACACACACACACACACACACACACACGCTTCCAGAGGCAGCCTGGAGGAAGGTTAGCGGGTTCAAGCATTCATGCTCTGTTTCTGCTCAAACCCCACTGGCCAGGACGTCATTCAGATGGCTGTGGGCAAGGGCGGGGGACACACAGTGTTCACTGTGGTCGGCATTTGAGAGTAATTATAACGTGACAATGAACAGTGTGGCAGTTAGCACATTTCGCCACACTAATGGCTCTTATAATATATTAAATATAATATATAATATAATTAATATAATATCTAGCTATTCATATATTGACGTATGGCGCTCAGCCTTTCTGTTTGGTTTTGGTTTGCTCTTTTGAGACAGGGTCTCAGCACATAGCCCCGACTGTCCTGAAACTCCCTATGTGGATCAGACTGGCCTTGAACTTGTGAACTCCTTATGTAGACTAGGCTGGCTTTTGAGTCCAGATATGAGACACTGTGCTCAGCTTAGCCATTAAAAGGAAAAAAAAAAAAACGGTTAGGAATGCACAACCCAAGCATTGGAGCCACCAGCTTAAGACACTGGCCTGAGTTTCACGCATCCCACTGGATGCTCCTTCCGCATTCTAGCCCTGTCTGCAGCCCCGTGTCGAGCAGAGTGCTTCACAGCCTCGTCTGTTGTGGGTGTGTTTGGGAGACTCACGCCTCTCCCTGGCTGTGGGAAAGCCTCTGCTTTCTTGGCAGGGTCTTCCCGTTAGTCAAGGAGACTGGGAGTATGGAAGCGAGGTAGAAAGGACAAGGACAGCTTCTAAGCAAGCCGGCAGACAGAGAAAGAAACAGCGACAGATAGAGGCGGAGAAAGAGCGATAAGATGGAGTGGCCAGACACTGGGCCTGGAGCCCAGGACAGAGGCCAGGAGGAGGGACAGTGGCAGAGGAAGACTGGGGGGGGGTGTCTGTGAGGTCACCCACACTTAGGAGGGGCAGTGCACAGCTCAACCTGGGAGCGTGGGGAACAGACATTGTCTGGGGCTTCCCCGGCCATCTTTGTCAAGGTTATTCCCTCTGGAATCATCAGAGAAGAGAAGAGGGGCTGGGCTGGGAGAGCAAGAGCCCCTCCCACCGTGATTTCCTCTGCAGCTCATCACACGGATGCCGCAAGGCTTGGCGCTCAGTTTAGGAAGCAGGCTTCTTCCTGGGTTTATGGTTTGATCTTCCTGGACCATGTGTGTTTCTTCTCTCTCTCTCTCTCTCTCTCTCTCTCTCTCTCTCTCTCTCTTAAAAAAAGATTTATTTATGTGTTATATGCGAGTACACTGTGGCTGTCTTCAGACACCCCAGAAGAGAGCGTCAGATCTCATTATGGATGGTTGTGAGCAGCCATGTGGTTGCTGGGATTTAAACTCAGGACCTTGGGAAGAGCAGTCACTGCCCTTAACTGCTGGGCCGTCTCTCCAGCCCCACTGTGTGTGTGTTTCTAACACTTCCGCCTTAGTGCTCACACAGCTGTACAGGTCAGGTAGAGAGGGGGCAGGGGGCAGGCAAGAGTTCCTACCTGGGAGGCTGTGGAAGGCTTCAGGGAAGAGGTGTCTCTCTCCAAGTGTGGGAAGAGAAGACAGGAGGAGGAGAAGGAGGAGGAGGAGGAGGAGGAGGAGGAGGAGGAGGAGGAGGAGGAGGAGGAGGAGGAGGAGGAGGAGGAAGGGCGCTCTTCATCCCGGAACCTTGTGATCAAGGGTGAGGATGCTCAGAGGAATCTGCAGAGCGGAGCAGCCAGGGCGAGGAAGGAATGGTGGGGGAGGGGAGGAAGCTGGGGCTGCGCCCTGTATTGGGAACAGGCTCGCAATAAAGTGACTTTGTCCGAGTGATAAAGGAAGGGCTGTTTCATGGCCTGTCTGCTGAAGATAGGGCAGAACCAGGTGTCTGGAACTGGGTCGGTCTGACAATGGGCCACCTTCTCTGCACTCACCAGGCCTGGACACTAAGGTCATCCTTGCAAGCATGGAGTGGCCACAAGGGGCCGGAGACAAAGGCCATCAAATCACCAGTGGCCCACGCAGCACTCTATTCCTGCAGAGCTCATCCATCTTTTTTTTTTTTTAACTACAGCTTTATTCCGCTTTCTTGCTGACCTGCTTCATTCTCTGTCTGACACACTCAGTTCTAATTCTCTCTGTCTGGCCCCCTCCCCCACACGGTTGGGCTCCTCCGTTGCTTGTTTCTTTCCTTGGCACATTCCGCCACCTTCTCCACACTGCTGCATGGTGACTGGTCACCACCGATGGTTGCACCGGCTAGGTTGCGTCTTCTTGACACAAGCCATAGTCACCCCGGGGAAGAAGAGGGGTCTTCGAGGGCAGAATCGCCTCCATCAGATTGGCTCACGGGCAGGTCTCCGGGGACCTGTTTTCTTGATTGATGCGGGAGCATCCCCATGGTGGACCATCGCATTCCTGGGAGGTGTAAGAAAGGGAGCTGAGTGTGAGCCTGGAAGGAAATTCAGTAGTCATTCTTCCGTAGGCTCGGCTTCAGGCCCTGCCCCCAGGATCCCGCCTTAGCTTCCCTTGAAAATAGACTGTAACCACTAAGCCGAATTATCCCCAAGTTGCTTTTAGCCTGTGCTTTACCACAGCGTTGTAGTAACTAATACAGTGGTGGCCCGAGTAGAACACGTGTGGCATCAGACAATGGCTTACACAAGAACTGGTGGTTTGACGGTATCACTGGAGACTCTCATCACGCCTTCCTGCCGTCTTTAGCAGCTTGGGGTTCACTCTTGGGTTTGTCGTTTCATGGCCACAATATGGCTGCTAGTACGTCAGGTCATGCCTCCTCACAGAGCCATGAGAGGAAGGGGGCGAAAGGAGATTCTTCTTCTAAAATTAATGGTGTCCTGTTTGCAACGCCTCTACTAGTTCTTCTTGTCTGTCGTTATCCCAGACTAATCCAGATTTATGCATTTGTGCTGGATCCAGCTGCCTTAGTAGATAACGCTCATAGTAAGCACATGTAAATACATGTAAGCACATGTAAATACATGCAAGCACATGTAAATACATGTATATGTGACCCAAATGTTGTCTGGGTCTTGGACGATCTGTGGGTTACCTTTCTCATTACTGTGATAAAAACACCTGGTAAAGTCAGCTTCAGAGAGGAGGGGTTCATTCTGGTTTGTGGTTTGAAGAAGTATCTCCTGTTCTGGTGGGGAAGGCACAGAGATGGGAACCAGTGTCTGGTCCAATGGCATTCGTAACCAGGAAGCTGAGACAATGCTGGTTATCAACTGACTTTCTCCCTTTTTTTTTTTTTTTTAACTTTTCTGACTTCAGCCTATATATTGGCACTGCCTGTATTCAGGGTATGTCTTCCCTCATCAGTTAAATCTTCCTGGAAACCCCATCACAGACACAGAGATCTCTCCTGGGTGACCCTATGTCTTGCTAAGTACAAATCAAGATTAACCACCAGAGCCAGGAGTGGTGGTACACACCTTTAATCCCAGCACTTGGGAGGCAGAGACAGTCAAATCTCTGAGTTCGAGGCCAGCCTGGTCTACAGAGTGAGTTCCAAGACAGCCAGGGCTACACAGAGAAACCCTGCCTTAAAAAAAAATTAGCCATCAGAGTGTCCAAGCTAATGCTTCTCCCAAGTCCAGATTCCTATTTTCCATTTCCTTCTGGCTATTTCCATTTGGATATTACAAAGACCCCCAGGATTTAATATGCTTCTAGATAAGCACAGTTTTTTTCTTTGTTGGGGAACAGCCCCCCCCCAGCATCAGGTGGACTTGAAATGGTTGCAAAATTTTCCCTCACACAAATCGATTGAGATTTGGGATTTGATGACTAGTGTAGAGTTTTCTCTACATTCCATTCTCTAGAGCAGGGGTTCTCCACCTTTGGGGGGGTTCAAATAACCCTTTCACAGGGGTTGCCTAAACCAACAGAAAACACTGATATTTACTTTATAATTCATATAAATTATAGTTATGAAGTAGCAACAAAAATGATTTTATGATTGGGTGGGTTCACCACACCACAAGGAGGTATTGTAAAGGGTTGCAGTGTTACGAAGGCTGGGGGCCGCCGTTGTAGGGAAATGAGGCTGTGTGGAGCATAGCAAAGACGCTTTCCTGGGCAAGCTTCCACAGAGTCTGGGCTCTCCCAAAACAGCTGTCACCAGGCTGGAGAACCAGAAAGCCAGCTGTTCTGGACAGGAAGCCGGAATCCTGAGAACAGAAGGAGCCCGGAATGGCCACCCCAGACTAAGGGAGCTTAGGAGCCCTCTAGAGAGTCACTGGTACAGGACCACATTTAAAGGCTGATGAAGCTGCAGTGTGGTGTCTAGAAGCCAAGGCAGGTTCCGCTCCGGGAGCATCGGGCTCGGGATGCAGGTGGGCATCCCCTTCCCCTCCTGCTGGTGCCATCCAGGGTGGTGCCACCCACATCCGGGTTGAGACTTTCCCACTGATCTCACAACCCATGGACCCATAGTTTCTGGGAATACCCTGATAGATACCAAAGCACACCCTGGCAACGTCTAGGTATCTCTCAATCCAGTCAAGTAAACCACCAAAATTGAGCATCGTAACTAATATCACCTCCGGTCTTTCCCAAAAGAGCTCAGGGCAAGAGCCGTAAAGCGTCCTCCCACCCCAGGAGCATAAGGGAAGCTAAACAAAGAAATACATCTAAAACCCAAGTGTTCTGCTTTCTGCTTCTGGCCTCCCCTTGAACGTCAGGGTGCAGAGTCTCTTCTAAGCAGGAGTCAGAGGCAGGCAGAGTGGGGTGACCCAGCCATACGTTACCCAAAGCTGTAGGGGATATGGACTGGCCTTCTGCCAGCCCGAGACTGTGCTCATCTCACAGGGCTGAACTCTGCACCCAGCCTGGTTGCCTTTGGTCCATATCAGGCCTTTCTCAAAAATAAGCTCATTTTTTTCCAGGCAGGACTAGAAATTGGTAGTGGGCCCAAGGCTAGAAAAGAACCTCTAACACTTTTTAGGGTGGGGACGAAGCCAAAGGGCGTCCCCAAGCCTCCCTGCCGCTGGCCAGCATTTGTCATTGTCCTTCAGGAAGACTTTGACATTGACGGCTTCCCTCCCTGAAGCATTCATTCCCCAAAGTCACCATGAGCTCCCATCCCTGTCTTTCCATGGTCCGTCTTTAGTCAGGGTCCGTGGCCTCAGCTGACTGTTCCCATCCCTATTTCTCATGTTCAGCTTCATCCCACGAAGAATCAAAAGCAAATAAGGACATCAAGGTTAGGGCTGGGAGTGAGCTGCCCCAGTGTGCTAGCACCCGAGAGCAGGAGCCTCGTCAGTCTTCTGTGCTGGGTTCCCAGTACCAGACACATAGTAGGTCTTTATTTTTTGAATGAATGAATGAATGAATGACCGAATGAAACTAAGCTCTTACAGATAGAGATTTGGCGACTGCAGTTGTTTGTGGGGACGGCCTCACCAGACTGTGAAGTGCTGAGGTAAATCTCGAGGATCAGTCAACATTCTATCAGTCCGTCACCAGGTCCTAGGCTCCTCCCCTTGTCTTGCAAGCTGCTCTCAGCTACAGAGCTGCAAGGTCCAGTGTTCTACATGTATGTATGTATGTATGTATGTATGTATGTATGTAGTGTGTGTGTGTGTGTGTGTGTGTGTGTGTGTGTGTGTGTGTATTTACTACAAATATCATTTGACGAAGGTCTGGCTCAATCCTGGCTTCTTATCCAGTTGCCTTTGTGGGCTTAAACAAGTGTCATTACATTCTAAGTCTTTAAATAGACGATTTCCAAGCTTCCTACAAAGCCCAATAGCCTCAGGATTATCCCACGGCGACAGCCTAACATTATTTGTTATTTTGAATTTTTACCCCAAATTTCTTTCCAGATGGATTTTTAAGTTCCAATTCCGGTGGGAGAGTAGAAAGAAAACCCTGTACCTGCCAAAACAAGAAATTCATTCACAGGATTGGGAACAAGACACAGATATCCTATTTACAATATTGGAAGTTCTACCCAGAAAAGGAAAAAGATGAAGTGATCACTGTCTGCAGATGGTGTGACTGTCCACAAGAAAACAAAGCAAAGTTGTATAAAACAAAATCAACTAAAACAAAACAAACAAAACCCAGATAAACCCAGTTCTGTTCCATAAAATTCATAATCTTAAAATATGATTCAGCAATCCATAACAAGAAATAGAAGAATAAGTTCAGTTAAGAATTTGAACAATCTGTACATGAAAACCTGGAAAGTATCACAGACCACTACTGGAGAAGACATAAAAAAGCAGAAGGCAGTCCACATTCATGGCCTGGGAGACAATATTGTTAATAAGAAAATATTGCCCAATGCAATTCAGAGGTGAGCCCTGGAAAGACTGTAACAATTCTAAGACAGGAAAACTCTCACTAACGTTCCTGTGGATTCACAAGGACCCAGGCAGCCACAACATAAAAGTGAACACAAACACACACACACACACAAACACATACACACACACCAAACACACACACACACACACACACACACACACCAAACACACACACACACACACACACACACACACCAAACACACACACACACACACACACACACACACCCACACACACACACACACACACACACACACACACACACCCCAAACACACACACACCCCAAACACACACCCCAAACACACACACACCCCAAACACACACACACACACACACACACCAACACCAACACCATTCAGAGAAAACATCAAAGGACATTCTGTGACATTTAGCCCTGGAAACATAACTTTTAAATTGATTATATGAAAGCTAAAAGCTTACATGGATCAAAACACATTTTCAAGAGGATGAGAGTACAAAGCAGAATCACACTCGGGGCTGGAGAGATGGCTCTGTGATGAAGAGCCATCTCGCCGGCCTATCTGCGATCTTGGAGAGGACCCCCAAGTTTGGTTCCCAGCATCCACCTCAGGCGGATCCCAGCTACCTGCAATTTCAGCTCTGGGGAACTCTTACACCCTCTTTTGGTATCTATAAGGACCTACATACAGTCTCATATGCAAACACATACTTTAAAATCTTTTTTTTTTTTTTTTGGCATACCACTCCTGGGCATATACCCAGAGGATTCCCCTGCATACAATAAAGACACATGCTCCACTATGTTTATAGCAGTCTTGTTTATAATAGCCAGATTGGAAGAAGCCCAAATATTCCTCAAAGGAGGAATGGATACAGAAAATGTGGTATATTTATACAATGGAATACTATTCAGCAATTAAAAATAATGAATTCATGCAATTTGTAGGTAAATGGTTAGACCTGGAAAATATCATCCTGAGTTAACCCAATCACAAAAGAATACACATGAAATGCAATCACTGATAAGTGGATATTAATGAGCCCAGAAGCCCTAAATACTCAAGGCACAATTAGCAAGTCAAATTATTCCCAAGAAGAAGAAAGGAGAGGACCCTGGGCCTGTAAAGATTGGATCCAGTTTTGTAGAGAAACCCTGGGGGGAGGGGGAATGATTGGGGAATAGTTGGGGGGGAGAGGAATTATGGGACGTATGGTGGGGGGAACTGGGAAAGGGGAAAGCCTTTGGAATGTAAACATAGAATATAGAAAATAAAAATTAAAAAAAAAAAGAAATTAAAAAAAAAGAAAACAACACAGAAGGGGGTGGTCAGCAAATTATACATTATGAAGATTTAATATCTAGATGATGTGAAGGACACCCATCACCCAACAGCAAACAGGCAATCCTATCAAACTCTCGCAATGGGCCAGCCAGTTGTCGCAGAGGGTCGAAGCACTTTCCACACCATCCTCACTGTCTTCGTTCGGTCTTGAAAAGCCACATAAATGTGGGAGGAGGTATGGACTTCACGAAGCTGTCCCCTAATGTCTCTAAGTGTGCCATGCACACGCACACACACCACCTCCAACGTCATAGACACGATAATAAATAAAATCAAACCTAGGGCTCAGCAAAGGAGTCAAGAGGATATACAATAAACACAGGCAAAGGTGCCCAATGCCACCGCTGAGGAGGGATTTGGGAAGACTCTCCAAGTTTACCTCTGGCCAACACGCACATGCGTACATATGTGCATAGCAAGCACTGATTCCCCCCCCCCAATGTACACATGCACGCACGACACGCAAACGTTTTTAAATGGAGAAACGGTTAAGATGCACATGTTGCCACAATTTTAAAAGTTGCTGAAGGAAGCCACTGGAGGAGACGAGGCTTGGGTGCCACACAGAGGCCGGCTCCTTGTCCCCCATCCGTCCGTCTGTCTGTCAGTGCGGCCTCCGCTTGGCTTGACAGACGCTCTTAGGAGACCTTACCTGTGTGCTATTGAAAGACCAGAGAGAGGGAGAGGGATAGGTCTTAGCCTCCCTCTGACTCCAGCTGCTCCCTGCTTCAGAGAAGGCCCTGCAGCTTGGTCAGTGGGGACTGGGCACCATCAGTCAGCCCTGGAGCATTCAGCACAGCTCTCTCAGCCACCTCTGCCCTTCTCAAAAGGCAACTATGACCTGGCGGGGCTCAGACCTTACTCAAGGAGGTCATCAATGCTTGCAGCCGCCCCGTGGGTGACAACCCCTCTGGTGCCACTTTCTGGCTCTCCTTTGTCCCCTTAGCCTTCATAGCCAAATGACCCAGGCAGAGCACCATCCCAGAGCCAGGCCTTCCCTATCAGTGTTTCTCAGGGATCTGGTGTGTGTGTGTGTGTGTGTGTGTGTGTGTGTGCGCGCGCGCGCGCGCGCGCGCGCCCGCTCTATCCTCAAGGCCACGTTTGTCTCCTAAATTTTGCCCTTGCAGAAGTCTCGACTCTTACATCTTGCTCCCTCCCCTCCCCATCAGTGCCCCAGCAGCTGTTTCTCCTCTGGAGTTCAGAGCTGCCCCCACCCCCCACCCTAGAGCATCACTAACACAAGGCTATTGTGCTCACCAGACTTTCCCAAGGGTTGGGATAACTGGCTGGTGGGACAGGGAAGGGAAAAAATAATCTACACATTGGAAGCTAGACACCACTGTTTCTAGAAACTCTTTGGCTTTTTCCAAGACATAAAATGGGTTTCGCTGGTTATCCCCCACCCTGCTCTGAGTGCCGTAGTCCCTCCAGGCAACTGGGACCCTCTATTTAAAGATTCTTGTCCCAGGCCCTCTTTTTATGGGTCCCAATCCTTCATTAACTTTAGGACACCTTGGTTAATGATAAAATCACTCGGCCTTTAACCTTAGCATCACTCAGAGAACTATTTCCCACTGTGTGTCTCTAAACCCCTTTGAGGAATGTTCCTTAGCCCCAGATAGTGCCACTGGGTACAAAGACAGAAGTGTAACTCTAAAGTGTCGGTTCTGGGTCTTTCGCTGGGTCAGTTAGGCAGGGCCGCCCTGGGGGCTGAGGCTTTCCACTTTCTGTTATAACGTGTCCCTGGGTTATAATGAGTCGACAGAAGGAGACGCTACATAGCTGGGACACCCTGAGAGCATCCAAGGGAGATGGAAGTCATTGGTGACAGTCCCAGGCGTTAGGGACACGGGCATGATGACCTGGGTCCCAGCCCCTGGAGAGGGAAGAGAGGCCAAGGAGTATCGCCTCTTGAGTTCAAGTTCACAGCCTACCAATTCCTTCTGAGTGTAGACTGAGTGTGACAAGCATTCGGATGTGGCCAAGCAAGGCAGTGTGTGCCTTTCATCCCAGCACTGGGGAGGTCAAGGCAGGAGAATCAAGAGTTCAAGGCCTGGGGCTGGAGAGATGGCTCAGTGCCTAAGAGTGCTTGCTGCTCTTGCACAGGTTCCATTCTAAGCCCCCTCAGGGCAGTTCACAACAATCTATAACTTGAGTTCTTGGACATCCAATGCCCTCTCTGACCTCCATGGGTACCAGACATGCTGTGGGGCACACACATACACAGAGATGGACAGTAATACACATAAACGTAATAATATAATAATGATGATGATTTTAAATCTAGTCTTCAATACATAGTCTGAGGCATGGGCTACATGAGGCTCTCTCAAGAAACAAATCTTCAGCGAGGCAAGTATGAGAGGCAACCTAGGTTGGGTAGGTTGAGGAGAAAGGAAACCTATCAGAATCATTTTGAAGGGGGAACAGTGTTCTCGCTGGGCTGAGGTGGAAGTAGAGACTATAAAGGCCATTGTCACACCAACTGAGAAATTCCGACAGTGTGGCCATGTCACGACATGAACACATGGACCAGTCGAGTAAGACAGGAAACAAACAGCTCTCCATGCATCTGGAACTGGGATCAGCGACAGGTGCCATGGCTTACAGGAGGAGGCACTATACATTAAATGAAGCTGGAGAGACCTGTTGTCTGTTCAAAAGGGAGGACACCTATGCCCTCCTCACACCACACACAGATAAGCAACTATGCTAACTCACTTAAGTGTTAAAGGGCTGGAGGATGGCTGGGCCAGGGAAATGCTTGCCACACGAGCATGAACATGTGAGTGCACCCCCAGAAACTGCTGGTACGGACTTGAACTTACAGCACCAAGGAAAGAGGAAACTGGAGGATCCTTGGGCCCAAAGGCCAGCCAGCCCAGCCTCGTGGGTGAGTTCCAGGCCATGAGTGGAACTCTTAAAAGACAAGGTGGATGACATACATCTTAGGAGAATGCCTAAGATTGACCTCTGGCCTTCATGTGTATCTACACGCATTGTGTATACATTCCCACACATGAGCAGACATGCACACATTTGCTCTTGCACATATGTGGGGGAAGTTGTGTGCAGACACACCCATGCAAAGCAAACTCCAAATTTATAGGGAAGTGTTTCTTAGAACCAGAAACATGGTTTAGCCTGCAGATTGCCTGTCTTGCATGTTCCCAGCACCACACATACAAAAATGCTAATCTTAGAGATATTAAGGAACTTAAAATGATTTTTTAAGGGAAACGGGGTGCAGTAGTTGAAAACTGAATTCACTTGAAAAATGTGCAGTTGCTACTAATCAGTAAGAAAAGCAACATGGACCTAAAAAAACAGTAGAAATAAGACCAGACAGGCATTCCACACACACAGATGTTCAAACTCCCTGATGATCATGTATTCACTCAACTAGAAGATTACAGAATCTGACCAATGACCTGGAGAGATGAGACTCCTTAGTGGTTAAGAACACTGGCTGGAGCCGGGTGTGGTGGTGCACGCCTGTAATCCCAGCACTTGGGAGGTAGAGGCAGGTGGATTTCTGAGTTCGAGGCCAGCCTGGTCTACAGAGTGAGTTCCAGGACAGCCAGGGCTACATAGAGAAACCCTGTCTCAAAAAAACAAAACAAAACAAAACAAAACAAAACAAAACAAAACAAAACAAAACAAAAAAAGAACACTGGCTGGTCTTCCAGAGGACCTGGCTTCAATTCCTAGCACTCATCTATAACCTCAGTTGCAGGGTGTCTGACACCTTCTGGCCTCTTCAGGTATTAGGCATGCGTATGGTGTACAAATCAACATGTAGACAAAACACGTACACATAAATAATAATTAAAAAAAACTTCACCAAAACAGACATCAAAGTGTAGGACCACACATCTATCACTTAAGATACACAAAATGGTTATAACCACCCACTTTGAAGATGTTCGTGCAACCGTCTGTTTTCTGTTCCTGGAAATACTTGAGGCTAGTTTTGTTCAGTTCAAATCCCAGAAGCTAAATAATCAGACAGCATGGTGCAGGCATATCTTCTTGATGCTGACAAAACCCTTTGGCTGCATCAAATGATGGTAGGTGGACTCATGGTGGGAACACGCCTAAGAGGGAAAGTTGGCACGGTGTTACACGGAGCCAGAGTCAGACTTGGGTTTTCCCCCTCCCATTTCGGATTCTTGTTGAGTTCAACTAATGTATTCCTTTGACAGTGTCTGGGACAGAGTAGATATTGCTAACTCGGCTGTTAGGATCGCCACTGTTTGCTGGGCTCGGTGGCAGGCATCAAGAGAGAAAGGCTAGCAACGAAGGCCCGTCCTTCCCTGAGACGAACAAATGTTATTGGAGAAAATGAAAGATGTGCAGAGCATTCAGTAAGACCTTACAAGTGACTGTCGGGAGAGCAGAACACACCAACAGGGCTGTTGGACTTGGAGGAGGGACATCTCCGAGTGACCAAGAGGAAGGACTCCTTTTGAGTCAAACGAACCTGAGCTTTTTGAGCTTTCTAAACTAGGGTAGCAAACATGAGCGCCTAAGTCAGTACCTGTGCCACCCCGTGGGGTGCGAGGGGGCTGGAGATGCTTGGTTAGTTTGACTAGAGAACCCACACAGCCTTCCAGATGTGGAGGTAGAGCCAAGAAGGCAGCCGAGTGACTCGGAAGGCTCCAGATGTAGCCACCCCAGAGGCAGGGGGATGAATCTAAGTATGTGCAAAGACTTTCTAACCTTAAGACTTTAAACCTGCCCAGGCCAAAGCTACAGAACCTGGAGGTGTTCGAGATCTTTCGCAGAGTTCAGGAAAATCTTAAGAGTGTGGAGGCCGGTTGGGCGATGTTGGCGCATGCCTTTAATCTCAGTACTTGGGAGGCAGAAGTAGGCAAATCTCTGAGGTGAAGGCCAGCCTAGTATAGAGAGTTTCCCACCACCACCAAAAAGAGTGTGGTGGCTAAGAGTAGAAGGGGCAAAATATAAGCTTGAATTAGCCAGAGTCCTTAGGTATCCTGGTTCCTGGTCCTGTCTTTATTAGGGGTCAGCCAAATGGTCCCCAGAAGCTTGGATCAGTGCCTGTCTCTAGGGACGTGGATGGTGTGGCCCATTGGATCAGTGGTCAGAAGCAAAGCCCTCAACACCCTTGCTAAATCATGGCAACTGTCTATCTCTTAAGCATACATTGCAAGATCCAAATAAAGAGGCAGGTATTGCCTGCCCACCTGCTCCCCACCTGTGTCAAAGGAAGCCCCAAGCGCATTTATGTCTAATGCTTTGAGCCTAGCTTAGCTTCAGAGGACATCTTGGCTTGCAGAGTTCTAGACCCTGGTAATCAGAACTGAGCCTCTTTAACTAGTCTACCCGAAACAGAAGGCTTTTCCGATCTTACTGCTCTCCCCAGGTTAGAAGTGGTTTCTCACCACTTGATTCTACAGTCTTTGGGCCTCAGAACTCAAGGACTCAAGAATGGGATGTGGGAACGGGGAACCGGATGAGTGCAACCATTGCTAACACCAGAGTCACAGACCTTCCCCATAACCAGCATCAGGTGATCATGTGGCCTTAAAAAGGAATAAAGGAAAAACAAACAAACAAAATGGCTCTCTCAACTGAATTACAATGCAAGGAGGAGATTCCACGTGATTGAATTCTAGACGCTTCTTGTACTCAGGGCAATTCCATACCAAATCAAATACAGAATCAAGCCTGCATTCTTAGTCTCCGAGATGCTAGTCTTCCATTGGTGAGATGGGGATTACTCTGATGGTTTTCTTCTTGGCTCGAGGGGGGCCGGGACTTCAAGGCGATAGGGAGGTGTGAGCCTCTGAGCACCGCTTCCTCTGTTATCAAAGCATCTTTTGCCCCAGGCTCCTGAAACCTCTTGAAAGCAGCATCACATTCTCATCAACTAAAAATTGCCCAAGAGAGACGTTGTCATTACGCGCCCTCGGTGGGAAGCTGGCATCCATCCCCGCATTCCTCCATGATCACAGAGCCTTGTTGGTCCAAAGAGACCACAAAGGGCATCATTCTTCTGCCTATCTGCGGTGGTGTCTGGAGGAAAGGGAGGGCATCTCGGGGCCTCCTCCCTCTGCTCGGGCCCAGGCATGCTCCCTAGGTGCTGCCGTCAATACCCCAGGTCCCGCAGCTAGCTTATTCCATTTGCCAAGCTGACTTTTGACTAAGTCTACTGTCCACTGCTGACCCACTGAGGGGACTTTGCTCACTGGCTTACCCACCTGGCTAGTGAGGTTAAGTGGATAGGGCGTGTCCAAAGCTCCTTGAGAAGAGGGAAGACTAGAGGAAGGCTGGGAAGGAAGGTAAGGACTCCCTCCACGTGCTCACTGGCAGTTGAGGTCCACAGAGAGCAGGTACAGGCTGCATTTCCCGCAATGGAGGGGAGCCCTTCTCGTTGTCTCTAAGATGTGATTGGAGGTGAAGAGGACTTGGCTCTGGCTGGCTCTGCCACTGACTGACTACTTGACCTTGGGCAAATGCCTTAACCACCAAGGGCCTCAGTTTCCTTAGCTCTCAATTAGGGATAATGATACCCACCCTGCAAGGCTGCTGTGGTGTGCACGAGGGCTGACTGGATCAGAGCAGACTCTCAATAAATGGTCATTATATGACCCATTAAATTGTCTTCCATAAATTCCACAAGCAGCAATTGAACACACGCTCTTTATTCATTCATTTGTTTAAACATCCATCCGTCCATAAAAACGTTTACTAACAGCATTGGGTTGTGCCCAATGGGGCTTCTATAAAGAAACAGAAAGCCCGGTTTCTGGGCTGGGGTGTAGCTCAGTGGGACTGTTTACCTGACATACATGGGGCCTTTGGTTCCATCCCTAAGACTCCTGTGTTGAAGGTGGAACAAGTTAAATGGGAAACTTTAAAGCAGAAGAGGAGTTGACATATACAATGAAGACGAAAGCTCTGTGACTCTAATGCCCTGAGAGTCAAGGGGCCTGAGCCAGCATGGTGGAACACTCCATGTCTAGCCCCAGAGGGGCTTACTGATGGGTGGTCACACTGGGCTGGGATCTTCAAGTGCATAAAGACGGATTCTCAGTTTCATCCTTTCTGCTGTGAAGCTGTGAAACCAAAGGTCTCTCACTTCAAGGGGCTCTCCTCAAAGCCCTTGCCCAGGTGTATTCTCTTCTGTACATGGTCTCCCAAGTGCATACGCTTCAGGACTTGCAAACCTTGGATTATCCTCCGTGGGTGGCTGAGTTTTAAAGTCGGGTGATAAACTAAAACCCTATAAATCCAAAGCTCACATCGCCTGCCTTCGGACCGTCAAGACTCTACAGGTAAAGTTGAAGGCCAAGGACACCTTGAAGCCTGAAAAGAAGGTATGCACTGTGGGCAAGGACTCTGAGAACTGTACAGAACAGGATTAAGAGGAAAGCTTTGAGGACAGTGGGTGAGGATCATGAGCTGGAGCAAGTACGCTTAGTATAAGGTACCCATACAGTCTTTACATGGTCAGGAAATTTAATGATAGAACAACATTTGGAAGCTGGACCTGGTGGCTCCTATGTATAATACCAGTGCTTTGGGGGCTGAGGCAGGAGGACCATTCTAAGTTTCTGGGAAGCCTGGGCTACGTAGCAAACTTCAGGTCAGCCAGGGGTATAGCATCAACCCAATGATGTCACATGAACTCAACATCGATGCTATGTGGAGCCATGATGACCTGGGCTATACTTAAGGGCATAATGCATTATCCAATGTTCTAATTCACAGAGGTCAGAAGAGGGCGTTGCATCGCATGGAACTTGATTTAAGGATAGTTGTGATTAAAGCATATCTATACTTTAAAAAAAGAGAAAAGGATAATTATGAGTGCTCATGTGGGTGCTAGGAACTGGACCTGGGTCCTCTACGAGAGCAACAAGTCAACTCTCCAGGCCCTCAGCTTGCTTTCTTACGTATCCCAGGCCCATCAGCCTAGGTATGGTGCTGCCCACAGTTGGCTGGGCCCTCCCATACCTAACTGAAGCAATTCTTCACTTATCCCAGGTGACTTCAGGATGTATCAAGTTGACAATAAAAACTAAGCTGGGCAACTTCCCATCACTGTGGTCAATACCTGAGCCAATGATCTCACAGAGAAGAGCGGGAGCTGCGGTCACGGCTTCAGAGTTTCCATGACTGGTGAGGCAGCACATCAAGTAGCTATAAGTGACACAACAAACCTGCTCACCCTAGACAGAGTCGAGGAATGAAAGACAGGGTGAGCCTGGCGAGTCCTGAAGCCCCTCAAGGGTGTATCCCAAAGACCTAAAATCCTTCAACCAGGCCTCACCTCTTTTTTTTTTTTTTTTTTTTTTTTTTTTTTGGTTTTTCGAGACAGGGTTTCTCTGTATAGCCCTGGCTGTCCTGGAACTCACTCTGTAGACCAGGCTGGCCTCGAACTCAAAGATCTGCCTGCCTCTGCCTCCCAAGTGCTGGGATTAAAGGTGTGCGCCACCACCGCCCGGCAGGCCTCACCTCTTAATGATTCCACTATCTCTTAACGATGCCTCCCTGGGGGACCAAGTCCCTAACCTGTGGGATCTATTAAGATCCTAAGTACAGCAACCATGACCTTGGAAAGGTCATGCAGCTTCTCAAATGTCAGTTTCCTCAAGGACCAATCGATGGCAATGACTGTACTGCTTAGTGATGCGGGTGGTAATGCTGTGTGAGGTTAGGGAGGGGTTTATGCATGCTTTATAAACTGTGCAAAGCATCTATGCTGTGCCTATTAATAAGGCCCATATACCAGAGAGAATCGTATTGTTCATCAACATGACGATGAGCAGAAGTCTAGGGGGATGCCCATCCAGGACGACCTGAGTAAGAGTTTTGGCTCATTGTGTGGCTTTTCAGTAATTCCTTCAGCTCCTGAGCCTTGGTTTCACCACCTAATGGGATTAATTGTGCTTAGTTTTCTGTGCCATTATTAGACACCAGTGAAATCATATTTTGCTCAGACCAATCTTTCAGTTCCTTGAAAGGGAATAAATAAGAATATTCCAATGCACATCTTTTTTAAAAGACAGGGTTGCTCTATGTAGCCCTGGCTGGCCCAGAACTTGATACATACACCAAGCTAGTGGCAAGATGAGCCTGCCTCTGTCTCCTGAGTGCTGGGACCAAAGATGTGCAGCACCACACCTGGCTCCGGTGCACTCCTATTCTGACCGTTAGGATGTGGAAAGGAGAATTTCTCAGGGGTGAAGGACACCGAGAGCTTTCGTCCCACCTGAATGGGACAGTGACGAGGAACGCAGAGGCAGCAGGAGTGACTGGGGGAGCCACCACCTGTAGCTGAATGCGTGGCATCTGTCAGAAGTTTAACATGAAGCTCTGCACTAGCCTGTCCTCGAGACTGTGTGCTTGGTAGTGTGTGTGCCCCTACCAGATGAGGAAAATTCAACTCACAGGACCCACCCCGAGTAGCAGCATCCCAAACAAGGCCAAGGATAGAGTCTATCTTTCTCCAACTCAGTTGACTGTTGGCACCTTTTCTCTGAGACTAGAGCAATTGCTTGGGTATCTATCAGAGAATCCAGGAGAGCTGTTTCCGGTGAAAGAGTAGGCTGTCCACTCTTGGGTACTGTATGGTCATTCATTCATTCATTCATTCGGCTCATGCTGAGAATGGAGCTCAGAGCCTTGTGCAATGCTAGCCTGGCGTTCTAGCACCAAACTGCTTCCCTGGCCCTCATCAAGGCGTTTAGATCAAGAAGGCTCAAAGCTGTGTTCCCACGGAGAGGGCGTTAGCTTCCAACATCCGGGGCTCTGGCCACCTTTGCCTCTCTCTGTGACAATACCTTAAGTCAGAAATTTGCCTTCCCTGTTTGGTGGGACTGGGTGCATCGACTGATCTCTTCAAAAGTCTGATGAAGAAGCCACCACAGAGCTCAAGTGTCTGGGATCTTGGTAAGACCAGGGACAAGTTCAGAAGCACAGATGGTAACCCGGGCAGGGTGGTTTCATGCCCCTTCTGTGTTCTCTGGCCCCGCACCTCAGGGGAACTGAGAAGACTGTGCTGCCGAGGCCTGAGGTCAGTGTGGATGGGACATGCCTGCAGCCCTAACGCCCCGCTCCCCTGTCCTGAAGGCACCGTTCCTGTCCACCCCACATGCTCCACAGTCTCCAACATTAGATGAGTCAACCAACAGTAGGGTTAAAAACTAACCCCCCTGGCCAGCCCCGGAGGAAAAGCAACATGTTCAAACATCCTGTCATTATCACCACCAATGATAATAAGGGGAATAATGAGCAGGAATTACTTTTATTAAATAAATCAGGCAAGTGCACCTTATAACACGTTCCAGAGCCGTGAGGAGGCCCTGTAAGTGCTGGGATGGCGCTGGAGCCTGTGCCGGCCCCCATTAGGAGCCGGTTTCTTTACAATTACTCGTCTGAGCCCAGCAGGTCAGGGCTCATCTCCTAAGTGTATAATAACATAAATGGATTTTCTGTTTATCAACTAGGACTTTGTAAGTGTGTGCTTCCTCCCAGTAAACTCCTCATTTTAATAGATGAGTTTTGGAAACACCGTTGGCATTGGAGCTGGTTAAGAGGCAGACAGTTAACTGTTTTGCTCAGTTTGGGAGAACTGGAACAGTCTGCACTTATCCCTACGTTAGCCCTGTTGCCTTCTCTAGGTCCCAGCGTAGTAAGCTGGTGTGCCAGCATGTCGGGGGTGGGGGGTGGGAGGGGACGGAGGGGTGGGTATGGGGGCCTGGGGATGTGGTGTGCTGGGAAGTCTAGTGTCCAGAGGCGCTTTTGAGAGCAGGATGTCTGGGATGGCTCCATATATGCTACCTTGCCTCCTCATGGGGCTGAGGTAGGTTTTTAAATGCCAATAGTAATAATGATGGGTATGTTAGTCACTTGCTGCTATAGCAAAATGCTGGCCAGAGCAACTTGGGAAGCCCAGGGTTTATTTTGGCATCTGGCTTAAGAATAGATATGGTCCATCATGATGGGGAAAACATAGCAACAGCAGCATGAGGCCACACTGCATCCAGAGAGAGGAAGCGGAGAGCAGACAGGAAGTGGGCCATGCTGTAAAACTTGAAGGCTGGCCTCCTCAGGGCCCACTGCTTCCAGGGGGGCTCCATCTCCCAAACACACCCCAACCCTCAAAAACACCACAACCCACTATAGTCCTAGGAGTCAACATCTGAGCCTATGGTGGACATTTCACATTCAAACCGGAACATACACAGGGTATGCAGCTTCTGAGTGAACAGTATCTGCCATTGTGGAGCTGGGTCTGCCACGGGGGGCATTATGGGGATGGCTCAGTGGAAGGGTGCTCACCCGGTATGCCCCAGGTCCTGGGTTCCAGGCCCCCAGCACTGAAACGCAGAGATTTAAAAGAAGTCCACTATTGGAATTCACTCTGTGTGGTGTGTGTGTGTGTATCTCCACACACTACACTAGCAAACACCTTATTAGTACACTGTAGTCCCATTAGTATTCCGACACTACACTTGACTTGATTAAGTATCACATTCAGCCTTCAGTATTTTCGTGTATTTGATCTATGTAGTCACGCCTTTCTTTCATTTCCTTTTATATCTCAATAGGTATTTTTGTTTTTGTTTTTTGTTTTTGTTCTTTCAAGACTGGATTTCTCTGTATTGCATTGGCTGTCCTGGAACCCAATCTGTAGACCTGGCTAGCCTTGAACTCAGAGATCCTCCTGTATCTGCCTCCCAAGTGCTGGGATTAAAGAAATGGGCTGCCACCACCACCACCTGGCAACAATACTTTTCTTGGTATGTTCTTTAGTTTTAAAACAACCACTTGAAAGATAAGCACCATCAGTAAAGACATGCTCCAGGTTTCCCTGTTCGAACCTAAGCGAGCCGTGCCCTACCCCCTGGCTTCTACTTCTCAATGCATGTGCTGCTCTGGTGACTTAGCTCTCCACTGATTAAAATCACTTGGGCTCACAGAGGGAATCAGAATGGAAGTGACTCTAGCTCTGCTTCTTGCCAATCAATGGAAATGGTGGAGTCGCTAGCCCAGGGTGTGAGGACCGGGGCCATGCCAGGAAGAAAGTAATCTGAAGTGGGAGCCCTCAAAAACTAACCATGGACATACCGGGGTGCTTGGTGGGAGGAGCCAGGGAGGAGGCCAGCTGTGGACTCTTGGATATTGCTATTTATCCCTGTCTTTGGGGACAGGATGAGGGGCTGGGCATGGAGCTGTATCACAGTAGGGTCTAAGTCAACTGCCATGCTAGATGTAATCCTCCTGACTGTGAGCAATGAAAAGGTAATTACAGATCCAATTAAAATCCACATAATTAAATTAATAAACAGTAATCAGCACAATTTTAGACTAAGCAAATTCGGTCTTGGGGAGGGGTCTGTTCTATTATTGACCTTTTTAGTGACGCACGTTCAGGACAATAATAAGAGGCAGACTGAGTCAGTTCCACTAATGTTTAAACTCTCTGTAGGAGGTGGCCACACCCCACCCCTTGAGTATCTCCCAGCAAGCAGGTGCTCACTGGGAAACCCCCTGTAGAAGCAGCCAGGAAGGCAAGCATGATCTCGTTACAGGATTTAGTCACCAGAGGGAGAACTGTACTCTCAAGGCCTCAGCCTAGCGCTGGCCACTGGGTCCGCTCTCACTGAGACCTGAGTCTGCAGGGCTGAGGTAGTGAGAACAGAAAGGGACATTGATGTAGCAGCCCTAAGATTTGAGAGTCTGTAAACAGAACATCTTGCAAGAAGAAGAGCAGCTCTGTCCCCTTCCTATAGAGTGCCATGTGACAAGGGACCTATGGGGGTGGGAGTGATGAGCCCAGGTGCCAGAGCAAGGAGTGACCCAAGGGAAAGACAAGGTTCATCTACTGGAGTCATTCTAATAACAGGGAGCCAGTTAGTTTTTTATTGTTTTTAATGTGTGTGTGTGTGTGTGTGTGTGTGTGTGTGTGTGTGTTAGCATCTGTGTGTGCCTCTGTGTGTGTGTGTGTAATGTGTGGTATGTGTAGTATGTATGTAGTATGTGTGCAAGTGTGAAAGCATGTGTGAGTGCTTTAGTATCTGTGTGTGTATGCATACATGCATGTGCTAGAGCACAAGAGTTTAAGGAGATCTGAGTTCAAGCCATCCTGGGCTACTTGAGACTCTGTCTTAAAAACAAACAAAGGCAGATGGGGATGACATGCCTCTAGTAGAACTTTTGGGAGATCAAATGGAGTGGGCACCAGTGAAACTTCACAACTTCATACAAGAGCGTGCACACAATCATGGGCAAGCACACACCAAATAAATGTTAAAACAAAACAAAACAAAAACCAACCAACTAAACAAACAGAAACAACCAAACACCCCTGAGATTTAATACATAAAGTGCCTGCCTCTTTCCCCTCACAAACTCCTCCCATCTGCCCTAGCAGTATTGTGATTCTCAGGAAACCTCTGACCCCAAGTCTAGCTCAAATGCCAATTTTAAGTTTTTAAATTTGTTCCTCTTTTATTTGTTTGTTTTGGGCATTGAAAATATCTCTAATCCAAATTCTCTGGCTGTAATGGCGGACCCTATTCTCTGCTTAACCTTTAGCGGTGGTATCTCTTAGACGGAGGAATCTTGAAGACCAGAGAACTTGAGGTCTGGCATCGGGTGGCCCCAGGGTGGCATCCCCTGTGGCTTTATCAGATGCCCATAGATGATTTATATCCTGTGCCTCTCTGAACCAGATGTTCCTCGAACTACATGGGTGAAGGGTTCCGCTATGAAAGACTTTCAACACTGATTGTGTAAGATAATTGGGATCCATTTGCTGAGCACAGATTCCTGCAAGTTTGTGGCATTCGAAAGGAGGACACCGGGGTGAGACTCCCTGTGGATCATGACCCACCAGCTGGCAGCCTTGGGGTAGGGCAGCCTACGTCCCACAGATATGCAGGTAGTATACAGCCGAGGAAAGCAGGACCCAGGCAGTTCTTGTGTGGAAACTCAGTCTTCACACTCAGTCAGGCAAGTGACTTCCCCTGTCTGGCCCTCAGTGATCTCATCCGGGAAGTAGGAAGATGAACCGTGGAGTAGTGTGAATTAAATTCACATCTCTACCACGCCTGGACTGCCCCTTCTGCTTTGCTAGCAACTGGCTTCAATGAGGATTGAGAGTAGATAAGCAACCCTTTTTAGTCATCAAACTACTCTTTCAGTTTTAGTCACACTATGCTAGACCAAGTGTCTCAATCAGTCCTCTCTGAGCTGTTTTTAGGAGAGCAGACACCTAATCTTGATACTGCCTTGGAATCCAAGGGTCTTCCGACCAAGGAAATACATAGAGGGTTCAATACATCTTGCCTCCTGCTGCATCAGCCTCTTGCAGAAGAAAGTTATGAAGAATGCCTGATGGAACCTGGGACACAGATTGTCACCTACTTTAGGAGTGAAACTGCCTACTGGCATGTGAGGCAGGACCAGGGCTGTAACTACAAGAAACTTTCATCTACCCATACTGATTTCTATCTAGAAGCAAGATGCCTTCCGAGAGATGGGCTCCTGTTATATTAAAGGATTTACAACACAGCTATTTCCCTAAACACTGACTTATAATAGTGATGAGAGCCATGGATTTAGATCTGTGATCAGGGACACAGAAGTTTTGGGATATGTAAGAGTCTCATTCTCTTGAGGCAGGCAATAGATCTCCCTTCGGATTCTTAACAAGGACATGTTAAAGTGCCCATGCACTCCCTAGGCACACTCCTGAAAGATGTGATACAAGATTGGTGAGTAGAAGAACGGCTAGTACTGAGGACAGAGCCAAGATCAGATGTGGTAGCAGCAATGAGGTTGACCAGTTGGCTTATTTGTATTGTTGGCACTGTACAGGCAGGTTAAATGTCTAAATTCCAGTATGGCGCATTCTCAGGCTTGGTTGCCACTCAATGAAATATCTATACCTTCCCTGATTCATGAGTAAGATCTTGAAGGGAAAGAACAATGTCTTCCCCAAGAGATTCCCTGGGCAGGCAGGCCCTTGGTGTTTGGCATTAGAAATTATTTGATTCTGTGTCTGTTATCCACATTGGTTGTCACTCTTGTGTTTTAGACTGATGGTTCTCACCCCTGGAGGTAGCCCAAGACTCACCTCCTGCTGTATTTATTTACTTAAGATAAACTCATATAAGCAATATGGGAGAAGGTGACAGGAAAATGTCTTGTAGAGATTCAAGGAAAAGCAATTACTTTTTTGTGGGCACTGGATTCACCTGACAGAAGTCCTTTCTTCCTCATTCCATCTTTTAGGTATGGACTTCAAGGGAAGGAGGGGGAAGCTTTTGTGAATGTTGGTATAAGAAAAACAATGCTTCCTCCTAAAGAAAGAGCAAGGGCTGTTTGAGGCAGCCCAGGTGGAAGGTCTTATAAACAGCCCAGAGGCAGAAAGATGGGTTGACGGATAAGCAGACCCAAACCCCTACCCCCTCTCTCTGTACTCCTCTGCCCTACACTGAGACCAATCTGTATCCTCTGCCATGATTTAAGGATCATGCAGTGGTGAGAACCTCTCCAAGTAGGTTCAGCACCAGGACCCCTTCCATCACAGAGGTGAGGCACTGTCTAAACAGTGTCACTTGAAAGATGGGTCTCTGCTCCCTGTGAGGGAATGCTCAGAGGCCCTCTCTTTGTTAAAGGCTCAAGAAATCCCTTTAATCTTGGTCTGTTTCTTTTAAGCAGTTCTAAGGGAACGTCTTTGGTGAAAACACACTACTGCCTGCTTCCTATACAAGTGCAGAGAGAAGGGCCTCCTTTCTTCTCCTCCCCCCACTGAGCATTCTTGCAGATAGCCATTCACCTACTGGATTATGATATGGAACAGTGTAAGCTGGCCTGGGGATACAGCTGTCCATGCATTTGACTCCCTTGGGAGGAAAGGGGGGCAGATTCCTGAGTGCTTAGGCATATTGTACAGAATTAAAGGAGAGCCAGGCAGAGGACCAGTTTTTGATGTTAGCCATAGTTCAGGTTCTAATTTCATTCTTAAAACAGTGTGAGTATATTTGGGTACATAACTAAAGTGTCCAGGAAAAGCCACACCTGGGCCGACAAGTCTTGGGACTGACTAGAACTTTGCAACAGGGGTGAATAGGGATGACACAGATCAGAAGCCAAGATTTTAGAGTGCTAGCTGTTTTTAGTCTTCTTTATAACCTGACATTTTGACTATCAGGTCAAACCTTTGGAATATATTTATTAAATAAGTTATTAGCAGGCCTATAGCTTCCATTAGATAGACCACCTGATATCCCTGCTAATATGTGTGGTGAATGCATTGACGGTCTTTGTTCTTTGACTATGAAAAGGTCAAATCTGTTTGAAATGTGTCACTTGGAGCAACTTGAGCCCATGCTCCTAGGACATGGTCACACATATCTGGCTCTGAACAAATTCTCTCTTATTTCTCTTGCAGTGAGAACTGTGCTGTTGCATCTTCAGGCAAACGATTTCTTCTGTAAATGTCTTCTTGGCATATCTATGAAGATACAGCCTTAGAACCAAAGCGGTTCATCGTCATCAAATCTGCAAGAGATAATCATCGCTGACCATGTTGACTGTGACCTACTTTTATATAAGGGGCACAGAGCATCATGAGACCTTCACATGAGTATCCAGCCCCCCTACAAACCAGCTCTATGAGATTCTAATTGTATGAATCCGCAAGGAGTCTGTGATGGCTAATCTTGGTGTCAACTTGAATACATCTACAATCAACCAAATCCCAAGCAGCCAGGTATTGAGGAATTTTCATGATTGAATCACTTGAGGTCATAAGACTCACTCTAAATCTGGGCTACACCTTCTGACTGAAGAGTAGCTAAGATAGCCAACCATGTGGACAGAATAACTACTATCCTCATGGCCTTTCTTTTGAGAGATAGTCATTGTTGGACTAGACAGGACTACAGCCTATTAGTCACTCTAATAAATTACCTTTAATATAGTATTCTTTCTTTCAGATCTGTTTCTTTAGAGATCCCTGATTAGTAGAGAGGCTGGAGTATAGAGATGGGAAAAGGGCTAGGGCAGGGAGCTCCATCTACTCAGCCACAGGGGAGATATCAGCCATACTGGGTACAGATCATCCAGTGTGGCCTGAAGGCAAACTCTATGCCTGCCTATCACACCTCACCCTTTGCTATGTAATAAGCCTAATAAAGTCATTGGTTCCCAGGATGAACTTGGGTGGAATCTATTTTGGTTTGGGTTGAGGATCTTAGGGAAGGGGTAGATGTTGCTTACAGCCCGTCCTCAGGGAAGGAATTTTAGCAGCATGTATGTAACGTGTCTGGAATATTATACACTATAAACAAATGATAATTACAGCCATTTTGATTGACACTGTTTGTAACCCATTTCTCAACAGGTCATTAGTGTACACATGCTCCTGATTCAATTGGATAGTTAGAACACAAGTGTTGGAATATAGGAAATCTGTATAACAAGATAAAGTTTAACAGGCAGCACTGTTAATAGTTGGAACTTCAAATGAAAGACAGTGTCAACCACTTCTCTAGTTGCTGTGACCAGACAGAAACAATTTAAAGGAAGAAAGTTTTATTCGGGCTTATAGTTTAGAGGATACAGTCCATGATGGTGGAATTTATGATTGCAAGAGTGTGCAGCCCATATTCCTTACATCTTGTGATAGAGAAGCAAAAAACAGCAAAACAAAACAAACAACTGACCACCACCCCCCCCAAAAAAAAAAACCAAACAAGGCAACAAAACAATACTAGAATCAGGATCAGGCTATAACCTTCAGAGGCTCACCTCCAGTGAACGCATTCTGTCAGTGAAGTTTCACCTCCTAAAGCTTCTGAGACATCCCATGTAGGGCCACCCAGTGGGGACCAAGTGTTTAGTACATGATACTGTGGGAACATTTCCCATGCGTGTATCCTGGATAGAGGCTTGACAGTAG